>CM077082.1:170904956-171479331 GCA_039513925.1 Platanthera zijinensis | reverse complement strand
TTTCACGTTGTGTTTGGGGCTATACAACTCCTGGTGTTGTGGCACATTCAATGTCCTTAGCGAAGAACCATAGACGCCTCACCTCAAATAAATTTCTAAGTTTTTAAAATACCATGATTTTTCTGAGTCTTGAACACAATATCAAAGACGAACCACGCCGCAAACCATACTAGAAAATTCCCTGACTATCGAACCTTGATCCCTGTCTGATTCATTTCATGTCCTGGATATTTTCCAAAATCTGCCAGATTTTTGTAGTTAGGATTGAACTGAGCTCAGTTGTGCGCTAGTATTGCATTTATGGAACCTCACTTTTGTTAATATGGTTAGCTATTTGTTCCAGATATTTGGCTGAAGTTAACGCATGAAGGATTTTCATTGACCGACCTATTTTTGTGACTTTGTTCTTTCGTAACTGTGGGTAGATTAGATTCTTAGCAAGCTAAATGTGATTTTTTTTGCTTTGCACCAGATCTTGCACTTACTGACTTACTACTGCATGTTCTTAGTCTAATGTTAAAGATCAAACCTTGTTTTATAATTAGTACCAGACTTGATGCAGGGCTAGGAGTCCACCTGCCTGCCGCCTAGGGACTAGAGGAGTCCACCTGCCCAGGAGTCCCGCCGGGAATCCACCTGATAGGCCTTATCAGGTTTGTGGGCCGTACACCAACCCATCCCCGGTTCCACCACAGGGTCAATAGGTTGTTGAGGTCGGGGTGCAATCCCCCGACCTCCTTGATAAGAGGCCTCCAGTGGCAGTCTTATCATCAACTGAGACATGCTTTTATGATGCAAGGCCAGGAGTCCACCTACCAGCCACCCCAGTACCAGGAGTCCACCTACCAGCCACCCCAGTACCAGGAGTCTACCTACCAGCCACCCCAGTACCAGGAGTCCACCTACCAGCCACCCCAGTACCAGGAGTCCACCTGCCCAGGGGTTCCACTAGGAGTCCACCCAATAGGCCTTATCAAATCCGCAGACCGTACACCCCAACCCATCTCAAGCTCCACCACAGGGTTGATAGGTTGTTGAGGTCGGAGCTCGATCCCCCGACCTCCTTGATAACAGGCCTTCAGCGGTAGTCTTATCACCAACTGAGTCGCAGCTTAGTTGGTGATAAGACAGTCGCGAGGTCGGGGGATCGTGCGGTAGTCTTATCACCAGCCTCAACAACCTATCAACCCTGTGGTGGAGTTGGGGATGGGTGGGTATACGGTACGCAGACCTGATAAGGCCTATCAGGTGGACTCCCGGTGGGACTCCTGGGCAGGTGGACTCCTGATCCCGGGGTGGCTAGCAGGTGGACTCCTAGCCCTACATCAAGACTGCTACAATGTACTTAATATATATGAGTTGGTCCATCTTTCTTCATTTTAGTCAAAATGCTACTTTATCTTCTAGCTGTAAGTTTTATATATATAGAGAGAGAGAGAGAGGGAGGGAGAGAGAGACATACGTACAAGCATTCTGCAATCTTCTATTTCAAAAATCATAGATATGTAAGTTTGGTCATGGAGAATGGTTGGGACAACTTAATTTAAATGAAATATTTATGATCTTAATAGTTTAAATGTTGTAAACAAGAAGTTCAATTAAGATATTTATGATCTTAAAACTCGAGTAAAAGGCCAAAAATGGTTCAATTATAAACGTGTACTTGTGGTAGTGAAAACTGAAACTGCACGGCTGAAATCACAAAAAACACAAACTTTCAATAGTGTGGCTTGGTTCGGCCCAAAACTGCATTCTTATGGTGTGGTTGTGATTTAGGACCAAACCGCACTGCATGTAGACCTAAGTAAATCTAATAATCATAAGAAGTCATTATAGACTTTCTGGGGACACACATTTGCCAATATGCCTAAGAGTGGAGGGTATTAAATAGAGATCCTTATGTTTTTATTTCATGTATTTGTTATAGGCCTCAAGCCTAGTTATTTGTTATAGGCCTTGGGCCTATTTATTTGTTATTGGCCTCTGGCCTAGTTAAGTTGCTTTTATTAATTTTCTTTTATTTTCAATTCATTAAGCATTATCTTTTATTTAACTGCTTTTATTAGGAGGTAGGTATTAGGAGTCATTAAGAGTGGAATCATGCAAAAGCCTATTAAAGGCCTGTAAGGTTGGAATGAAGGCATGCAAGAAAGAATATATTTCTTTTGTCCCTTGTAAAAGATTTTGGTAGCTCTCTCTCGAGCACACCCCCGCTAAGGCAGTTGCAATGTCTGATTCATAGTATCCCCTTCCGCCATCATCCTGGCTCTAGACGCTCTGACGACAACTCTACTGATGGTCAACGGGTTTTCCATAACAACTTAGTATATCTAGCTAACATCTCGCTTGCCTCCACTGACATTGTCTCACTCTCCATCAACTGATATCCACGGATTCAACCCCCTCACACACACACACACACAAGTGTTTGTCTTCCTCCAGGCTCGCAAAAGACACATCATTCATTCCAACTCATTCATAGATTCGTCTCAAGCCACTGGGCCATCGTTGATTGCGCACGAATCTCGCCCCAACCTCACGGACAGAACCCTCCTCCAACTCAGGGCCATCGGTACTCTCATATCTAGATTCACCTTTCGAGAAGTTCAATTCATGTTGTTGTAGTTGTACTCATTCTTCTCTGTAGATACAACCCAGCCCAGAGTCATCGGAGCAGAGATTCCAGCTCGTGCCTCCTCAAGCTCAGAAATCGATAAGGACGCAACCCTCCTTCAGTTCCTTCATCATCATCAAGAACAGTGTCGGCAAGCAATGCACCTGCTTCATCACCATCACAGGGTTCCTGTCCTCATCCAGCACCAGTTCGATCCCCGCACCTCCAACGTCATGCGTGTGTGCAGTCTCGCTACCCCATCGAGCCCCACAGAAACATCTATGCGCGTGTGAAGCTCCATTGAACCACTAGTCATCGTCTTGTTTTCTCCTGACATCGAGCATGTTCCGCCCCTATTCGAATTCAATTCTACCCCCATTGAGCCCGCAGAAATTGTTTTAATTATCCCAAGCAAAGTAGTCCTCATCAAGTCCTCGTCAAGCAACACCATTATAGAGACCTTGCCCATATTCTCCAGACATAGTAAAACATCGCGGTACACCATCAACATAGGGAAGCGTCAAGAAACTTGTGGCACTCCGATTGCGCCATCCACATCCGTCCCCGAGGATTCGAGTCGTCCTGTCACTCGCTCCTTTTCTCATTTCTTACACAACATGAGGGAATCCGCAAACAAGATGAATCAGCTTATTGCATTAATGCAAACACTTGTTGTGACTCAGACCAACACTGAAAAACGCCACCAAGAAGCGCTTGCTACTATTCAGACCAGGATCAACGGTCTCACACCCACCATCCAAGCCATTACCATTCCAAGACAGGACTAGGCCAGTAGCAGTCAAGGACCTTCGTCACCCCTCCTACACATTGTGCCCCCGACTTTTGTACGGCGGGAAACTCATATTATTCCTCATTACACTGCCCATCCCCACCTACTTTGGGAAGATAAATCTATTGGGATGGCTAACCCGGTGTGAGTAAATTTTTGGCCATCAACAGACACTGATAGAGGAATGGATTAATCTAGCAACGTCCTTCCATCTCGATTAAGCTTAATTATGGTTTTCTCATTTCCACATCGAAGAGTTGGGGCTGAAATGGAGTGACTTAAAAATATTCTGCAACTTATGCTTTTGCCCTCTCATTGGAAGTAATCCCCTCGACACATTCACTACATTACAACAAACAAGTAATCTAAATGCATATATGGAACAATTTCAGGTTCTTCTAGCTGACGTCAAGATACACCGGGAGCAACAAGTTGCAATATTTATGAAAGGGTTTTAGGAATGCCTATGACTAGACGTCAACTTTGATAGATTTAGTTAGTTACAGCAATGAGTTTGGACGTCAACTTTGATAGATTTAGTTACAGCAATGAGTTTGGTCAGACTTTGTGAATGCCGACTGCATATGGATCCCAACAACTATAACTCACAGGTGCCACCCCGGACACCCTAGTAGACCAACTTGAGGGTGCTCAGTGTCAATGCATGTCATATGGGCAGTAGCTGAATGTCGGGTAAAAGGCTTATGCTACAACTGTGATGAGTAGTATACTCGCAGCCAACGATACAAACGATATTTTTATCTGGAAGTGGAGGACTCTGACGAAGAAGGAATTGGATCTGATCTTAGCTAGTATGTTTACATAAAATAAAATAACAGACGATATATTTAATTATCATGTTGGCCGTTATATTGAGAAAAATTAGATAATTCAGTTTGTAATTTATATAAATGTTATAATTTATTTTTTTAGAAAACAATGTCATTTTCTCTTAAAAAATGATATGTCGACAGGCAGATGATATTTAAAACAATGATAAATATCAAAGTCTCCCAACTTAGAACAATTGTTTGTAGTCCTTTTCCAAATAAGGCTTTTGTAAATATGTCAACGAATTGATTCTCAGAAGTAAAAAAAGGAATAACTATGATCTTAGCTTGAACTTTTTCCTCAAGAAGTGACAATCCACCTCAATATGTTTGGTTTTTTCATGAAATATCAGATTAGAGGAAATATGAATAGCAGATTGATTGTCAGAAAACAATGACACTCCCTGGACATTTATACCAAATTCCTTAGTGATAGATTTAAGCCACATTAGTTCACAATTGCAGTGGGTGTAGCCCTATATTTAACTTTTAAGTGATGATCGAGCCATCACGTTATGTTTTTTACTCTTCCAGGCGACCATATTTCCCCCAAAAAATATAAATTATCCCTCGATGGATCTTCTATAACTGGATTGCCCAACCCAGTTGACATTATAGTAACTAGATATATTTAAGTGCCATTGATTTGTATACAAGATCCCTTTTCTTGCAGATCATTTCAAATATTTAACGATTTTGAGAATAACCTCATGATGACACTCTTGGCTCATGCATAAATAAACTTACCATGAATATAACAAAAGTAATATCAGGTTTCTAAGTTTTCAGTAAATCAGTTTGTCAACTAGTCTTTTGAACTCTATTTTTTGCTCAAGAATTGGAGTTTCTTGTTTGTTAGTATCATATTTTAGATCAATAGTTCTCTCTATGATTTTGGCGCCTTAATTTCGTATTTATTCAAGTAGGCCTAGAGATAAATATCCCACTCATAGATCTAGCCACTTTAATTCCCAAGATGTAACAAAGAGTCTCGACATTTTAATATCGAAGGAAGTAACAAGACACCTTTGTGTGATAGCAATATGATGGTACCTGAACCTGTGAGAATGGTGTCATTTACATAGACGTCAAGAACAATGGTATGTGAATAGGTCTTGTGGATGAAGACAAAATGACCCAAGATTTGTACTAAAAAACCAATTTTGTCGCTAAAGTTTCTCAAATTAAGCCCGAGAGGACTGCTTGAGACCATAAATAACCCTTTTCAGTCTGCAAACATGTTCGGAAGTAGGTGAGGAAAAATTTAAGGGAATAGCCATGTAAACTTCTTCTTGTAGATTTTCATGCAAGAAAGCATTTTTATCATCAAAAATTAGTGGAGAAGCCATGACTGATGGCAAGATTGGATAAAAGTAAACAATGCGAACAAAATTCAGTTTACAATAGGTTCGAAGGTTTCTTGATAATCTATCGATCAACTTGAGCAAATATTTTGGCCACCAGTCTTGTCTTATACCACTCGATAGTCCCATATTGGTGATGTTTAACAACGAACAACTAGCGACAACACACTACATATTTGCTATAAGGAAATTTCACAAGTTCCTATGTTTTTTGTTTCTTTAAAGCCAACAATCCACATTCTATAGCTTCTTTCCATTTAGGATCAAGCAGAGCTTCAAAAAAATTAAAATGAGTTTACCATCAAGCTCCGAGGGAGATCAGATTCACAATCCATCTTAACCCAATTCCTTCTTCGTCAGAGTCCTGCACTTCCAGATAAAAATATCGTTTGTAGCGTTGGCTGCGAGTATATTACTCATCATAGTTGTAACATAGCCTTTTGCCCGACATTCAACTAGTGCCCCATAACTATATATTTAATTATTATGTCGGCCGATATATTGAGAAAAATTAGATAATTCATTTATTTTTTTAGAATCAATGTCATTTTCTCCTAAAAAATGATATGTCGACAGGTAGATGATATTTAAAACAATGATAAATATCAAAGTCTCCCAACTTAGAACAATTGTTTGTAGTCCTTTTCCAAATAAGGCTTTTGTAAATATGTCAACGAATTGATTCTCAGAAGTAACAAAAGAAATAACTATGATCTTAGCTTGAACTTTTTCCTCAAGAAATGACAATCCACCTCAATATGTTTGGTTCTTTCATGAAATACCAGATTAGAGGAAATATGGATTGCAGATTGATTGTCAGAAATCAATGACACTCACTGGACATTTATACCCAATTCCTTAGTAATAGATTTAAGCACTAGAGGTTCGAATGACGAAGATGAAGGAGCTCTCAGAGAGGCTCGCTGGCGCTGAGTCCCGCTTCCACATGATCAATGAGCTGGAGCGGCGACAAACTATGACCGAGCATTGCCAGCAGCTACACAACGAGTTGTCCGGGATGCGAGCGAGTATGGGCTCTGCGGGGAGGTTGGCGAGGATGGAAGAAAAACTTCGTCGTGGCGACTACGCGATGGATGTGGCGAGCAAGCAATACAGGCGCACGCGCGACATGGGCTGGATCGAGCGACATCCTCCTCTTCCTGAGCAGTGGACTCCTCGAAATTAGGAATTTTTCTAAGTCTTTTTCTTTCTTTGTCGCCCTTGGCGACCTTGTAATAAACATTCTGCAAATATTTATTTATTATTAGTGGCGAGCTTAGATCTCGCACTGGGTTTGCGACTTGCTTTTCTCTGTGATGATGTCTTGTGCTTGTTTTATTCTTTTTTGCGATCTCTAGAGTTAACTGTGCAGGTTCTGGCGAGCTAGCACTTTTTCGACGAGTTCTCGCGAGATTAGGTTTTTGGCGACTTTCTAGGCTTAGCGGGTAGGTAGCGACTTTGAACGAAACTCGTAGCGAGGTCCCCAATACCCCCCCTGGCCACCGCCTATAAATAGAGGAGGTGAGTACGTATTAATTACGTTGTCTTTGATTTTTCTTCCTTGCTCGTGACCTCTCCTGACCTTTGCCTTTCACACTCCCAATACTCGCTCTTCTCGCTCTTCATAATGGTTGGAGATGACATCAGTGCTCGCCGCATGTCTCATGCGAGAAACTTCGTTGACGTTGTCTTCAAAAAATGCGTTGTTAAAGAAAGGAACTTGGAAGATTTCAAGAAGAGGTTCCTGTCAGAAGGACACTCGGCGAGGCTTCCTCGTCGGGGGGGGCCACTAAACACAAACCTGGAAGACGAGCTCGTCCTCACTCTGCGACATTTCGAAATCAGCCTGCGACTTCCTATATGGCCCGAGTACTTTCAGATCCTCAGGTACTTCGGCATAGTCCCGGCCCAGATCAACCTGAATGGCGTGGTGATGATCATGGGATTTCTTTGTTTCCTGCGATCTGAGAAGATCGCCTTTGATCTCTCCGTCTTTCAAAAGATCTTTGCCTTCGCGGCGACTAATGAAGGCGTCGTCTTCCTCAGCAGCCACGTCTGCACTCTGGTCGACACGGAGAACAAAGTTCATCGCTGGGGTGAATGGCTCGTCGTCGTTGCCGGCGACTTTAAAGTGTTCCTCTACAGCCGCAACAGCCATCAAAGGCGGCATTCATCCCACCTCTCCCAGAGGGGCCAAGAGAGCAACTTGTCGACACTTTCAGAGGTCGCAAGTTTGACATCGTCCACTAGTGGCTTCACGTCAATCAGTTGGGCCAAATCTTCTCGGGCGAAGGTGAATATCTGGGTGAGCTTCTACTATACTCGTTGCCTTTGGATCTTGTAATGCTTGGTCGCGGCGACTAACCGTTTTCTTTCTTCTTTGCATCTTCTCGCATCCTACCGCGAGAATTCCTCCCCCTGGCGAAGGAGGTCGCGACCTCTCAACAGAGCTCGGTAAACCCGCCTGCCGATGTCGAGGAAGTACCAGGGCCCTCGGCCAACCCGCCCATGGGCACTGAAGGCCAGCAGCGACCTGGCAAGAAAGAAGGCTCCTCGCAGAAGAGACAGGACAAGGGGAAGGCCAAGGGCAAGTCCCAAGAACCTGCGAGAAAAAAGGTGAAGGTTTCCCGTGAGATCTTTGGCGAGAAAGAAGATCCATCTGAGGTCGGCGAGCCCTACCTCCATCCAAACTACGGGATAGGGCGCGACGGCGAGGATGTCTATGGTTGTCCGTTGGTGACCTGGGATGAGCGCGAGCATCGGGTGACTTTGAGCACCAACTTGCCTGCCTGATCTGAGGACTGAGAGGACAAAGGCAAGGCCTACGATGTCACCTTTGCGCTTTATGGTCGCACGGACACCGAATCGTTGCATGACGTCGGCGTGGAGAACCTCGCGTACCAGACTGCCTGCTCGCTCCTGCAAGCTACCGAGCAAGGCCACTATACTGCGAGGAGGCTGCTCAAAAGCCAGCATCAAGTTAAGGTGCTAAGCAAGAAGATTCTGGAGCTGGGACCCAAGCCCGCCCAGTGTAAAGTTTATGAGGTAACCTTGGTTTGGATGCGCGACCTGTGCATAATCGCTTCTTGATGATTGCCTTTCTGACGACTATTGTTGTTACTCGCAGGAAGCCGAGCTTGAGACGGCGAAGAAGATTTCCCAGTTGGAGCAAGAGCTCGCAGACACCAAAGCCGCGCTGGAGGCCGCCCAAGTGCAGAATGTCGAGCTTGAAACTCGCCCGGCCGAGCAGCAGCCAGTAGCGGCGAGTGCCTCGGGAATGGGGAAGAAAATTTTCTTCCACGGCGACGAGATGTAGAGACCCAAATCCTGGGCTCTTCAAAATTAAGAATCGGACAACAGTTTTGAATAAAAGGGTCACAGTACAAACTACAAATAACATCCACCAAGTCTTTTACTTCATTTGCTACATTATTACATGAGCATCACAGGCAAATTAACACATACTATATGAACTTTGTACAAAAAATACACGTAGATTCAGTACAACGAGCTCTGTGCCAATCCCGAGCTTCGATTATTGCTTTTGCCAGTTCAGTTGCTAGGCTCCTGTGTGTTCCATTTGAGGTTGGTTCCGCTGTCTAAAAACAAATGGGTCCACAAAGGGTTAGTCATAAAATTATGACTATGTGAGAAAAGTATTTCGTGAAACGTTATACATGCAAACAAGGGGAATGATAACAATATGCATACAGTACAAGAACATAATCACTTAAGTATTCTCAACACTAATTCTTAAATTACCCCTTAATTTTAGTTCCATAAAATAGGAAATGCTCCGGTGATGCAAGCTTGAATTGGCCACCACCCCCTTAAGGGCTTCCCACTTAAGGGCTTTCCGTAGGCTCACCCCTACGTGGTGAATCCATCCGTAGATTCCTCTACTTCATAGGATTCGAAACCATCACATTTCCTCATGCAGCGTTTTAAATGAATTTTATTTTGGCGGGTAAAAAAAATTTTTAAATAAAATAACTCCCCTCAGAAACGTATTTATATCGCTTTTATGTTTTTCCCTCGCTCACATTTATTTCTTAGCGATATTTCATTAAGGCGAAACTCATATGCACAGACACTTGTTTATTTCATAAAATGCAGCAGAATAGGAAAGTGAGTAAACTAATTCAAGAAATAAGAAACTCACAACAGCTTTGCCTTTATTTGCGTTTCCGTCACGATTTTCTTGTGACGCCATCCTCTGTTTTTGAAGTCTTGGAAACCACTGAAATTGGGTTGCGTCACAATTTATACGTAACATAGAGCATAAAAGGTTTAGAAAACATCGGAAAGCTAAAATGAAAAACCAACCAGGCCAAATCTGATTTTATACTTTGCCGGACAACTAAAAATATGCCTCAAAATGGCTAAAACCCGCCCCCAACCGGACTTCCTGTCCGCTTAAACAAAATTGTCCAGCAAGGTATAAAAGAAGCTTGGCTACCTATGAAACTTCCAAAAATCAGCAATATAAGCAGTCCAAAAATAAATAAATAATCAATTAGAGAGGTAGTAACCAAATCAGCCAAGGAGAAGAAGAAAACAGTGGCTCGGAAGCAGCAGTAGGGAGGCAGCAGCACGGGAGCAGCTGCAAGGAGCGGCAGCAGCTACACAGGAGCAGCTCGGGAGCAGCAGAACCCTAAACCAGAAGTAAAAACAGCAGCTGAAGAATATCAGAAGAAACAGAGCCACATAAGTAGGGAAGTATTCGGGTGCAGTAATAGAAGAAGGATAAGAGGCAAAGAGAAACAATCGGCCAGAGAAAGATGAAGAAGAAGGAGAAACCTTGGGGGAGAAAGCAGAAATAGTCCTAATCGGTACAGCAGCAGGAGAAAGCGAGCTGCAGCAGCCCTAATCGGCACAGCAAAGTCAACCAGCAGCGACGGTACAGCAGCAAGAAGAAGAGGAATGGAGCAGCGGCAGCCCTAATCGGCTTAGCAGACCCGTCGGCCTAGAAGAATCGGCGGCACAGCTGCAAGAGAGGCAAGGCAGCGTCGGCACGGGCACATGACAGCAACAGCACAAGTTGCTCGGCACAGAGAAGATGGAGAAGCTTTCCTCTGTTGGCACAGAGCAGCAAGAAGGAGAATTCACCGGGAAATCGCAGAAGCAGAAAGGCGACGGGAACGGTGCGAGAAAAAAAACGGCCTGGGCTCATTTTAAAACAGTGGCTAAGCGGCGAAGCGGTAATATCATGCCAAAGCACCGCTCCAGGTGTGATGAACCGAATCCAAATACATATTCAGCCAACACCTCAACCTCCAGCACATCAAAACAGCCAAAACACAATTCCAGTTGGCAACTAATTCCTATGTTGCACCGACACCGACACGTGACACGCAACGCGACACGACACGACACGTGACTCGTCAATTCTCAAAAAATACCATATTCCGACACGCTGGGACACGTATATTAAATATTTATTTTTTATAATTATGAAAATTCTAAAACATTTTACAAATAATAAGAAAATCAATAATTAACAAATATTCAAATAAACTAAGTCATGTTTAAATAGTACGTATCAAATATTCAAATGTAAAATTTAACAAAAGGTCAAAATATCATAGAACACTAACACATTACTGTTATATATCATCAGTAAAAATAATGGATTCTTAAGCAAACATTTTTCCTCACTTTTAATCTTCCCTTTTTTAGAGAAAATATCCACCCCACTAGTAGATCTACCTTCACTACTTGAAATGCTCGAAGGGGGCAAAGACACCTTTTGAGGAGCAAGACTCACTATTCTAGCATTCACCTCTTCTTCTAGTTTTTTCACCTCAAATACATCACTCCATGAGTAACTAGCTTAGGGACACGTGTGTCCGATTGAGCGGGACACGTGAATCCCGCATGAGCCGGCGTGTCAGACTTCTGACACGAGTGTCGGAGAGTGTCGGAGAGTCGGACGAGTGTCGGAGAGTCCGACACTGACACGTTGGGCATTTTGAAGTGTCGGTGCTTCATAGACTAATTCAGCCAGCCCACCACTTGCAATAACAATTTCAGCCCATAACAAGGCCCATAAGCATATAAACTAAACAGCACACAGAAACTCAGCCCACAACAAAAGCAGCAACTCAAGGCAATCCAACCAAAACGGTTATTGCGTAAAGGAAACCCAAAAAAAAATATAAATCGTAAAATATGTGCCTTTTCTCATCATCGGGAAAATTAAAAATAAGCGCGCGAAAAAATAAATATTTTGTTTTACGAAGTTTGGGCTGTCACACGAGATGTTCGTGATTCGTCGCGGCATCGCACGTGTGACGGGGGATGCCGCTCTCGCAAAGCTAAGGATTAACGGCTACCTCGGCCCGGAGGCGGCCGACTTGACGGTGATGGGCCTCATCCCGGGCATGCTCGCCGAAGAGTCAAACTCGTATGATCGCGTCCTATCCTCTGCGACTGATTCTAACGAGGATGATAATGATGATGATGATGACAAGGATAACGAGGATGTCGAAGACGGCGAGGGAGAGGAGGACAGCGTCGGCGAGGAGTCAGAAGCCGATATCGTGATCGAGGATGATGAAGACAATAAAGCCCATACTGGTGATGATGACACCTAATCGGCGGAAGGCATCCTGCGCGCGAACATGCTTAATATGTAAAATAGATAGGAATTCTTTTGTATGAACCTTTATTCAAGGCGTCGCTGATTTTTGTACATGTAATGCTCACCGTATATATGAAAGAAGGATTTTCTACTTGCTTTGTTGTCTTGTACTCGTCTGTCTTCAGTGCTCGCTAGGCTCATAGGCATGAGAATCTTTAGTGCTCGTTAAGCGTGTTCCACGCTCGCATACTCGTGCCTGCATACTCGCATGACATTACTTGCCTTGTATACTCGCACATCATTACTCGCCCTACATACTCGCCAAGGTTGTAGATGTCGGGTTCATGTCGGTTTGGGTTTGAAATGTCGTATGTCGGATTGCGGAGGATATATCGGGGATATTTTACAATATCGGATTTTAAAATTTAAATAAAGATAACAGTATTTATAAATACATTTTTTGCAAATAAGTAAAAATGTAAAGACAAATAACTATAGCAATGTACAGACAAATAAGTATTTATAACATTTTCTTTGAAATAATTTTGAAAGATAAATGTGAAGCCCATGTAATTATGCAAAGTTGGAGGGGAGTTTTTCATAGCTATTGCAATAATCACTATAGCAGAAGTTAACAAAATAATGTTAACATAAGTTAGAAGTGCACAGGAGAAATAAAAATCACTGCAGATTTACACAGTGAAAGGTATAAACTTAGCTATTGCAAGAAAGAAACCTAACTATATCATAAGTAAGAATCTTACAGTAACACAAGTTTAATAAACTTTTAGATTTTATGACTTGATCGATATAACTCCAAATAAAACTTTCAATTGTCGCAAAAACAAGAAGAAGGAAGAAGAAAGAAGAAGGTGGCTTATAGTGGAGTGTAATAGAAACCCTAAAGCCCGGCGTCGACTCCTCGCCTGCAATGCCGATTCGTAGAAAGCCTGGTGTCGTCGTCCACTCCTCGCTTGCGATGTCGATTCGTAGAAAGCCCGGCGTCGTCGTCTACTCCTCGCCTGCGATGCCGATTCATTGCCTCGTCGCCGGAGAAGGAGCTGTCGAGTGTCGGCCACTCCGCCAGAGCGACTCTCCCGTAAAATTTAGGGTAGAGCGAGAAATGATGCCGAATGCGTGAAATGGACTCATGAAGTAGAAAAATATGGGTCCCGTGAACTTTGTTTTTTTATATATTAAATATAATAACCGAAATATCGGGTTAGAGATATATCGATATATCGGGATATATCGCCATTTTTTTACAAAACGATATTTTTGTCAAACAAATCGGTTTCGTTGCGGTTTGCACCCAAAACCTTTATGTCGGACATGTCGGCCGACATCTACAACACTGATACTCGCACGCCATTACTCGCAAGTCATGCTCATACCTATATACTCGCACATACATACTCGCAAAGATAACTCGTCATATTTGTTTACTCGCAAGCCAATGAATTTGCCTAAGGACACACTCGTTAGAAAGAGCGGGATTCTTTTTTTTCATTTGTTATTTGCGACTCTTTGGACAAGGGAGTGGCACTCGGGGGGTCTCACAAGACGCGCACTCACGAGGTTTCCACTACATTTCAACTTGGCAAAGAACTGAGGGGGCCCAGAGATAGGGAACGGCAGTCGGGGGGCCCACAAGACGCGCACTCTGAGGCCTCCATCCTATGTCGGATTCTCACCTCCTGAAACTCCTTCGCTTAGTCACTGTCCAAAGCATGGGTGGTTATCCTCACCCAGGTACTGACCGGACGAAGAGACGTTTCCTGCCTCGCAGGACAAAAGATGCTAAGAGCGGGCCTTTAGTGTTTTCAAAAACCGATGACGCATTTGTGCAAGGTGTCGCTTTGTTAAGTCGATCCTTCGTCAAGTTTAAGAGGTTGGCGTCCAGACCTGTTCGTGATAGTTCCTCCAGTCGGATGAGAAGTGTGATCGGGAGATAGCTAGGCCAATATACAAGGGGGGAGCTGATCTCGACCTCCAATGCAGGGGCTTGGCCTTACAAAAATGTATTAAACCCAACACATCGTTCCAACATCCGCTCCGGGCTTTTTAGGAGAATCAGGTCGGAGGCAAGTTTCACATACTGCTCGCAGGGGTAGATTTCACTGATTTTAGCAATCTCGAGACATTTCTTGAAAAGAAAGACAACTCGCTCAATCCCGTGTTTCAGGGGCAAGGAATTTTATAGAAATTGAATAACTTTTTGCATTTAGGTAAGCATACCCTTTCCTACTATGGATAGAACCTTTTCAGGTCATCACCGCTCCAAGTGTTGTTAAGTAGCTCTCCTTCTTGATTTTGCAGGTGGTAGCCTCCAATGGCCAATGCTTCGTGGATGATGAAGGGTCCCTCCCAATTAGGGTTCAACTTCCCGACAGCGGCCGCTCTTTCTGCTGCGTCCACCTTCTTCATGACGAGATCTCCTATAAGGAACTGCTTGATGCGGACATTTTTGTCAATTTTCTTCGTCATTCGCCTCTTGACCTCCTCCTGGCGGATAGAGGCTGGGTCTCGAAACTCTTCAATGTAATCCAGAGAAAGCTTTTGAGCGTCTTCATTCTCCAAGCGTCATTCCTCGTCGTCTTCTCCTGCTGCAACGACTCTCGGGCTTCTGACTTCGAACTCCACTGGGATGAGAGCCGCAGATCTGTGGGATAACTTGAAAGATGTTTCCCACGTGGTTGAGTTAGGAGTGGTTCTCAAAGCCCATAGGACCGAAGGAAGCTGCTCTGCTCAGTTCCCCTTCAGGTTGGTGGCTTTCTTCTTCAAGAGGTTGATAATCAGCTTGTTGGCGGCCTCTACTTGTTCGTTGCTCCGAGAATAGTAAACAGAAACAAATCGAAGATTCATCTCTAGCTGCTTGCAGAAGTCTTTCAGCTCTAAGCTGGTAAATTGCGGTCGTTATCGGTGATGATGGCGAGGGCGATCCCGAACCTACAATCTCTTCCCAAATGAAGTTCTTCATGATCTGGAATGTGGTCTTGGCAAGAGTTTTCACCTCAATCCACTTGGAGAAGTAGTCGGCCATGACGAAGACTAACTTCCTCTTGTTGCTAGCCTGGGGGAAATGACCTATCAAATCCATCCCCCAAGTGACAAAGGGCCAAGGGATGGTAATCGAGCGAATTTGCTGAGCTGGCTGTAACTGGAGGGGAGCAAAGAGCTGACACTCTGGACACTTCTTTGAGAAATCTTCCGCATCTTTCTGGATGGTTAGCCAGAAGTAATCATGTCTGAAAATTCATTGCTCCAAAGTGCGAGTCCCAGAGTGACTGCAACACTCTCCTGAATGAATTTCTTCCAGTTCTCGGGGAATTTCAGCTTCTGACACGCATCTAGTCAGGGGGCCCGAGATGATCGTGCAGTATAGCTCTCCATCGTGCAGCAGATAGTAGGCTGCCTTGTATCGAAACTTCCTTTGGTCACCATCGCTGGCTGGAAGTCGGTCTGCTGCTAGAAAGGTGACGAGCGGATCCATCTAGAAAGCTCGTTGTTCGATCTCCATCATCTCCCCCTCTTCGATGGATGGCCGAAACAACTCTGTCACGGTTCCTCCGACCTTCGGGCCGTACTTGATCAAGTGGTTTGCTTCCGAGTTCTCTTCTTGCGGCACATGCTCGACGAAGAAAGATTGAAAGTTACTCATCAAGTCTTTCACTTTTACCAAATATCTTTGCAGGATAGGGTCGCGCATTTCGAACTCTCCTCTGATTTATGATGCCACCACTATTGAGTCGGTGAAGGTCTTGATATCCTGGATTCTCAACTCCTTGGCGAGACGTAAGCCTACCAACATGGCTTCGTACTCCATCTGATTGTTCGTGACGATGAAGAGGATCTCGACTTCTTGCTCGATCCTAGTTCCTTGTGGGATCACCAACAAAACGCTAAATCACACTGAATTCTTGTTTGAAGCTCCATTCACGAACATCTTCCAGGAAACCGGGCTTGAAGAGCCTTCGTCTCCTCCTGCCTCGGCTGAGAAATCAGCCAGGAAATCCGTCACTGCTTGGGCCTTAATTGTTACCCTTGGCGAAAAGGAGATGTCGAATTTGTTGAGCTCTACTGCCCATTTTGCTAGCCTTCTGGAATGCTCCACTCCATTCAAGATACTTTGAAGAGGATGATCAGAGACGACCTTGATGGAGTGAGCTTGAAAATAAGGCCGGAACTTCTGCGCTCAAATCACCAGGGTGAAAGCTAACTTCTCCAAGATATGATACCTCATCTCTGTCTTCTTCCCTAACGAGCACTGAGCTAACTTCTTTCGCTCCCACTCCTAAATAAAGGAGAACTTCACCTTCTTTAAAGTCTTAGAGCAGAGAAGTTTGGGTTAATTGCTGCTTGAGCTTTTCGAAAACCTCCTCACACTCCTCGTTCCACTCGAAGTGTTGATTGCATCTGAGGATTTTGAAGAATGGAGAGCACTTATCCCATGTCTTGGACAGGAAGCGGCTAAGACCTACCAGCCTTCCCATTAGCCTCTGAACTTCGTTGAAATTCCTCGGGGACGTCATCTCCAGAATGGCTTTGACCTTGTTGGGGTTAGGCTCCACCCCCCTCGGAGTGAGAGGTGACCTAAGAACTTTCCCCTTCCTGCTCCGAAAACGCACTTCGCCGGATTGAGCCTCATCTTCAACTTTCGAAGGGTTGCGAAGGTCTCCACCAGATCTTTGGTGTGTTTCATGATGCTCCTGCTTTTAACCAAGAGATCATCCACGTACACTTCCAGGTTCTGCCCATTTTGCTCCGTGAAGATTCGGTCCATCATTCGTTGATATGTCGCGCCTGGCCGCCTGCATTCTTCAGCCCGAAGGGCATCATTTTATAGTTGTAGCTGTCATTGCTGGTGATGAAGGAGACATCGCGGCAGTCAGGGGGATGCATCCGGATCTAATGATATCATGAAAAAACATCAAGGAAACTCATCACAGAAAAACCGACGGCTGAATCAACCAGCGCGTCAATTCGATGCAAAGGGTAGCAATCCTTCGGGTAAGCTTTATTCAATATTGAAAAGTCAATACAAAGTCTCCAGCCCACTTCGGCTTTCTTCATCGTCATAACGTTGGAGACCCAGCCTGGATACTGGATCTCCGAAACAAAATTTGCATCTAGCAGCTTTCCCACTTCCTCTCAGATAGGCTCGTCCAGCGCAGTGGCGCACTTCCTTTGCTTTTGACGGACGGGGTGTGACCTTGGGGTCCAAATTGAGACGATGGCAGGCCATCTCTGCATCGATCTTTGGCATCTCTGCTGCACTCCAAACGAAGATGTCTACATTCTCCTGCAGACAAACCGCCAACTCCATCTTCCTGCCTAGTGTCAGGGATTCTCCGATCTTCAATAGCCCGGGCTCTCCACCTTTGGAGATCACCTCCACTTTCTCCAGCTCCTCCAAGGCTTCCAGCCTATCATCTCCTTCCAGGATCTTCTCCAGCCTCTCCGCGTCCTCCATCCAACTGATGGTACTGACGGCACTGAGGTAACACTCTCGAGCAGCTTTAGGATCTCCCCTGATCCTCACTTGGACATCTCTGCAGCAGTACTTCAAGCACTGATGGTAGGAGGATGGGACGGCCTTGAAGTAGTTGATGAGCAGCCTCCCGAAGATAGCGTTATAGCAGCTTGGTGCATCCACGATGACGAACCTGCACCTGATAGAAGTGCCCCCAAGTGTCACCAGCAGGTCTGCAGCTCCCTCCACCTCCTCTCCAGAGAAGCCAAAGAGGGGACCATCCGCAGCTAGGACCCAGGGCACCTCCACTTGCAACCCGACGAATGTCCTTTTGAAGATGACATTTACCGAGCACCCTTTGTCTGTCAGAATCCGATCGACGGTGTAGTCTTCGATGGCTGCTCGGATGACGAGGGCATCATGAAAAGGATTCTCATTTCCCAACATGTCCTCCTCCGAGAAGGTGATCTCCTCCAATGGGAGCGGTGCTTGAGAGGTTGAGACGACACTTCGCAGTAGAATTGATGGAGACTTCCCTTTCGGGAAGCTCCTAACCCGGCTCCCCCATGGATCACCCCCGATTGTCCTCCTCCTGCTCCTTGGACCACTTCTCCGCGACCGCCTTGGTCGACCCGGTCTTCACTCCTCCTCCTCCCTAGAGATTGGAATGTTGTCGGTCCTGTTAGGGCTTCCTACCTCCCTGGCACCCTTTTCATCACTCCTGCTTCCAACCTCCTCCTTGCTTCCCAAAAATCAGGGCAAGTCATGGTTATGTGCCCCTCTACTCGATGCAGATCGAAGTAAAGGGGAATCTCCTCCGCCTGGTTCCTCCCTAGTTGATTCCTTCTGCGGTGCCTATTCCCTTGTCAGGCAATAGTCATCGCCTCCTCGCGTGCTCCTCCTTGCCTCCTCTCGCGCTCCACCTTGTCTCCTCTCCTGCTGATTACCACTTCTCCTCTTCGGGGAGAATCTCCTTCCCTGATTTTGGTACTGGGGTCTTCCTGCTGGCCTCCACGGGGGGCGGTTCACCGGATACTGGAATCTCCATGCCTCCTCACTTTTCTTCGGAACCGTTACAGGCCTCCACTCTTCCTGCATTCGAGGCCTTTCTTGCCTCTTCTCTTCCTGCCTTCGAGTCCTTTCCTGCCTCCTCAACTGTTCTCTCCTGCTCGGCTCTTCCTTCCTTCTCTCTCCCAGCTCTCGTCCTTCCTTTCTCCCTTGATCTCCTCTAGGCCTCCTCTCGGATGCTTCCGCCCTCTTGTCATCCTCGTAAGTCACCCTCTCCAATTTGTCCAAGAATCTAAAGTTCGTCGACTCACCTTGGACGAACTTATTCGCCCTCTCGATCAAATCTACGTATGACAAAGGGGGATTCGAGCTGACTTCAATCTTAAACAAGCCTAATGTCAGGGCCAGCTACAAGGTGAAGTCATCCACCTCCTGGATGCCAAAGACCTCTTCCTAGAACCGGTTGATGTAACGACCAAGCCTCTCACTCTTCCCTGTTTGATGAGAAAGAGAGCAGTTGCCTCCTTGTTCCTCTTCTTCGACGTTGCGAACCTCGCTAGCATCCCTTGACGCAGGTCCTCAAAGAAGTAGATCGAGCTTTCGGGCAACTGGTGGAACCAATCTCTGGTCTTCCCTTCGAAGGTGATGAAGAAGAATCTGCACTTGAACGCGCCTGTCATATTACGGAAGGACACCACATCCTCGAACCACTGGAGATGCCTGACCGGGTCATCTCTTCCAGAGTAGTAGCTCAAAACACCTCCTCACTGAACAGTGACCTCCCTCCTTGGCGACGAAAGACCTCGGCCTGGCAAGTAGCACCTTCATACTCGCCACCTTGTCGAGCATCCTGGAACCTCGTCAGATACTCCACATCCCGGGACCTGATGCCTTGAGAACTCGCCCAATAAATCTGCAACTGAGCTAATCGCTCTGGCTCTTCCCTCGCATGATCCTTCCCAAGTCGCCTGGGGGGACCACCATCCTCCGGGGGAGTCGCGTGACGGGGTGACGTCGTTGTGACCTCCTGGCAAGAAAAAAACCCCGCTCGCGCAGTTGCCTCTATCCTTCGCGTGAAATCTTTGAAAACAACCACTGTCACAAAGTCGCCAACTACTGCTGAGTTGCATACTATCTCTATATGTTCGTCTGCGTCCACCATCTCGCCTACTCGCAAGATCTTCCTCATCGACTACGATTCACGCTCATCGCATTAAAGTGTTGAAGCCGAGAAAATTCCGTACTCCAAAATATTCGGATCAATGCAATCTAAGGTTACTGGTCCAAAGATCGGGCTTGACGGGCAAGGACACAGAGACAGAGGGAAAGCTAAGAGGACCTTAGGTGCTGCGTCAGGGAGGTCCTACCACGTACCCGGATGCTTAGAACAAGCTTTCCCTCCACAACCAAAAATGGTCGAGCATGGTACAAGGTAGATACTAACTTCCGACTATCACAAGATGGCGATCAAGGGGATGATCGTTGTCTCATGACTCAAGTGCTTGATAGCAGGATCTAAAAGCTCAGTCGAAAGTCCGGGAAAAAGTCCAGGCAAGATCTAAAAGCTCAGGCCGAAGTCTCAATCCTTGTACCCCTTGGGTCTTAATTATAGGAAAACCAAAGGGTTGGGGGGTCTTATTTATAGCCCCGCTCCCACTTGGCAACTTGGCGACTTCTGGGGGAGCTCGCCCGGCTTAGGCAAGTAACTTCCTTAGTCGCCTGCTTAGCGAGTATGCGAGGGGAGCTCGTCATACTCCCCAAGACCTTCTTTTGTCTTAAATGTTGACTTTGACTTCTGTCTTGACCCGTTGACCTTGACCCTTTGCTGACATGCCTTTGAGTGGACCCACTCTCAACGAATATGGGTTGTACAAATAGCCTCTCCTCTTGAGCCCTTATCTTTCATCCTCCCGTAGGATTCCTCTCTTCTTGTTCATATCACCATCATTGCGAGAATAACTTTGATGAGGGGAACTGGGATTGGCTAAAATCCAGCCCACATCGGCAGCTATTTCCCTCACACCGAGCCACAATGAGCTCCCCCCAAAATTCTAGGGCCTTTTTCAAATAGCAAGACAATTGGGCCAAGTGACATAAGTTGAAGCTTTTGCCAAATGCAAAGTTCCACTAGACATTTCATGTCCCTCACTTAACCTTCGCAAAGGAGAAACATCTCAGCTCTTCCTTCACTCTCGGAGGGTTATAAAATTCTCACACCGATCAAGGCATTTCAGATCTGCTTGGACATAGGTACAAAGGGATTATGATTCAATGGGACGACACATCCAAATGAGAGGACACTAAAGAGCACGGGATGCATTCATGAAAGCATACCCCTCCTTCAGGACTGAGGAAATATTATAAATGCGCACTAGAAGCATGCATTAATAAAGCAAAAACGTGCTTAAGAGCCAAGAGTATTAAACAGAATCCTTGTGTTTTTATTACATGTACTTTTATTTCTTGCATGGTATTCAGTAATTTATCTTTTTCCTAGGCATTTCTAAAGATGGTAAACTTGTATTAATACCAAGGAAAGAAATGAGACAGCAAGTTTTTCCCTTATCTCTCTCACACGCCACACGGTATTATCTCGCTCAGCTCGTTGGAACTGCACGACCACCAAGGGCCTGCTGCTCTCGTTCTTTCCTTCTTCCTCTTCTCTCCGTCTAGTTGCTCATCTCTTCTCTCTAAATCTCTCCCTATCCGATCTCTTGACACAAGATGAACCTACAGGTGATGGGCGTGATATCCTAACCCTAGATGAATGCAAGCAAGTACGTGAAACTGCAAATGAAACTACAGGTCGACTGAACTAAATGTGTGAATGAATGCGTACATGAATCCGATGAACAACATGCTCACAATATATACCCCAATACAACGGAACAATTCATTCATGCAATTAATTAAACGACAAAATTTTAAAGCTCGTACAAATATCGACAATTAATTGCAAATATTTGAATTTAGAAAAAATGTCAGCAAATTGTAAACTAGTGAGAACTCACATAAATTAAGTGTTAGGTGAATAAATCATACAAAATACACTTAACACAAATGAGCCAATATAATTAGAGGCTCAAGTGTGCTGGAAATGGGAATGGAAGGTTTAGAATGGGCTGAAAGGGGAAAAGGGGTTGTCGTGACTTGGAGGGCTACTGAAAGGGGAAAGGGGAGGCAGATTGGGCTTGGCGAGACTGTTGGGGGAATGGAGGTTGCCAAGGCTTATAGAGGCTGCTGGAGGGATGGTGGGGGCTGGCCCGGCCTGGGTTTGGATTGTCGGGGGTAGATCTAGAGGAGGAAGGTGGCCGGAGACATGATCTGACAATGCAGTTGTGGGCCCAATAGGACGTGAGTAGGGATGGGAAAGGTTGGAGGATGTGGTGGTGTAACATCCTAATTATTGACGCGAAATTTATTTAAAATTGTAGGGCCGAGTCGCGACGAATTTTGATCGAGGCAGCGCGTCGTCAAGGTATAATGTTACTATTCCTAATGTTAGCGTCCGTTAGTTTATTAAGTGCGTTAATTGTAATGTGTAACGCATTTTTAAGTAGATGTGACGTGCGCAGTGAAAATGGGTTTATATTCAACAGAAAGTGTGGAGTGGGGTGCCAATAGCATTCCCCCCCCCCTACTCATGCAGTTATCACAAAAAAAACCGCATACCTCAACTCCTAATAAAAATCCGCACGTTTTTCCTTTCTCTCGAGAGATAAGAACCGCAAGCCCGCCTCTTTTCTATTCACGGGATTAAGCCGCGAACCCGCAAGCTTTTATTCTCTTCGGGAGAAAGCCGCAGCCCGACGCCCGTTCCACAGCGACGACGCCAAGCCGACGCGCCTCCGCTGCCCTAGCCGCCGCCCGATACTCCTCCAGAAGTCCTCTCCGGCTCCTCCTCCCTCCTCTGCAGGCGCCAGTGAGTGTTCCTTTTCTTTCCTTGACCTTGGAAGTGTCGGGTTTCAACCCTAACCGGAGAAGTTGAGATCCGATTTTGGTTTCGGTGAGTCCGATTTCTTTCTTCTCTTCATTCCTTCATGGAAATTAGTTGTTTTGGAAATTAACCTAGACTAAGGTTTCGTTCCCTTGTGCCCAAATTAGCTTTGAAGATTCTAAATCCTCCGCAGAATTCGTGTAGGGCATTTGGAAAGCCTTGGATTGCCCACGTAAAGGTAATATTTGGGTTTAGCACGTGTATTTTGTAACCTTAGGTATTTTGGAATTTTTCCTCCGGAAAACCCTAAAGGGAAAATAACGAAATTAGGGTTTGCCCTGAATTACAGGTCGTTGGTGGGTTCGAAGCAGCACTATGAAATTTCCTAGCAGTCGGATTTCCTTCGGAAAAGCAAATGTCGCCGCGCCGAGTGTACGAGCGTCGCACCACCACTGTAAGGAAATTCTAATTTCTTTTAGTTAGACATATCAAGTAATTATATTTTTTTTACGCATGAGTAGGTTTCGTACAAGCATCATAACCATGCATAGAAAAGTGTGGCAGTAGGAAAATAATCGTGGAAACGCGTAGGATAACGCCATTTTCCATAACCACATTAGTAAGGTCATGAACAGTTATTTAGGTACGAAACTTTACCCGTGTACGTAAGTTTGGAGATTGTCTAACCAAGGTCGAGAAGGTCCCTTCAAGTCGATCACGAGAAAGTCAATGGTCGCTTAGTAGTGCACCAGAAAAGATATCTCATGCAGAGTAGCGTCAGACCAAAAAGGTCAGTGAGCACACAAGTCTTTTCGTGCTAGGTAGAGGCGCACTACCTTTCTCATAACGCATATGGTATCTTGTGAGCAGTACAGTCTTGGGAGTTTACTTCCCTTTGAGACAGTTAGTAGATTCGAGACCGTGTCCGCGCGACACAAGAACAATTGAGTTCGTCAGATGGTCTAGGGTCGTCAGTTTCAGTTGCGCGTTAGGAGCTACTCTGCCTAGAGCCTTCCTAGTAGATGAGCAGGTTAGAAGCCACATAAAACTCAAGTATAGACCTGTCGTGAGTCAGTACACTAGTTAGTGAACGTCAGGATTTGGGTAAATGAGCGGAAAGTCACGTACATAGAACAAATAGATGTTTTGATCAGGAAGTAGTGCGAAGGCATGCATAACATATAGCATAAAGGTTTTTAATGCACAAAACTGTTTTCTAAAGGCATGAATTCATCATATGAAAACTGTTTTTAGTGTCACTAGGAGGAGTTATTTTTCTTTACTCTGATCCCTCGTGGACAATGTTTTTCAAGTGACCCAGGTGGGAAACTACGCCTAGGATGGGCGTTAAGTGGAGTCAGTCAGTAGTTACTTCCACTTTCAGTTTACTCTTTTTTTTCAGCATGTACTTGTAGATGAAGACAATGTACCTGATTAATGTTTTATCTAATTTGTATCAGACTATTAATGTTAAATAGATTTTCAGTTAATTCAATTCTATTCATGTTTAGTGGCTCTGTGAATACAGATATGAGGTATGTGGTTACCCTTAGTTTACTTCCTTAGCTTCCGTTGTAATTTTAAATCTTTAGTAGATGCTTCTTTACCTGCTGTATATTAGTTTTTAATATTGTTTCCTAGTTTTCTTTATATCGCTGACCCGGTCGGACGGCTGATTTCTGAAATACTGGGAAGGGGTGTTACAGGTAGGAGGTTGTCAGAGGTTGGAGACGGAAGCGGAGGCCTCTTAGTATCACACCGAGCAGGAGACGGAAACCGTCACCTGTCAAGGACCGGAGGTTTGATGATTTAGGTTGCAATACACAATCCCCCTAATCCTAGGCAGTTGTATAGTATATAAAGGGGAGAAAAGTTAGGTTAAATCACCCAACAGCTCAGATCACCACGTCTTAGAAAAATATAAAAGAAATACATAAAAATATGATAAACGCGGATAACGTGATGGTGGGCTCCGATCGTCAATCCGACGATCAAAAAGATGACGATCTCATAAATTGCTAAAATTATGGGTGAACGATCCCCATTATCTCTTTTCTTAGATTTCATTATAGGACATCACAAAGATCGCCATGGAAGGTAACGGTAAGAGCTCTCTCTTTACGGGACGAAATCCATAACAAAGGTACATAACATATGCATGGTGAAAGTCACATACTGTAAGCGTTTTCCCATCAGGTGCAATATCTCTATCATGAAAGCACCATCTTTCAACGCCTAACTTGTTGATGAATTCAAAGTTTGCTCTCACTGTACAGAAATAAAGGAAATGAGATGTAGAATTTCAAAACAAATAAGAGATATTATAATTTTCCTTACTTCTTCTTTTGGCCATTGCGACTGAGTTTGTGCCATCTTCCCATGGCCATGACTTAGTCGGAACACCAAAAGGATCAGCTCCAGTTCCACGGAATGTATGCCAAAAGGCTACACTAAATCTCAGCCAATCCTAAAGTGATCGAGAGAAACATTGCAAACATTAGAACAAGAGAAATAATTGCAATAGAATCCAACCATATTAGTGGTTGCAAAGAAGCCGACCTTCATTTTCTTTCCAAGAATCTCCTCATCAGCATTATACCACTTGTATGAAAGTGGATTTTTGCTATTAGAGCCCTGATTTAAGATGTGGTGTGAGAACCAAATCTTCAAGTGATTTAAGAAAATTAAAAGCAAAGGAAAAAAACCGAAAAAATATGAAGTCATCTACAAAAGTGAAGCAGTTCCAATGAAAAAAACAAATTATAAAGATGAAATATTCTATAAATAAAATGATAGCAGTTCCATTACAGAACTCAAAACCAATTAAGACACCAAATAAAGCAATTACCTCATATTTGATTTTGGAGATTCCAGGAAAAAATTCCCCTTCCCATTCATCAGAAGAACTATCGCCACAGTTGGTATTAATATTAGCTGGACATGTCTGGGGCGAAGCAATCTGCAAACAAGAATTTCTAAAAACTTCAAAAAAAATAGAAATTCACAAATACATTCTGGAAGAAAAACACCATGCATAGAGGAAGTGAAAGTTTACAGAGAGCTTACAACAGCAACCATGACCAAATTCAAGCACAAAAACAAAGGAAGGAGTCCTCTAAATTTCATTTTCTTGTTCATGAAAAATCTGCAACCAAAACAAACATCCAATTCAAGAGTGGGTCATGGATTGAGGGGAGTAAACGCAAAGGCATACAATTTCTTGTATTTTGTGTTGGAATATTTTATTTATATTTTGAAATAATGTACATATTTTGTATTCGGAAAAATGCAGTAGATAATAACAATATCAGATCATGAATAACAAGATTACAAAAACTTGTAAGACAAAGGGATGAAAAATAAAAGAAATCAGAATAGTATATAGTTTAGAATCGAGCTTAGGTAAAGCGTGTGAGCACTGCCCTAAAAAAATTGCACTACCCTCCGGCAGTGCTTTCAACCGATGCTCACTCCTCCAAGATACAACACCCAGCTAGATCCCTAAACTTCGATGTGCACAAACACTGAAGAAGCACAGAGCACCCGAACTTCCACTTGATGAAGTAAACGCAAGAAGAAAATCACAAGAAAAAGAAAACACCATGCAAGAACGAAAGAGACAGAGAAGAAGCGTAATAATCCATTCTCAGAAAACTCCTATATAAGAGTCTCATCAAAACAAGAGGTAATCACGTATTCAATGTATGACGGTTATAATAAGTAAAATAAATTTTGTTATATTCCCAACGTAAAATAATTAAAGTAGAAGCTAACAAAATGCGTAGAAAAAACACGTGCAATAAATTACATCGTGTTCTGCGAATAACACAGAAATCGACGCAGAGAAGTCGACGCAACGTCGACTTCTGCTCAAAAGAAGACGATGTGGTGGTCTGCGGATAGTAATGAATTTGACGTAAAGAAAAGTCGACGATGCGTCGATAGAAATCAACACAAATATGCGAAGAACATAAATCGTCACGGCGTCGAATAGAAATCGACGCATGTAAGACATAATAGAAATTCAACGTTGCTAGAAAGAGAAATCGACGCAACGTCAAAATCTCTTACAAAAACTATTTTAAACAAAAAATACAATTGAATTCAATTATTCCCTAAATCCCAAATCTGAAATTCGGATCTGAATCTGGTGCAGAGCATGCGTGCACGTGTGTGGGGTTCATAGTTTCTCCTTATGTTCCATTGAATAAATAAGGAGTAAATTGTTTTATATACTCGCTAATATGAGTGAAGATAAGCATGACAGGACTAAAGGTTTCATCATTTCCTTCATGAAAGGTTTTCCTCCTAACTGCCCTTTTCCTCAAGCAAGGGATCAACGAGACCCTGGACAGCTATATCGATTGCTTCCAGGAAGAGGTCCTCAGTATCCAGGAGCTGGTTAGCTTCACGTTGCAACTAATTCTCACATTCAGCATATGAGAGGGTCTTTTCAAGCTAGAGGTCAGTCGAGATCCACCAATCTCCTTCGAGGACCTAATATATCGAGCCAGCAGGTATATCCATGGGGAGGCGATGAATGGCGGTTTCTTGGCCTAGCTAACTAAGCTGACTAAAGTGGAAGGCGAAGAGACCCCAGAGGAGAAGAAGAAGATGGAGCAAAAGAAGCAGGAGGCAAAGAGGCAAGGAGATACTCGGAGGCAGGATGAGTCGGGGAGGTGGGAGATAAGGAGACCCTACGGGGCTCTTGAGAACTGAGGACAAGAAAGGAGGTTTCAAGCTCCTATGAACCGGCCCCCATAGAGGCCGACCAGGAGACCCCGGCATGTGGGTCCAGCAGGAAGAGTCACATACGAGAAAAGAAACCAGTACGATCGCCCAGAAGGGCATCTGGTGGGGGGACATAGGGAAACGATGGCGGTAGCCAAACAAGGCAACAGACAGTCGATGAGGCCACGTTCGAGGAGAAACCAGTCAGAGAGTGCCCCTCCTTACTGTGAGCTACACCAGGTGGAAGGGAACGACACCCATGACCTGCCCCGATTTCTTGGAAGCAAAGCGGAGAGCTAGAGAAAGAGTTCTGGGATGGGTAGCCCCGGTTGAGGTGCAAAAGGTCCAGGCCCCAGTTAGGAGGAGGAACGAAGATAGGATCGACTTGGGAAGGCACGGAGGAATGGGATTCATCCACATAGGGGAAGGGTTGGGAGCTTTTCGCAAGGGTAGTCTTCACACCATCTATCGCATGAGCGTCGCATCGACCTCCCATGTGCCTCTCGTGGTGAAGATCACCTTCTCTGAAGAAGACATGTTGGGGAATGAGAATCCCTTTCACGACGCCCTAGTCATCCAAGCAACGATCGAGAACTTTACAGTCTCTCAGATCCTGGTAGACAATAGAAGCTCGGTCAACGCCATCTTCAAGAAGGCGTTCGATGGTCTAGCAGTGGACATAGTCAGATTAATAGCTTTGGATAGCCCTCTCTTTGGTTTTTCAGGAGAAAGGAATGAGGTAGAGGACGGAGTGGAGTTCATGGTGACCTTTGGCGGAGTTTCAAAGAACTACAAATTCGTCATCCTAGATGCGTCAAGTTGTTACAACACGATATTTGGGAGGCCACACATAAACTTCTTCAAGACGGTTCCCTCATCATACCATAAGTGCCTCAAGTACTGTCAGGGGAATCTGCAGATAAGAATCAGGAGCGATCCCAGAGTGGCTCAAGAGTGCTACTTGAGCGCAGAGAGCACCATCAGCTGGATGGAGGATGCGGAAGAGTTGAGCAAGGTGGTGAAGGAATGGCCAAGCTAGAGGCCGCAGAGGATGTGGATGAGGTTGAGGTAAAGACGGAAGGCGGAAAGCCCGAGATGCTAAGGATCAGCGGGGAGCTGAGTTTAGAGGAGAATATGAAGATGGTGGCATGTCTGGAGGAGAACGTCGGCGTCTTTGCATAGAGCACGGTCGAGATGCCCATGATTGATGCGGACGTGGCGTGCCATTGGCTCAATCTTGACTCGGAGGTCTGTCCCATCCGGCAGAAGAAGAGGGCGATAACCACCACGTTGGTCGAGTCAATCAGAGATGAAGTGAAGAAGCTACTCAAGGAAGGTTTATTTTAGAGATCCAGTACCCAGCCTGGGTGTCAAATGTTGTAATGGTCAAGAAGACCGGAGGGGGATGGTGCATGTGTGGACACTTCTCTTTATTGAATAAAGCTTGCCCCAAGGATTATTATCCTCTGCCTCGAATCGACATGTTGATTGACTCCGTAATTGGTTTTTCTGTGATAAGTTTTCTTAATGCTTTTTCAGGGTAACATCAGATCAGGAAGCACCCGACCGACGCGACGTTTCATTCATCACCGACAACGGGTGCTATGTAGGGGCATGCGCTAACTCTCCTAAAAGCTCAGATTGTGTGAGGACAGCGCTACAACTCCTTTTCAGAGCTAGTTACCAAAGGCAGTATCCATGGGGCGGCCAATTAGGCCTAGGGGATACGCCCTGCTGCTCGACTAGTGTGGTTCATTGCGCCTCGCGCCGTACCTCCCAACATCAAGGGCATTACAACCCCAACAATCCCCCCCCCGAAACGACTTCGGGATTTCGAACCCGTGATTTCCTCTGATACCACTTGTAGGGACACGGCACTACCAACTCTCCCAAAAGTCCATATTATTTAAGGTTGAAGCTACCACTCCTTTATTGAGCTGGCTACCCTAGGCAGGATCCATGAGGCGACCAGTTAGGCGCAGGGGACACGCCCTTCTGTTCGACTAGTGCGGGTAATAGCGCCTCGCGTCGTACCTCCCAACATCGGGGGGTATTGTTGAACCCCAACATGTTATAGCTACCAAATGATACCCTTCGGATTGAGGAACGCGAGAGCCACCTCCCAACAGATGATGGGTTGTGACTTCAAAAAGCAGAAAGGGCGAATCTTTGAGGTATACGTGGATGACCTCCTGGCTCCTGATAAAGAGCAAGAGCATCCAGGAGCACCTTAGCGATATAGTAAAGACTTTTGAAATGCTCCGAAGATTAAAGATGAGGCTCAACCCAGTGAAGTGCGTCTTCGGGGCGGGGAGGGGGAAGTATCTGGGACACCTTCTCACCCCAAGCGGGATGGAGTCTAACCCAGACAAGGTGAAGGTCATCTTGGAAATGAAGGAAAGGGACAGCTCCCGATTTATTATATAAGCAAGGTGCTCCGTAAAGCAGAAACGAGGTAGCCTATCCTCGAGAAGCTAGCATTTGCATTAGTTACCTCGGCGCAAAAACTCGGACCCTACTTTCAAGCACATTCTATCCATGTGGTAACATATCATCCTCTTCGTGGGATCATGGATGGAGTGGAGCACTCGGGACGTCTGGCAAAGTGGTCGGTAGAGCTTAGCAAGTTCAATATTACTTATTTGCCCAGGGTGGCAATCAAGGTGCTGGCCGGACTTCATGGTTGATTTCTTAACGGAAGCAGAAGAGGGGGGAGGCTCCCTCGGGCTCGGAGACTTGGAAAATGTTTGTGGACAAAGCATCGGGAAAGAATTATATGGGGGTAGGCATCGTAATGGCGAGCCCCCAAGAACGAAGATCGAGCAGGCGGTCGAGATCATATTCCCCGTCACAAACAACCAAGAAGAATATGAAGCTATCATTACAGATTTACGCCTAGCCCGGGAAATAGGTGTTCAAGATCTCATGGTGTTTACCGACTCATTGGTAGTAACATTGCAGGTGCGAGGGGAATTCGAGGTACGAGATACCACTCTTTAGCAATACCTAGAAAAGGTAAATGGATAGATGGGAACGTTCACCAAGGGAAGAAAATTCGGCGATGGACCGACTAGCCAAGTACGAACCCAGGGTAGGGGGCATAATCATTGAATTGATGTAATTGTCCATAAAAGAAGGAGGGCTTATGGAGATCGAGCATCGAACCTCTTGGTTGGACCCGTTGGAGACGTTCCGGTGGGACCGGAGACGGGTTGGGGTGTACTAGGTTGCAGTCTCTGATAAAGCCGCTTTGGTGAGACGTCAAGGTGGCCCCTTGGTGCTGATGCAAGGGTGGCAGACAGGTGTGACGTCTGCTCCGCATCAAATACCCAATGACGAACTCTCACTAGTACTAAGAAGTTTGTGTGATGATAGACCAACGCGGCTCTTTCACAAGAGATTGTGTGATGCAGATCAAGAACTTTTTTAGATAGTTGGAATATTTTATTTATAATCTGAAATAATGTATATATGTTTTGGTTTTGAAAAATTCATTTGATAATAACAATACCAGATCTTGAATAATAATACTATAAAAACTTATAAAATAAAGGGATGAAAAATAAAGAAAATTAGAATAATATATAGTTTAGAATCAAGTCTGGGTAAAGCGTGTGATCACTGCCCTAAAGAAGTCCCACCACGGTTCGATGGGGCTTTCAACTGATGCTCACTCCCCTAAGGTACAACATCTGGCTAGATCCGGAAAACCATGATGTGCGCGGATACCGATGAAGCATAGAGCATCAGAACTATGACTTGATGAATCAAATGCAAGAAGATCACAAGAAAACGAGAACAGCAAGCACGAACGAAAGAGACGCCCGATGCTTACAACCCTAAAGTGCAACACCCGGCTAGATCCCGAAAACTCCAATGTGTGTGGATACTGATGAAGTACAGAGCAACAGAACTCTCACTTGATGAATCAAACGCAGGAAAAAGATCACAAGAAAATGGAAATAGCAAGCAAGAACGAAAGAGACAGGGAAGAAGCGTAATAATTCGTTCTCAGAAAACTCCTATATAAAAGACATCAAAACCACAATAGTAATCGTGTATTCAATGTACAATGGTTATAATAAGTAAAATATATTTTATTATATTTCCAACGCAAAATAACTAAGGTAGAAGCGAGTAAAATGCGTAGAGAAAACGTATGCAACAAATTACGTCGTGGTTAGCAAATAACACAGAAATTGATGCAAAGAAGTCGACGTAACGTCGAGTATTACTCAAAAGAGAATAACATGATGGTCTGCGGATAGTAATGAAATCAACGTAAAGGAAAACGGATGTTGCATCGGCAGAAATCGACGTAACTATGCGAGAATAAAAATCGACGCAACGACGAATAGAAATCAACGCATGTAGCACAGAATAGATATTCTACATAACGGAGAAGAGAAATCGACGCAATGTCAAAATTTCTTACAAAAATTATTTCATACAAAAAATACAATTCAATTCAATTATTCCTCAAATCCGAAATTCGAAATCCAGATCCAGTGCGTGCGCATGTGTGGTTCATAGTTTTTCCTTATGTTCCTTTGAACAAATAATGAGTGAATTTCATTATATACTCACTAACATGAGTAAAGATAAGTATGGTGGAACTAAAAGTTTCATCTTTTTTTCAAGAAAGGTTTACTTCCAAACAGTTAGAGTTCCCTCCATTTTAGTTTTTGGCTTTTCCAACAAATGATGTGAAGCTCAAACATCATACAAGCTCCACTACATATTATGAAAAAAAATATTTTTTAAATATAATTTCTTACACTTTGCAATTCATTCTATGAGCATAAACAACATTAAAAGATTTTGCAGCAAGAATCACAAAAATCAAGTAGCAAAAGAATTTTTTTTTCAAACCAAAAAATTCTAGAAATAGTTTATTCAAACTATTTTTAGAATACAAGAACAGATAAAGCCAAAATATTTTTAGAATATAAGAACAGATAAAGCCAAAAAATCAAGTACAGATAAATCCAAAGAATAGTTTTTTTTTCAAACCAACAAATTCTAAAAACAGTTTATTCAAACTATTTTTAGATCTGTTATGAGCAGCGCATAACATATTTCTTCAAAAAATCAAGTACAGATAATGCCAAAGAATAGTTTTTTTTGTAGAAAGTGGAAGAAGTAAACTTTGTATATCCAAAAACTTCTATACACTAGAAGAGAATACACATATATATAGGAAGAGAGAGGAGAAGATTCTCAAACACAAGATGTGGGATAAATCTAAATCTAAGTAGGCTCTAATATGGGTCAAATTAATGGGCTTAAATACATGGCTTTTCCAACACTCCCCCGCAAGCTGGAGCGTACAAGTCATAGGCACCAAGCTTGGACAAAAACTGATGATATAATGGTCATGGTAGAGTCTTGGTAAGAATATCAGCAACTTGCTCAGATGCAAGAACATGCTCCAATTATAGTTTCTTCAACTAAACCTTCTCTCAAACAAAGTGACAGTCAACTTCAATGTGTTTTGTTCGCTCATGGGACGCTGGATTCTAAGCAATATAAATGGCAGTCTGACTGTCACAGAACAGAGTTGTTGGTGAGGATAATTTAACTCCAAAATCCCCAAGAAAACTCTCAAGTCAGTTAAGTTCTAACACAACAGCCGACATTGCATGGTACTCAGCCTCAGCAGACGAGCGAGCAACCACAGACTGCTTCTTACTGCGCCAAGTAATAAGATTTCCTCCAAAGTAGGTACAGAAACCAGTAGCGGACCATCGATCATCCAGCGAGCCCGCATAGTCCGCATCAAAGTATGCAATAAGAGAAAGAGAGGAAGATGACTTATACACGAGTCCTTGTCCAGGAGCAGTCTTCAAATACCTGAGAATGCGTTCGTCTGCCTGAAGATGAGAAATATGTGGAGTATGCATAAATCGACTGACCACTTCAACTGCAAATGAGATATCAGGTCTCGTAACTGTTAGATATATAAGTTTTCCTACAAAACGTCGATAGTAATCAGGATTTGGAAGCAGTGAATCAGAGTCAGATCAATGAGCACACAACTTGTGGTTCACCTCCATCGGGGTTTCTGCAGGTTTACATCCTGAGAGGTCAGCATCTTGCAGAAGGTCAATGCAGTACTTTCGTTGGGATAAGACAAGGTCATCAAGTAGTCTTGCTACCTCAAGTCCAAGAAAATACCGAAGATTTCTCAGATCTTTGATTTGAAAAACAGAGTTTAAGTGTTGATTAACTTGTTGTATCCCTGTGGAATTATTACCAGTAATCAAAATGTCATCCGCATAGACCGGAAGAATGACATCTCAATTGATTGATGACAAGTGAAAAGAGAGAAGTCTGTCGAGCTTCTCTTGAAGCCAACCTCACGAACGACCTTACTGAACTTCTCAAACCAATCCCGAGGAAACTGTTTGAGACCATAAATAGATTTTCAGGGCAAACACACACGAGACTCCCTCGTGGTCTCAAACCCGGACGGTTGATGCATGTAAACCGTCTCAGGAAGGTCACCATTTAGAAAAACATTTTGGATATTCAGCTAATGTAGGGGTCACTGGTGATGAACAGCTAAGGAGAGCAGAACCCCAACAGAGTTTAACTTGGCGACTGGGGAGAAAGTTTCATCATAATCAAGTCTGTGTCGTTGAGTAAACCCACGAGCCACAACCCGAGCTTTCAAACGATCAACTGTCATCATCCGCCGCATGTTTGATTGTAAAGATCCACTTGCAACCAACACAACTATGTTCAGGAGGAAGAGAGAAAAGATCTCAAGTCTGATTTACCCAGAGAGCAGTCATTTTCTTATCCATTGCAGCATGCCACCTCGGATGCTGGAGAGCCTCCTGTACGGAGTTAGGTATAGAAATGGAGGAGAGAGAGAGCAAATGTAAGAAGAGGTGGAGAGAGGCGATGTAAAGATACATAATTGGCCAAGGGATGAGCCGTAGAGGTTGATGTCAAATCAACAGGCTGCGAGACCACGCCGGTAAAGGGAAGCTACTGCAGGGCATCGATTGTGAAGGATGACGAGTGTAAACCTGAATGATAGGTGATTTGGAGGGGACTGGTGATGGAGTAGGTGTGGGAAGAAGAGGTGGAAGTGGAGACGTAACCGGAACTGTGGGTCGAGGTAAAGGAGGATGAAAAAGAGGATCAGTAGGAACGGTGTGATATGATTGGTCTTCACGAAAAGTGACATCAGCAGACACAACCATCTTACCGTCGGTAGAAGAATAACAGACATACCCCTTCTGGGTGCGAGAGTATCCAACGAACATAGCTCTTGTAGCACATGGGGCAAACTTATCATTTGGTGGACAAAGATTATGGACATAACAAGTACATCCAAACACACGAGGTGTGAGAGAGAAGAGAGCCTTGGATGGGTGAGGAAAAGTGACGGGGGCCACAAAGTTGAGGATAGACGAGAGCATGTGATTGATAAGATGGCGGACAGTAGAAACAGCAAAGTTCCAATAGAGAGAAGGAACCTGCATTTGAAACATGAGAGATCTGTCAACATCAAGGAGGTAACGATTTTTTCGTTCTGCTACGTCATTCTGTTGAGGGGTATAAGCACACGAAGTCTGATAAATAATATCAAACTCGGCGCACCGATTGGAGAAGGTTCGACTGGTATACTCATGTGTGTTATCAGTACGGATAATTTTTAAGCAAGTGAAAAATTGAGTGCGAGTCTCCGTAAGAAATGTACGGAAGGTCGATGGGAGTTCGGCACGATCACGAAGTAAGTACAACCTAATAACCCACGAGTAATCATTAATAAATGTTACAAAGTAACGATAACCAAAAATACTAGGGATTTTATATGTTCCTCAAATATCAGAATACACTAATGAAAAAGGAGCATCGCTCCAAGTACAAAGAGAAGTAAAAGACACGCGATATTGTTTGTCAAAGATACAGGATTCACAAGAAAACTCCTGAAAAGATACATCTTGAAGAGCTTTCTTGAGAATCTAGAAAGGAGCATCCCCAAGACGACGATGTCAATCAAAATAGGAGATAGTAGAGTGAGCAGTAGGAGGAACATCCAGAAGATACATCCCGTTGGAAAGCCGCCCCCTACCAAGTATACTTTGTGTTAGTCGATTCTGCATAGCAAAAAAAGAGCGTGAGAAGGTTACACAACAATCAAGGTCCTGAGTAAGACGGCTAACAGAGAGAAGGTTAAAAGAAAATCTCGAAACATGAAAAACCGAGGATAAGGAGAGGGATGGAGTAAGAGGCATATGAGCAGCACCAGAAACCGGGGTCGTGTCACCATTAGCCACAGTAATGAACTTGGGATAAGCAGAATCTAAGCATTGAGGTGGCTTCTGAGAAGACAGATGATGTGTGGCACCCGAGTCCACAATTCAGTGAGTCGTGTGAGAGGCAAGATATACCGTTATTGGAGATAGAGGTCACAGATCCAGAAGAACGACTAACCACCCCTTGTAATTGTTGGAGTTAAGCACGCAAAGCAGCAATGTCTTCACTGGTGGCGGAGGGAGATGTGGTAGTAACCGAAGCAGTAAGGTGAGGAGGCAGACCATGCTTGCGGTAGCAGGTGGCCTCAGGATGACCGTCCCGGCCATAGTGAGAACATTTAAAGAGGGTACTAGGAGAGAATACACATATATATATAAAGTGGAAGAAGTAAACTTTGTATATCCAAAAACTTCTATACACTAGGAGAGAATACACATACATATAGGAAGAGAGAGAGGAGAAGAATCACAAACACAAGATGTGGGATAAATCTAAATCTAAGTAGGCTCCAATATGGGCCAAATTAATGGGCCTAAATACATGACTTTTCCAACATTTTCAAACCAACAAATTCTAAAATTTAATACAAGAACATAATGACTATCTACAAAACAAAACCTCTTGGCGAAATGTAAGGATGGAAACAATAAAAAAGGAGAGAGCCTGAAATGGACCTAAAGTTTAGTGGGTGTGTCAAGCTAACCAAGATGATTTCAACAACACCAAAAAAGGAGATTCGGAGTCCGTATGAACTAAACCAATTTGGTTCAAACCAGTATGACCAAGCCAATGCGGACAACTACAAGAGTAGATCGTCTAGCCCAATCTGATACTAGCGGCACAAGAATGCCTGAGAATGCACCTAGTTTGTCAATCCATTGTGGTTATTCCCCCGAGCCACTAGAAATGGTCGGTGCATGAGTGCATCAAAGGGAGGCAACCGCGATAAGCTAGGTCCCCAAGTCCACTGGAGAGGTCATCTTCCTCCTACGGCTCTAGAAATCCATTTAATCAAATTTTTTCTATAAGCCACCATGATGTGCACAAGAAACAAAATCAAGATCAGATCACAAAAAACTTCTCAGCTTAAAGAGAGCATTCAAATTCATATATCAATAAAAGGCTCCATAGAGATTCGAGGAGATTCAAATTCGCCCAAGTTCACTTCGGTGGATGATTCTGGGAAATTCAATGATTTGATCCACAATCTGCACGAGACGAAGCATCTTGAAAATCTAGATTTGATAAAACAACATTGAATTTTCCGGTAAAGCAACCGCCCCATGGTACTCACCCGGCCAAATTTGTTGATAGTCACCAATGTTTATTACTCCATTGGCTGTAAGTTAATAAACATTAATAACTAGGAATGAAATTCACAAACCATCCCTCATGAACTCTATAAAAACTGGGTTTTCCGCTCATTAAACCCGGCCAAAACCAAAGAAGATTCGTGCTGCCAAGATCAGAACTAAAATATGAGCTCGCTCAATGGAGCCAGAGAATGAGGAGTATCAATCTCAAAATAAGCTCATGAATTAAAATCAGCAAGCTTAATAAATTAACTGATTTCAAAATTACTACGAAATTTAATGGTTAGGAATGTCAATTTTAAATGAGCGCTTAATTAAATGCCCAAATGTTAGATCCAAATGTGCAGAATCAAATTCATGCAGCACTAGATTTTTCTTCGTAATGAACCAAACGAAATCCAATAAAAAATTATTGCAGGAAAGCACGTGCAATCATAGGATTTACCAATCCTGGAAAATAATTATATACCAACAAAATGGGGCCGGCGGCGATAGGCCGTGGGGTCTCGGTTTTGTCTCTAGCCCGAGAACGAAGCAACGAGCGGTGGATACAGGAAGATTTGCTTCGCCGGAAACTGAAATCGGGAGGCGAGAAAGCGGACTCCGGCGAGATCAAGGACGACGGCGGCGGGGTAGGAACTAGACGTTGCGATCGATCGCAGGCAGAGTGTGAAAATGTGTGGTGGATGTTGAAGCTGAGGTCGATTTCCTCTTCGTCTCCGTCTTCTTCGGATCGGATTAGGGCAGAGAGATCAGCGACGTGAAGAATGGAATTGCAGCTTCTGCTTTTTCTCAACAGTATGAGCTCGTGTATATATTTGCCAAGTGCACAACACTTTTTTTTAATTATAATTTTAAACTACATTAACAAGATATATTAATTTAATTAAAAAACAGTTTTCTAGTATGAGTTGATTACTTGATTAGCGTGCTCCAATTCCTATTTAAATAATATATATTTCTCGTGTTCTCAATAGAAAATTGATTAATATTTGAAGTTCTACGATTTGTGGGTGCAAATAGTGGATGGATTACGTTGTTTTCTTAAGATAAACTTGCTTATTTGGGCTTCGTTTGGGGGACTTGTTTTCACCGGTAAAGCGGTTACGCTCGCATAAACGATCTTAATTATAATCTGATTCATGACCACTTGACTGGTGAAAATATGTCCCCCCCAGGGGCGGATCTAGAGGGGGGCCCGAGGGACACTGGCACCCCCATTATTTTTTTAAATGATTAGTGTATTTGGATTCCTCTCGTCGAGGCAATGAATTTTGACTACTTATACGTCAAAAACGGTTGCAAGATGAGGGAGAAACAACTCCGATAAGATTGAAACGTTTAAATTTTTTTTGAAGAAAGTTGATGACTGGTCTTCCATGTTATAATTTTTAGAACCCAATGACGCATTTAAAAAAAAATTGTGCACCCCCATTATTAATTTTCTAGATACGCCACCGCCGCCCCCCCCCCCCCCCCCCCGGTCGGGCCTCACTCCGGTCCACTGAAAATGACTGATTTTATGCGATACCCATTTTATCCCGGGCAGTATTCGCATATTACGCATATTCAGGCCGACAACTCCCTCGATACCTAATTCTTTCCTGCAAACCTTTTGCTTCTCTTCCCTCACACCGGCGCTGCCCTATCGCATTTTACGCTGTCTCCAAGCATTCCTTCCTGCAAATCTTTCGCTTCTCTTCCCCCACACCGACGCTGCCCTAGATCTTTGATCTCCGCTCTCCCGGACGGAAGCGAAGCCCCCACATCCAGGGATCGTTCTTCCCGGCGGAAGGCTCACGTCGCCACCTCCTATTGTCGTCGGTGTTTCCTCTAGACGGTGGTGGACGGGACGCAGCGGCCTCCGGATAATTCTTCTGGATCTGGTATTTCGTCCCCTGCCGCCGTTCCTCAACTGAGGTGAGGCCCGACCGCCATTTTCTAATCATTCCGCAGCTCACACTGATATGTCTGCTTTCTCAATCACCACTAAGAAATGAAATTTACCTTTTTTTTGATTTTCTGTGAGAATTCTAGGTCAGAGCTGTCCTTCGCAGTAGGAACTCTCTTCATTCCCCATCCAGAGAAGGTAAATCCTACTTGTTGAAGAGAAATTAGCATCTCAGCGAAATAGAGTTCTTCTTCTGAATTTGATTTCTTTTTCTTCTTCTGGACAGTGATTTTGTTGTGTATTAACTCGGCCTCAGCGAAATAGAAAGTGTTTTTTTACAAAAAAAAAGTTGAGAAAAGGGAATCTCTGTAGAATGAACAAGCTGATCTTCATTTTGATTTAAAACATAATCGATTGTTAAAAGAAAAGTGCAGTGACTTACTCAATGATATACTGAACGGAGTAGTTGAAGCACTGTAATTTGGTAAAAATGTGGAAAATTACTCAATGATAAACATTTTAGTTTCCTTCACCTTCCTCTTCTTCTTCTTCCACTTATTCTCCTTCCCTTCTTCCATTTCTTCTTCTTCTTCTTCTTCACCATTTTCAGTTTCTAAAATTGTGCATAATTTTAGCTTTGACAGAATGAAATTTAGCAGGTTCAAAATTTGAAATTGTGAAGTTGGCCATGTTTTGTAGCTTTGGAGTTTTGAAATTACTTGTAGTTATTCTTATGATTGTGTTTTAAACTCTTGAAATTATGGTTGTTTCATTCTGCGCGAAATTCCCAAGATTAGCATTGATATTTTATCATTATAATGATTAAGATAGAGATGGTAGACTTGATGAGAGGAAAATGTAGAACAGAATATTAGAATGCAAAAGAACATCGCAGCTCCACATGCATATTTATGATCAGCTTATTTCATGGTTCAATTCAATAAAAATTTGATTAGCTTATCTGTTAAAAAAATGAATGTTTCTGGACAATGTTTATAAGTCGATGTTTAATGTATGTGTTTATTTAAGCTACTGTTGTAAAATGCAATTAAATTTTGTTTCTAATTTAAGCTACAGGTAGTTTATAAGACCTTTAATTTTTATTTAAAATTATTTGTTTTCTCTCCACTGTCTCCTTGATAATTGGGAAAAGTTTGCAACTTTTAATTGTTATGATTCCATCTGTTTGATATATGCAATTGATTTGATTTATATTTTTGTTCAGATACTCAATCGTCAAGTTGTGAAATCTGATTCTGCTACCATTAAGGTATGATCTAGTTCTAAAATACTAATTTATTAACTCTCTTACAAAATAATGAATGTTTAAAATTGTGTTTTAATTATAAATTTAATTTGTATGGTCACAAATGAGTTAGAAAAGGACCTTTATTATGGTCGTAACCGCTTGACCGGTGAAAATAAATCCTTCCAAACGGAGCCTTAGTCACATATAACAAAGCTCATGTCATTGTGCACTTAATATAGATTTTGGGCTCCTCCGCCTATAATCAATTGGTTTAAGATTGGATACACTCATACACATATTCTAATATGATATCAAAATGGGCTAAGCTAAACAACACACTCAAACGTCCCCAAAATGGGCTAAGCTAGTAAAATGTTTCCAGCCATACTATCCAGTTCAAAACCATGGATGGAAAAGCACTAGTTTAGCTAAATTTTCTTTGTAAGCTTTATCTTTAGCTAGATTGACAACATGATGATAGTGTTCTTGTTTTTGGTTGTGGTCACTTTGCACCAAAAGTGATAGTATCATAAACTTCAGTATTTTGGGTGCGAAGTAGAATATAAAATGGCTGAATTTTTATCTTACAATAACTAGAATTTTCATCATCATCATCATTAACCTCATCTCATTGATTTAGGTCTGCCTTTTGTATCCTCCATATATTGGTGTTCAACCAATTATTCAGAGACGACCGCGGTAAAGTTATTTCACACTAATTTTAATTGCAATTGAAATTTGCTTTTGAACCATAAGAATTCATGCATAGTAGTTGCTAGTTAACCACACTTCTAACTGTACACTTCTAATTCATGCATAGTAGCAGAGTTGGGTGATTTTGCGGGTGATTTGGCAGGTGATTTGGTTGGAATCCTCGAAAAAGCCTCAATTGAGCGTCCAGAGTGGACGGAGTCCTTAGAGGATCTTCTCATTATCTACCAAAAATGCGTGGAGATGTCGGCGGACGAGTTCTGGGTCAAATGTGAGGGTATAGTCCAGAACCTTGACGATCGCATGCAGGAGCTTCCCATGGGAACTTTCATCATGACTGTCATATTCAGGTTTATATTCATGCATAGTAGTGAATGTTTTCAATTATGTCATGAGTTTTTATTTCAATTATGTGAATGGTCTCAATTATGTCATGAATTTTTATGGTTTATGATAATTTTTTTATTTGTACATTTTCCCACCATTGTTTTTTTCCAAATAGTTAAATTTGTTTTTCAATTTTTGAACATCATTGCAAAATTTACAATTCCAAATGGTTTCACTATTTTTTTTCACTATTCTGCAAAACAATATGTTTTCTTATCACCGCTTCTCTCTTTGTTGAAGCTGAGTCAAACAGAGCCCCGAGCTCTGTTTGTGGCGGCGCTCTTTTCCCACCACCACTCTCATTTTTAGGTTGTTTGGCTGAGGTTTTTCTTGGAAATAGCTTTTTCAAGAAAGGTGTTTTGGTGGCTTTTGAGCAGACGATTCCATGCCTTTAAAAAATCATTTTCGCTTTTAGTTTTTTCTCTTTTATTTGAGGGTTTACGAAAGTCATGTATTCATTTAAGCAAATAGTAAACACGAATTATCATATATAAAAGGAAAAAATATGATTAAACAAGCGTGGCAATAAAATAGGCTGGACTTTTTTTTTAATTTAGGGAGGACTACAATGGCAATGCATGAGTTTGTCCATTGAAGCTTTTTATTTCATATATACACTGTTTATTAGCAATGCGTTTCAGCAGAGCTTTGTTATAAATCATACAAGCGTGACAATAAAATACTTGTGAGATGCGTGGAGATGAGATTCATATTTTTTTTTCAAAATTTTAGGATGAATGCAAAATAAAGCAGTAGATAATTTTATTTTATGCCAATAGCTGCATTGACATTGAATTGAATGACCCAAGAATAAAATATTGCTTCCATTCAGGCCGGCGACTGCTTCCCTCCATGCCGGTGACCTTCCCCTCTACTGCTTCTCTGGTCGTCGCACTCTTCATCTCTTTGGGCTTGCAACCCCTTCTCCGGATTGCAACTGACGGCGACCCCTTCTTTTTGCCTTTTGTTCTTCTATAATTTTTTGTGTTCTTCTCTGATTTTTTGTGTGCAAATGTTGATCTTTGGCTCCTTTCGTGCACCTTATTTGGTTGTAGGTTCTGATGCTGATAATCAATGAGCAGATTAGAGCATGTTCTGTCATGCAAGTTTTTGGTTGATTCGGCTTTGAAGAAAGGCATGCTTCTTCCATTCATGTATTTTCCTTAACTAGTTATGTTAACTTTTGTCATCCACTATGTTGATCTTTGGCTCCTTTCTCATAGGTTATGTGACTGCACGTTCTGATGTTGATAATCAATGAGCAATATCATGTTCTGCCATGGACTTTTCTGGTTGATTCATTTATTTCATATTAGCATGTTATATGCCTCAATTTCAAGCACTTCTAGTGGTTTCCAAACACAACATTATATGTTACGCTCAACATCATTTGTCGCGGCATTGGCAGTTTTTTTAATAATGCATAAATAGGATGATTTTTACTGGAACCTTGGAAATCTCATGAAGGCAAAATGGATGTTTCAAGAGGTAGACTTAAGTGGTGTTACATTGGCAAAATTTTCATTATTCTCTTAAGTTTGATATTAGGTGTTTTAGATAAACTGTATTGGAAAATATCCATTTATAAAGTGTTCTCCTGTTATATAAGTTGCTAGTTATGATTATTACCAATCCACTACCTTATGTTTTTGTAATCGTTGAGTTTTGACTTCATATGATTGGAGTTTTAGTTGAATATTTTTTGTCAAGTTTGCAATGAAGTGTTTACCACAGTTTCCACATCCCTACTCTACCCGATATTGGTATTTTGGTGAAATAATTTTATAATGTCATGCTGAAAATGCATGGTTGTGTGATTTCAGATGCACAAACAATTTTCAAGGATAATCATGATGTGTGCGCCACCAATATACCCGTAATTGCCGGTAATATCTTTGTTTCATTGAATAATGGAAATCCCACGAGTGCAATTATAGATCCAAAAATATTCTTGCCCAAAGGGATCGATGCATCTCGTACAATATTTAAGAATTTCTTTAAAATTATTGTGTGAAGCTCAACTTCGCTTAAGGATGAGGCTTCTGTTTTCTTTTCAATACTGTTTTTTTCTGAACGATTCAGATCACTTGCATCGACGATCCATTCATCTGAAAACAAAATCAATTTTAAAGATCAGAACTCCAATGTTTCATCATCGCTTCCGCTGGTGATTCATGAATGAATCCTGCTGGTAATGCTTTTGATTTGGTTTTAATGATTTGATTTTACCAATTTGCATTTTGGGGTTTTACTTCAGAGCAATGGTTTATCTTTAGCGGTTAGGCTTATAAAATCATGTGTATAATACTCAATTTATAGCGGTGTGAAAACATGAGTAAAATTGGCAAGAAAGCACGAGAAAAATTGAACTGGAGTTTGATTGGACATAGTTTGACTGAACTAGTGCCTAGAACAACCAGATTTGCTTGAAAAAGCTTAACTTGACTATGCTTGAATTAGGAAATGGATCTTGATTGTGCTTGAAAAAACTTAATTGGTCAAGATCAGATCAAACTATATTTGTTTGATGTTTGATATTAAAATGTTTGAACACAATTTACATTGCTGCTTCGTTTGGCGCGGCTTATTTCCTCCGGTGAGTTTGATCAAAAATGCCATTGCTACCATAGTTATTATGTTATTAGAAGGGGAACCTTGGCACACTGGTTAAGGTGTTGCCGTGTGACCTTGAGGTCACAGGTTCTTGTCCTGTAAGCAGCCTCTTGCAAAAGTGCATGGTAAGGTTTGCCTACATTTCACCCTTGTGGTGGAACCCTTCTCTGGACCCTCGCTGCACGAGGATGCTTTGTGCACTGGGCTACCCTTGTCATTGTGCCATTAGAAGGGGAGTCTTAGCGCACCGGTTAAGGTGTTGCCATGCAACCTTGAGGTCACGGGTTCGAGTCCTAGAAGCCGCCTCGTGCAAAAATACATTGTTATTTCACCCTTATGGTGGGACCATTTCCCGAACCCTCGCTGAGCGATGATGCTTTGTGCACCGGGCTGCCCTTAGTCATTGTGCTATTAGAAAGCAGTACATTTGTAATAATCAGATTGATTGCCTATATCTGAACCTATATCCACATTGCTACAAATCATGCTATGATGAAACCCCATTTCACTTAGGCTGCGTTTGGCGCGGCTTATCGTGACTTATTTGCTCCGATGAGGTTGGACAAAAATGGCATTGTCATGCCAAAATCTTATGTCTCAAACTAGTTTTTTTTGTAACATTTGTGATACTAAACATACATTCTATGACAATGACGTTTTTGTCCAACCTCATCGGAACAAGTAAGCTGCGATAAGCGACGCCAAACGCAGCCTAAGTGAAAAGATGAGCTTGAGGAAACACTTGGACACAATTATTGAAGATCACAATGCTTTTGTTGTTGTGGACGAGGAAGGATGTAGGAAGTTGCTGAAAGCTAAGTTGTATGGAATGCTGACTATTTTTGCTCCCTTTTTTTTTTACTCTGCCGAATTTCCATTATAAATTCTTGGGGTATGGGGGTGACTATAGAAGAAATTTCAAGATAGTGGTAATGAAGGGTGTTTGTGATTGATATGGGCATTACCTAATTTTTTTAGCACAAAAAAATTGCATAATACTACTGGCCGGTGCACAGGTCGTCGCACCAACCATAGTACGCGGATTCACTTGAGTGATGGTGAGGTGTTGTTTCGGTCATGCATTGCACATGGATGATCTCAAGCATTTTTGCTAGTATTTCATATAATGGCAGTCCTATTAACTGTGAACAAGAGCAAACACACTTGATGACTGAGAATTTAGTCTCACATATGGGCAAAGACTGTCATTGCAGGTACTGAGAATTTAGGCTTCGTTTGGGAGAACTTATTTTCACCGGTCAAGCGATTACGACCGCATGAATCCGACCTTTATTATGGTCTGATTCATGCGGTCGTAACCGCTTGACTGGTGAAAATAAATCCTTCCAAACGGAGCCTTAGTCACATATAACAAAGCTCATGTCATTGTGCACTTAATATAGATTTTGGGCTCCTCCGCCTATAATCAATTGGTTTAAGATTGGATACACTCATACACATATTCTAATATGATATCAAAATGGGCTAAGCTAAACAACACACTCAAACGTCCCCAAAATTATTTTAAAAAAATCACATCTTAGAGACCAAAGACCCTTCACATATGGGGTATAAAATTGTCAATATGGGCGTTGAAAGTGGGCCCACCGACCATAGAAAGGTCAAGTCCGACCATATAAAGGTCGGCCTGGGCCTTGCCCGACTACAGCCGGTGCACCCAAACCCGATCTCCGCCCCGCCCCTTTTCTTTATTTCCCTCTTCTCAATTCCCCCCCCCCCCCCCTTTCTTCTCCTCCCCCTCTTTTTCTTTCTCCTCCCCCCCCCCTTTTTCCCCCCTCATACCGGAGTGGAACCCGGCGGCCCCCCCCCCCAAAAACGGAGCCTTGGCCTTTCTAGCTTTTACATTTTGATTATCTATGGCTCTGTTTGGCATAGTGGTGGTGGTCATGAACACGGAGGTTAAATTGTCATTTGTTAGTGCCCGTCCAAGGAACTTCCTCCACTTTTATGTTCAAATGGATGATGTTTGTTGGGTGATCCTTAATAAATGACGGTTTAACTCATACGTTTATGATCGCCATCACCGTGCCAAACCGAGCCTATATTATATTAAAAGGGAAAAACCTCTTTTGAATTTTGATTAAATGTTTATTTTTCAATTTTACCTCTCTTTATTAAAAAAAATAATAATTTCTAAATTTATATGTTTTTCTTTTATTTTAAAAAAAGTGTTTTCATATAGACAAAATCATCTACCTAAAGTAAAAAAATGTGTTCTTCTCGTCACTCGTAAACCCTCATGCGCATCGCAAAAATGAGTGACGAGCAAAGCATAACACTCAGAAGCTTATGAGTGGTGACGCGTTATCACGCAGTGACAATGTCGTAGCCGGGATATGTCGCGCAGGGCGCGGGGCCCTCATGTCCTCTATCTCAATGTAGGTACCATCTTCTGTTGTTATTATAAAATGTAATGACTTCTTTTTTTCTTCTCTTTAATCTTACTTTAATGTTATCTTGGAAAGAGTGTGTGCAAGATAATAGGCAAAACTATGAAATCAGTCCCCAAACTTTACATGCTTTATGAAATCAGTCTCTATGTTTTATTTTGATTGAAATTGGTCCCCAAAGTTTAAAAAGTACATGAAATCAGTCCCTGCATTTTATCCAAAAGGCTCCTCCGTCCCATCGGCGATGAAGGAAGACCATGGGGGAGAGGTGAAGTCAGCGGTTTCTAGGGAAACGTCAATGGATTCAAGCGGGGAAGGCAACGAGTTTGCATTCACTGGAGGAGGAAGACGCGGCCTCTGATAACGGAACGAAGGAGGCGATCTAATCAATGATATGAGTAAAAATGAAGGACTGGGGACGCAAGGGCTAGAGGACGCTAGGCATTAGAGGAGCACAACGGGCTCCGGCGGTTGGAGGAATTTGAAGTGAGCTGCTCAGAGATGTCTCAGGCGACGGAGGTGGGAGTGGAGGTGGAGGCGGATGGGGTGTGCATGTTTCCGATGACGTTGGGAGGCCATCAAATGGGGTTCTTCAAACTTTCATGGATGGATTTGAAGCACCTCTCTGAAAATCATGGATCACCTCTCTGGAGATCACGGATTTGTGGCAGATTTACGGTGATTTGACACTTTTCCGTTAACTACACTAATCGATTTTAGGTAGGGACTGATTTCATACATTTTGAAAACTTTGGGGACCAAATTCAATCAAAACAAATTATAGGGACTAATTTCATAAATCATGTAAAGTTTGGGGACTGATTTCATAATTTTGCCAAGATAATACAAGAAGTTTTTTTAAATTTAATAAATGAAAATTGAATATATATTCCTTTGTTAAATAATTAAATAAATTTGAGATAGATATATAGAGTTGTTAACTTGTTATGCCACTTATAGATAAATTATTAAATAATATTGAGTATAAGATCGGATCGAGATAGGGCTTGGATTGTCGGATCCAATTTTTTTACTCAATTGGCATTTAGATTAAGGGTCAGTTTGGGAGGACTTATTTTCACTGGTCAAGCGATCACGATCGCATGAACCGGATCTTAATTTAAAGTCCGATTCATGCGGTCGTGACCGCTTGACCGGAGAAAATAAGTCCCCCTAAATGGAGCCTAAATCGTGTGCCGAGTTTTCTCGAACCGCCTTCAGATCGGATAATTTGATCTAATTAAGATTATAATATTATTTAACAATAATTTACAAATATCTTATTATAGACTTAGGCCCCGTTTGGAACGGGGGTGGTGGTCGTAAATGCATGGATTAAATCATCGTTCGGACCGCCTAACAAATTTCATCTGTTTAAACATAAAAGAGGATGAAGTTCTTTAGGTGGGCGTTAATTAATGACTTGATTTTGGTTTAAAAAATTCTTGAAGTTTATGATAATTTATAAATCATTATAGCCCCTACTCACTATACTTAGTAGAAAACATCTCTACTATGTCTTCCTCTTTTCACTAATTAGAAAATTTTCCTCATTTTTGTATACAAAATTGTGATTAAAGTTATAAAATGAAATGGTGCAAAGTCTTGTTATAATTATAAAATAAGTGACAGTACAAAAAAAAATTTGTTCTTTAGCTACACTTTTGTTGGCAATATTTATAAAATGTTATCTAAATATAGAATAAATTATAGTTTATACATGCTACAATCAAGTAGTGGTTTTAGGCAACATTTGTGACGCAACATTCATTAAATGTCCACTTATCCGTTATTAGGAGCAATTAGGGCTGAGCATATTATTCGAAACTCGAAAATCACTCGAAAATCGTTCGAAAATTGAGCCGAATCGGAATCGGTTAAAATTGATTCGACTCAATTTGAGTCGATTCAATTTGACTCGAATCTAATTTCGAGTCGATTTCGAGCCAGCCCTGAATCGCTCGAAATATGATTCGAATCAACTCGAATTAATTAAAAAATATATGTATTTATTAATATATTCTTATTTTAAGATTAAAAATAACAAAATTTAAACATAAATAAAAAGAATAAAGGCTTTAAGTATTTCATTTGCTAAATTTATAAGTTGCCCAATTTTATTTTGCACAAACTAGGAATAAAATGAAATATTGCTAAATTTCGAGCCGACTCGATTCGATTTCGAGCCGACTCGATTCGATTTCGAGCCAGCTCGGAATCGAGCCATTTCGAGTCGAGCCGACTCGACTCGAAATCACTTTCGATTTCGAGTCGATTTCGAGCCGATTTCGAGTCGAAAATTTCGATTTCGAGCCGAGCCAAAATCGCTCGAACTCGACTCGATATCAGCCCTAGGAGCAATTATGAAATGTGTACTTGCGGACGTACTTTAATCAATATTTATGTTGTTCTACCTTTTATAATAGAGAACAATGTTTTTGTATAGTATTGCCTAAAAGTATGAAAAACTATTGTTTTTGATCTTTGGTAACGCGGGTCTAGTCACAGTGACTGAACTAGGATCTTATGCCAACTCGGGGCCTCGGGCACCAATTAAAAATAAATATTTATGATTATAAAAAATTTAATATACATTATCAAAAAAAATTGAAACACGGTAGAAATGAAACATTTGCAAAAATATGCAAAAAAACAACATCAAAAAACACATGTGAAAATGAAACATTTGAAAAAAAAAAGACAATGATTTAAAGTGCACAAAATGAAATCTTTTTTCTCCATCAAATTTTGAATCACAATGTTTAAAGTTAAATAGTATCGTGTTCTTCAAAGAAATTGAAATCATTGTTTAAGGCTCAGTTTGGGGGGGACTTATTTTCACCGGTCAAGCGGTTACGATCGCATGAACCGGATCTTAATTACGGTCCGATTCATACGATCGTAACCGCTTGACCGGTGAAAATAAGTCCCCCAAACAGAGCTTGAGCCAGTAAACTAATGTTTTTGAGTTTCAATTTTGCAAAAAAAAAAAACTCATTTCTGATTACACACATACAAATTAACTGTCTAAAGATATGCATTAATAGTAAAAAATAATTTAGAGAGACATACCTTAAAATTCAAATTCAAATGCATTTTGGAGTTGCACCACCACAATTTCCCTTCTGACACCAAAGCTCTCATCCAGCCCACAACAAAGATCACAAGGTTTAATGAAGAGAAGAACATCAACAAGAAGAGGATAGAAAATATAATTCAAGAAGAGAATGGAAATCAGAAATTTAAAACAATTCTTTTGCAGAGATGAATTCACAAAGAAAGAGCCACCCTTGCATACAATCTTTGAAGAACAGCGACCACGTTTGTGAGCCAGAGAGACCTGCTGGGGCTTTGATTTTTTTTTTTTTTTTTTTGAAATTTTATATGAGCTGAAAAGGGGGTTGCGTGTTGCAGGGAGCTTTGATGGAGAAAAGCCTGAAAGATCAAATAAAAACAAGACAAGTTCGTGCTTAGCCTAGCTTGTAAGGAAAAAAAATTAGGTGTGCTTCTGCCATCTAAGATCATAGTGAGAGCGCGCATCAAACCGTTGATTCCTGGAAAAACATCATGATGGATCGAAATACTGCCAATACTAGGTGAGAGAAACACACATAATTTTTTTTCGCCTAACTAGACAACATTTTTCCAAATTCTGACATAGGCAACAATATCTATATTTTGGCAACAATTTGTAATTTTAAGCAATATTTTTCAAGTGTTATTAAAGGCCAAAAATATTATAATGAGTTAATAAATTAAAAAAATTGAAACTGATGTACAATATAGAATCTGATGTTAAAAGAAATTGTTTGTGAATTTTATAAGTTTTCTATGAATAAAGATGTGATGACTTGTTGAGGTGGTGATGATGATGTTATTGAATAATGATAGTGGTGGAGATGATGCTTGAGAGTCCCCCTTGAAATTTCTTAGTCAAACTGTCAAGATGCGGACCAAATACGCATAGGCTCGACCTGACAGATTACGCGCATTGAAGTTGCAATCCCCGGGAGCCCCCGAAGAAGAAGTCAAACTCATGCACGCGCACGGCAGGGCTGCACAGGCGCACCCGGCCTGCACACAGACGTACGCAGCAAGCGCACATGCAATCGAGCCCCGCACAGCCTGTGCGCACGGCCCGCCTGCAGCCTGCGCACGCGACCACATGGCCTCGCCCGCGTAGGGGGGCACCCCCACAGGGTCGCGCCCCCATAAGGTCGCACCCCCGCGCGGCCGCACTCCTCGCGGTCGCACTCCCCGCGGCCGCGCCCCATGCTCGGCGCACGTGAGACGCGCCCCTGCGCGTACGCCGGCGACCGGACGCCTCCGGCCACCGCCACCTCCGGGCACCTTGTGAACTGCTCGGGGGGCACTCTCGCCATTTCGACAAAAATGGTGATCCAGGTGATTGAAACGGAGCGACGTCATTCGCGAGCACAAATCACTCCCCGGTGCAATTATCACCACGACCCTCCAGAAAACTATAAATAGGCCATTGAGCCTTCATTTGAAGACAAACAACTTCCGAGGCAAGAGAGAGATAGAGAACTCTGAGGTTTTCTGGCGAGATCGTGGAGTTAGGCCGATTCTCCGCTAGGGGTGCAAGCGGTTCGGTTTGGACCCAAACCGAAACCGAACCGATGTTTATCGGTTCGGTTCGGTTTTTTGGTCGGTTTACTCGGTTCGGTTTTCGGTTTTTCAATTACACTATTTAAAATAATTGTGTACTTAATATCTCAAGAAAATTTAAAAAAAGATATAATAATTAAAAATAAATATCATCAAGCTCTATTTACATATGATGTACAACCCCATATTCGCTGGGTGGGACCCGGAGACACCACTGAGGAATTGGGCTAGGCTCAGGTCAGCCTTGGGTTAGCCCTGAGACATACTTATAGAGTTCTCGCCCTGAAGGGGCTCCCGCCCAAGGCAGACGTTCAACCTCTCGGCAGGAGAGATCGTCGACCGACCAAGGCAGATAGTCGACCTCTCGGCAGGAGAGATCGTCGACCGACCAAGGCAAATAGTCGAGCTCTCGGCAGGAGAGATCGTCGACCGACCAAAGCAGATACTCGAGCTCTCGGTAGGAGAGATCGTCGACCACGGAAGCTTCCGCCTTAGGGCAAGCTCCCGCCCAGGGGAGGCGAGAAGGCCCCAAGTAGGCCTTCAGTCGCGGTGGTTTCAAGACCGTGAAGGGCGCGAACCTCCCTGGCAAGGGGTCTCGCCAGGGTTGGCCCTGGTGGGGGTCCAGCGAGAGCCTTCTCGGCCAGGGTTCTCGCCAAGTGGGCCCACGTGGTGGGGCCCGGCGCTCATAAAGAGGACCATTTTATATTATATTATATTATCCCGAGGTAAAATTACCCAAGTGCCCTTTGAATGACAGCGGGATTTGGCTATGGGCAGACCCCTCAGGGGTATTTCAGTATTTTCAGGTCAAAGGAAGGCTATAAAAAGACCCATAAGGACTCTTTAGAAGGCAAGTTGATCATTTTCCTCTAGCCCTAGTGCCTTCTGAAGAGCTCCCAGCCCAGCATTTGGCTTTGGAGGGGAAGCTCTCAGAGATCTTCCGGGTGTGTGGTGGGACCTCCCAGCTGAGGCTTTGGGTCTGTGTTAGGGCCTTAGCAACCTGTCAGGGGTCGAGGTTTGAGAGAAGTAGGCATTGACTGCACCTTGGTTCGTGAACATTTGTTGAGGTCATTTTTGGCTTCAACAGTTCTGGTGCGGTGAGCGTGGAAGCAGTCGGTGCAAGAAAATCTTGAGTTAAGTCCCATGGCAGGAGGCGAGGGTGAAGGATCAGGCGCGGGAGGATCCCCCACCCGGGTGGACGAGGCGACGAGGAAAATGTTTGAGGACTTCAGGCGAGAAGTCATGCAGACGATCAACTTGGCCTTCTCGGCAAGGAACGAGTGGGAGACGCCGCAGGTTCCGGTGGAGGTGGTTCCGCTGCTAGGCGAGAACGCTCCAGGGCAGCGCCCCGGTAAGGAGGTCCCGGTAGAGGCAGGCGAGAGAGACGTAGCCGCGCGGGAGCTCTTCCCAGGTCAGCGTCTCGGGAAGGAGCTCCCGGCGGATCTGGGCGAGAAGGAGGCGACGGTGCGGGAACTCTTCCCTGGGCAAGGTCTCGCGGATCGGTCCAGCCAACCGAGATCGCGAGACGTGCCTTCTCGCCAGGCAGGGGGCGAGACCCCCTTTAGCGAGCTCATTGTCTCGGCTCCAGTGCCGGAGGGGTTCCGGGAGCCGGACATGACCTACTACACCGGGAAGGATGACCCGGTCCAGCACGTGCAATGGTTCGAGGACGTGGTGTCCATCAGGCAAATGTCGGATGCCTTCAAGTGTAGGCTTTTTGCCATCACTCTGAAAGAAAAGGCCAGGGACTGGTTCCACCAGTTGCCGGCAAGTTCCATCTACAGCTTTGAGGATCTGCGGAGGGGTTTTCTGTTGAGATTCTCAACTTCGAAGAAAAGGAAGAAGGAGGCTGAGTGCCTGTTTGCAGTGAGGCAGGGGCCGGAGGAGACGTTGGGTCGCTATGTCGACCGGTTCCAAGAGGAGGTTCTCCTGGTCCAGGAGGTCCCAGGGTATGCGCTGATGCTAGCCTTCACCCTGGGGCTGAGGCCAGGGTTTTTTAGCATGGAGTTGAAGAGAGTGCCCCCTCTCTCTTTTGAGGAGCTCATGGAGAGGGCGGCGAAGGAGATAGACTTCGAGAGGGCAAACCCGGCGTTTGCGAGGAAGCTGGCCAGGCTGGCCGAGGACGACGTGAAGGAGCCGGTGGCGGGAAGGCAGAGAGAGCAGAGGGAGCAGAGGGAGCCGAGGGAAGATAGGAGAAGAGAAGAGCCCCGAGGGCAGGGGCAACAGCATGGGGGGGCCAGGGAGCCAAACAACCGACTGGGTTGGAGGCCTCAGGAGGGTCGCCCCCAGGGCCAGGGAGGACTTCAGATAAGAGATAACTTTCGGGAGCCCAGAAGGCTGGAGCAGGGAGGATGGCGACAGGGACCAAGGGGTCATTTCCCACCGCCGCAGGAGGCTATGGAGGTGGGAAGGGGAAGAGGTAGAAGATTTCGGGGAGCCGGAAGAAGGGGAGGAGGAGAAGGAAGAGGGGGCAGGGTGGCGTTGCCCTATTGCGACTTCCATCAGGAGGAAGGTCACGCAACGGCCACCTGCCCCGAGTTTCTGGAGATCAGAGGGGCCAGAGGGGCCGGGAGGCAGGATCCGCCCGTAAGGATCGTGGAAGTACAGCGGGAAGAGGTGGAGGACAGATGTGAAGACAGGACTGACGTGGGGACCCGAGGAGGGATCGGAGTGATCCACGGGGGGGGGTGGGGATCGAGGCCACCCGCAAGGGGAGCCTTCAAACCATGTTCCGCCGAGGGGTCGCCTCGACCTCCCAGGCTCCCCCCCCAGAGGAGAAGATCACTTTCTCATCCGCGGATATGCCAGACTATGAGGACCCGTTCTGCGACGCGCTTGTGATCCAGACAGCGGTGGAGAACTACACCGTCTCCCGGATACTGGTGGATAATGGGAGCTCGGTGAATGTGATCTTCAAGAAGGCTTTCGATGAGATGAGGGTGGAAGGAAAAAGGGTCCTGGCTTCCGATGGACCGCTTTTTGGCTTCTCCGGCAAAAGGAAAGAGGTAGAAGGAGGAGTAGGCTTGCATGTGAGGCTTGGGGGCGTCTCACGGAACTGTCGGTTCGTAATCGTGGACGCCCCGAGTAGTTACAATGCCATCTTTGGGCGCCCCCTCATCAGCGCCTTTCGCTGTGTACCCTCCTCGTACCACCAATGCCTCAAGTTCAACAATGGAGGGGTGCAGGTGAGGATCAGGGGGGATCCGAAGATGGCAAGGCAGTGCTATGTGACGGCGGTTAACACCGTGTCATGGATGGAGGAGGCAGAGGAGTTGGAGAGGGAGATGGCTGAGAAGGAAGGTGTAACGTCCCAATTCGCGCTAGGCCCCTTGTTTGCGTATTTGAGTCAAGGGGGCTGTGGTGAGCCCAATGGGGGATGTGGGGGAGCAGGTGCGGACGTGCGGAAAATGAGGAAAACAAGGCAAAACAGCATTTTTGGCTGACACGGGTATGGACACGGCCGTGTCCATACCCGTGTGCTTCATAAAAATAGGCTTACCAGTCAGAGAGGTACACGGCATTGGGACACGGGCGTGTCCCTGGCCGTGTGCCAAGGACACGGGTTGGGACACGGGCGTGTCCCTAGCCGTGTGCCAAGGACACGGGTCGGGACACGGCCGTGTCCCTACCCGTGTGCCGCAACCCTGACCCGGCAGAAAGTGGATCTGGGAGGAACACGGCCCTAGACACGGCATGCCACACGGCCGTGTCACCTGAACACGGGTAGGAACACGGCCGTGTGCCTACCCGTGTCTGCGATGTATAAAAAGGAAAAAGTTGGAAACCCTAGCATTCATTCTCCTTTCTTCTGCCCCGAAATTCCTGAGAGAGTTCTTGGCTGGAGGAGGAGGAAGAGCTTGCCGGAGCCATCTTTGGAGGAATCAAAACGCCGCCATCGTCAAGGGAAAAATAATGCCGCCGCGAAGGAGTGCGAGGCTCATGGCCGGCCATGGTGGTACCGCTGGACTTGAGGTGAGCTTCCTCCCCTCTCCCTTGGTGCTAGATCTATAGTTATGATAGGAGAGACATCGACTCCATAGAGTCTTGATGTGAGGAGGAGAGTTCTTAGGTTAAAGCCATACCTAGGTTTTCTAGGTTTAGTCTCCCTCAACCTTCTCATCATTCAAAGAGGAGATGAGAGGGGTTTTCGTTGAGGGTTTGGCTTTGAAAGGAGAAATAAGGTTGGGTGATTTCTGGAGAAGTTTATGCGAGGCCGTTGCAAGGAAGAAGATGAACGGATGCCGTTCATCTCGCCTTAAGATGCGTGCAGAAATCTGATTTCTGCACGCTGCGACCTTCGTGGCCAATTTCGGAGGTGTTCTGGCCAAATCTGGGTGAACGACTCAACACGAAAGTCGTAGCCCTCGAAATTACCTTTCCAACGAGTGGTTGCTCGTTTTCATGCGATACCTGTAGCCACGGGAAAGCTGGTTCGAGTCCGCTGCGTTCGGGAAAATTCCTGTACAGGAAACTATTTCCTGTACGCATTCGAGTTGAATTTCTGGTATGTTGCAACCAGATCTGGGTGATCGACTCAACACGAAAGTCGTAGCCCTCGCGAATACCTTTCCAACGAGGGGTTGTGCATTGTGATCGGATTCCTGTAGCTCCGGGAATCCCAGTTTTAGTATCGGGCTACCCTATGTTATTGCACTTGTTAAATTATAATGCTAGCACTCTTGCAATGATTGTGATTTACTCATTTGTTATCTTGCTCCCATATATCTATAATGTTGTTGTTACTATAATTTAGTATGGTTACACGTTTGGTCGTGCAATAAGGAATAACTATGCAATAGTAGGGAAATGGATTGGATGGGAAGGCTAGTGATTAAGAGTTGAGATTGGTATTGAATTTATTTATATAGTTTGATGTTGAACATATTAATTATGCGAAGTATTGAGGTGAAATCAGTGAATAGAGGGACGTGAATATGATGAACACTATGTGAGGAGTATTTTGTAACCGTAATCCGAGCCCAAGGGGTTTATTAACAACCGATGCTTAGAGTGGTAGTCTCCCTACGGGTAGCATCGAGTGAGTTGTTTTGGGGCATGTGATGTGCGACGATTCATCGTGTCGCGGTGTTGAGATAATGAATGTGGCAGGTCTACGGGTTCGCCAGTCGTCACACCGATGGGAGCCAATGGGTAGACCTTGGGCGGTAGGGTTAGATACTTGGTGTCCATAACCCGAGATCTCCTCCGCGCCATGAGAACGGTTGGGCTTGCACCTCGTGCGTTTCCGAGGTTCCATCCGGTTCGAAATCAAAGGCCAGGTTGGGCTGTGTTCTTGGTGCACATTTACCCAAGACCCCTTCTGAGCCGTAGTACGCATGTGAGCTCCGCTGTTGTGTTCTTAGCGTTGAGGCGTACGGGGGCCTAGGATAGGTAGTGTGATACCACCTAGTAGTGGAGACGCCCGCTCCACTGTCGCCGTCTGGCCACGACGGACGACGCCTGAGAGGTTAGCTACCTGCTCGAAAAGTGGGAACTTCTAGTCTGTGTCGACATAGCAACTTGCATGTGCGTGCGCATGAGTCGGTCATAACATAACATTCATAACATGTCATTCATTGCATACACAAGATCCTCATCGTATAAGTTTGTATGGGCACTCTTATACGATGAGTTACTTTACTGTTAAGCCGATCCTTAACTTATAAGTTTGTATGGGCACTCTTATAAGTTAAGTTACTATTCTGAGTACTTATACCTACTGTCATTTACTGTTGATATTGGTAGAACTGCTAGTTGTGTAGCGTAGTTTATACTCCACTATAGTTACTGCCACCTGCTTGTTTACTTGCTTATATATATATACATATTGTACCTTGTTCCTTTCTCCGCCCGGTGCCGAGGAGTCGCCGGGGGAGCGGATGTGAAGCCACTTAGTCTTATGACTAACGGTTGCTACGTCTTCCTTTTTAGGAGGAAACCCCGCAGGTAGAGCGGCAACGGACTATGCAGCAGGACAGCCAGACCCGGATGATAGGACCTGAGGTGGTGGTGCCATCGGCACCGTCAGTGACAGTAGTGAGTGTTTTCATGTAGCCGTTTGGCAAAACATTTCTAGACTCTTGTTTATTTGTACAAGCATGTTGTGCTTGTTATCTTCCGCTATTCTTGGACTTTAACTTAGTTGTGAACTGAACTGCTTTTAGTTTTACTTTTCTGTTATGGTTGGGTTGGCATAATTGTTGTGATATGGATTGTAGCCGGCGGAATAGGCGTCTTGTGGTAAAGGCTAACCCGTGCGTTAGTGCTACCGCAAGGCGGCTATTTCGGGCATAAGACTCCCCTCGTGCCGTGTGTTGTGTTCCGGGAGGGGGGTCTTACAAATGGTATCAGACTAAGCCGATCTTCACCCACAGCAGTCAGGTAACAATGGGCCACTCCCGTTCGATTAGTCGGTTTGGGGACAAACCGACTTAGCGGAAGCAGTGGTGTGCCCATCTGTAATTCACACTAAGTTGTCCAACTTTGACATTAGTTTTAGCCAACCTGACCCTAGTTTGTACCTTGCGTATAGGTCCCAGCGCAGGTGGAGCCGGTTGGGGGCACTCCTACCCCTTCCGTCCCTTCACAATTCCAGCAGTCGGAACTGGGACAAACGCTGTCAGCCATATTGGATGCATTTAAAGCCCAGCAAGCTCCGGTGCAACAACAAGCGCCAAGCTCCAACTGGTTGAGCACCTTCCGTGCCCTGTCCCCTCCTGCTTATCTTGGGACAGAATCGCCGGTGCGCACCGAGGAATGGCTTGATACCGTGCAGGAATTGATGGCTGGCATAAGATGTCCGAACAGCATGGCGGTGACATTGGTAGTGACGCTGCTAGAGCTGCACGCCAAAAGGTGGTGGAAGTCCCTCATGGGCTCCATCTTCCAAGGGCGGTTGTACACGGACATCGGTTGGAACGAGTTCACCGAGGCTTTTCTGGAGCACTTCATCCCTTCTTCTGCTCGGGATGGACTTGAAGAAAAATTTCTGCAGCTGAAGCAGGGATCGAATTCGGTAACGGAGTACCAGAGGGAGTTCCAACACCTCGCTAGGTTTGCCGATTCCTATGAGTTGGACGATAGAGGCTATGCGAAGCGCTTCTACAAAGGGTTAAGGGACCCCTGAGGCAGGCCCTTTTGTTTATAGCCGATGGAAGCCTGGCAGAAATCATTGACATGGCAAAGAGACTGGAGGCGGACCACATGGGATGTGGCAAGAGACCTGCGGAAGGTGTAATTGAAGTCGGCCCTAGTAATAGAAGGCGGAATGATCATGGCAGAGGAAGGGGAAACTACAGAGGCGGTCGGTGGGTCAACCGGAACTATCGGGTGGAGTACCCAACTCCGCAACCACTACCTTTACCACCACCACCGCAGCAGCAATATTATCAACAACCTGGGGGCCGACGTGAGATGATATGTTTTGAGTGCAATCAACCGGGGCATGTCCGACGAGTTTGCCCGCGACTGATCGGTGGTGCCCCTATTGCTCCCCCTCCAGTAGCTCCACGGGGACGAGGGCACATGCGTGGCCGAGGAAGAGGACCACCAGGGAGAAATCAAGGACATGCACGGGAGCATGTATTCGCATTGGATATGACTCAGGAGAGAAATCCGCAGGAAGTCATCACCGGTACGTGCAAAATTTATTAATATTATATGACTTGTTAGATTTACGATACAAATGTTACGCGCAATTTTGAACGGTGATTACCTTTTTGGAACCTAGGCACTGTCATGGTTAGCGGGAAGCCCGCCTATACGTTATTTGACACGGGTGCGTCTCACTCGTTCATTTCGGAGGACTTCGTGAAGGACTTGGAGGGAGTGCAACACTTCACGGGCATTACTCAAAGGGTGCGCCTTCCGGACGGCTCTGAGATGACGTCGTCAGCAAGTTGCGACTTCGACACCCTTATTGGAGGAAAGTTCTTTGAAACTCCGGCAACAGTGTTAAGAATCCCGGAGTTCGATCTCATCCTGGGCATGAGGTGGTTGGACTGGCACCACGCCAGGATCAATTGTGCGGAGAAGCAAGTTATGTTGAGGCATGGAGAATCGGAAGTCATCTTCCAAGGTATTAAATTCGCACCCCGTAAATTATTGTCTTCAATCCAAGTTATGAAATCTCATATGGAAGGGGACGAGGTCTATGTAATTTGCTTCGAGTTGAAGAAATTGACATTAGAGGTCAAGGATGTGCGGGTGGTGCGAGAATTTCCCGAGGTATTTCCCGAGAAATTGCCAGGACTACCCCCGCATAGGGAAGTGGACTTCCAAATCAAGCTAATTCCGGGTGCCAAGCCCGTCTCGCGAGCTCCATACCGAATGGCTCCGAAGGAACTTGCAGAGTTTAGAGTCCAGCTTCAGGAATTGGTGGAAGCAGGGTTCGTTCGCCCAAGCTCGTCGCCTTGGGGAGCGCCCGTTTTGTTCGTCAAAAAGAAGGATGGCACCTTGCGGTTATGTATTGATTATCGAGAGTTGAACCGGTTAACGGTGCGGAACACCTATCCCCTACCGCGCATTGATGAATTATTTGATCAATTGGTGGGATCGTATTGGTTCTCCAAGTTAGATCTGCGTTCGGGATATTATCAGCTGAGGATACAAGAAGATGACATTCAGAAGACGGCGTTCAGTTCGAGATATGGTTTGTACGAATTCACCGTGATGCCGTTTGGGCTCACAAACGCCCCTTCCGCCTTTATGAGCTTGATGAACAAGGTGTTCGGCCCTTATTTGGACATCTTTGTCATCGTGTTTATCGATGATATCCTAGTCTACTCCAAGACTGAAGCAGAACACGCCGAACATCTAACTTTAGTGCTGAGGAAACTGAAGGAGCACACTTTGTTTGCCAAGTTCAGCAAATGCGAGTTTTGGCTTCGAGAGGTCGCGTTCTTGGGCCATGTGATTAGTGGAGCGGGGCTAGCTGTAGATCCGGCCAAGGTGCGGGCCGTGAAGGAGTGGTCGCCATTGAAGTCAGCGGCTGACATACGAAGTTTTCTTGGACTTGCCGGGTACTATCGCAAGTTCGTGAAAGGCTTCTCGAAGATCGCCCTTCCCCTTACCACACTGACAAAGAAGGGTGTGCCGTTTGAATGGACACCCCAGTGCGAAGCTGCATTCCAAGAGTTGAAAGACAGATTGACGACTGCACCCATCCTAGCTCTTCCATCTGGGAAGGAGGGCTTCCAAGTTTACACGGATGCGTCGTATCAAGGGATGGGAGCTGTGTTGATGCAGAATGGGCATGTGATCGCTTATGCTTCAAGACAGTTGAAGAAGCATGAAGCCAGCTACCCGGTGCATGATCTAGAGTTGGGAGCGGTGGTATTCGCCTTGAAGATGTGGAGGCATTATTTATATGGCGTCCACTGCGAGATCTACTCGGATCACAAAAACCTGAAGTACGTGCACACCCAAAAAGAGTTAAACTTGAGACAGCGGCGGTGGTTGGAGTTCTTGTGCGACTACGAGTTCACCTTGAACTACCACCCCGGGAAGGTTAATTCCGTAGCTGATGCCTTGAGTCGAAAGGCACCGGGAACGAGCACGGAATCCCGCTTGATGAGGATGGAGTTAATCCGAACGCTACAGGAGATGGAAATCACTTTGGTCTTTAAGAATCAACCGGAAGAGTATACAGAATATTTGGCCGCGATGAGTATAGTTTGCAACATACGAGACCGGATCCGTACGGAACAAAAGAAGGATGCGGCTTTAACCCCGGCTTTCAAGTCAATGGAGGATGGGACTACGGAAGAATACTCCCTAAAAGACAGCCTCGTCCATTTTCGTGGCCGGCTTTACATCCCCGAAGGTGACAACATTCGGGAGGATATTCTAAAGGAGGCCCATTGCTCCAAGTACTCGGTGCACCCGGGGATCGCGAAGATGTACACCGATTTGAGAAAAACAATGTGTTGGCCGGGCATGAAGAGGGATGTCAAGTACTTCGTTACTCATTGTGTGGCTTGCCAAATGGTGAAGGCGGAGTGTAGAAGCCCCGGTGGAATGCTACAGTCGTTGCCCATTCCCGAATGGAAATTCGAGGACATCTCCATGGACTTCGTCCACGGGTTACCTCGCTCGCGCTCGGGGAATGATTCTGTGTGGGTGATAGTTGACCGGTTGACCAAGGTAGCCCGATTTATCCCAATGAAGAAGGAGGCGCAAGTGGGCGTCTTAGTGCGTCTCTTTGTGGAACAATTTGTGCGGTACCATGGTGTGCCAAAGACGATCGTCTCCGACCGGGATGGTCGGTTTACTTCAAGAGAATGGAGGGCTGTACAGGCTTATTTGGGCTCGCGCCTCGCCTTTAGCACAGCCTTTCACCCACAAACGGACGGGCAATCTGAACGAACCATCCGAACATTGGAGGACCTATTGAGGTTGTGTGTGCTAGATAAAGGAGAACCATGGGAGAGACTCTTACCTCTCGTGGAGTTCTCTTATAATAACAGTCATCAAGCTAGTATTGGAATGGCACCTCATGAAGCTTTGTATGGAAGGAGGTGTAGAACACCCTTGTCCTGGGTGCAAGACGAAGATCCGAAGACATTGGGAAATGAGTATATTGATGACACGGATGCGGTGGTTAGGTTGATCCGGAATCGAATGCTAGAGGCTCAAAGCCGACAGGCGAAATATTACAACGCAAGGCACCGTATGGTAGAGTTTCAAGTGGGTGATAAGGTGTTCCTGAAGATTCGACCGATGCACGGAGTGTCACGAGTACGTGGAGTCAAGAAGCTCAGCCCAAGGTATGTTGGGCCCTATGTTGTAGTGGAAAGGATTGGCCCTCTGGCCTATCGATTGGAGTTACCACCGGAACTGGAGAACCTTCACGACGTGTTCCACGTATCGTCGCTTCGGAAGGCTTTGTTGCGACCTGAACAGTATATCCCCACGGCGGATGGTGCCGTGGCGTCTGATAGGTCTGTGCGACTGGAGCCGGTGCGGATCGTTGATAACGAGACAAGGACCTTGCGCCGCAAAAGTTTTCCCTTGGTGAAGGTGCTATGGTCTAATCACGGGAAGGAAGAATGCACATGGGAGCCAAGGAATTTGATGCAAGAGCGCTACCCGGAATTATTTACTCCAGGTAAAAATTTTATTTGAAAGCATAGTTTCCTTTTATGTGTTTCACTCCCGTAGCCTTACCCTGATTTCGGGGACGAAATCTTTTATTTTGTTTATAGGATTTGTAACGTCCCAATTCGCGCTAGGCCCCTTGTTTGCGTATTTGAGTCAAGGGGGCTGTGGTGAGCCCAATGGGGGATGTGGGGGAGCAGGTGCGGACGTGCGGAAAATGAGGAAAACAAGGCAAAACAGCATTTTTGGCTGACACGGGTATGGACACGGCCGTGTCCATACCCGTGTGCTTCATAAAAATAGGCTTACCAGTCAGAGAGGTACACGGCATTGGGACACGGGCGTGTCCCTGGCCGTGTGCCAAGGACACGGGTTGGGACACGGGCGTGTCCCTAGCCGTGTGCCAAGGACACGGGTCGGGACACGGCCGTGTCCCTACCCGTGTGCCGCAACCCTGACCCGGCAGAAAGTGGATCTGGGAGGAACACGGCCCTAGACACGGCATGCCACACGGCCGTGTCACCTGAACACGGGTAGGAACACGGCCGTGTGCCTACCCGTGTCTGCGATGTATAAAAAGGAAAAAGTTGGAAACCCTAGCATTCATTCTCCTTTCTTCTGCCCCGAAATTCCTGAGAGAGTTCTTGGCTGGAGGAGGAGGAAGAGCTTGCCGGAGCCATCTTTGGAGGAATCAAAACGCCGCCATCGTCAAGGGAAAAATAATGCCGCCGCGAAGGAGTGCGAGGCTCATGGCCGGCCATGGTGGTACCGCTGGACTTGAGGTGAGCTTCCTCCCCTCTCCCTTGGTGCTAGATCTATAGTTATGATAGGAGAGACATCGACTCCATAGAGTCTTGATGTGAGGAGGAGAGTTCTTAGGTTAAAGCCATACCTAGGTTTTCTAGGTTTAGTCTCCCTCAACCTTCTCATCATTCAAAGAGGAGATGAGAGGGGTTTTCGTTGAGGGTTTGGCTTTGAAAGGAGAAATAAGGTTGGGTGATTTCTGGAGAAGTTTATGCGAGGCCGTTGCAAGGAAGAAGATGAACGGATGCCGTTCATCTCGCCTTAAGATGCGTGCAGAAATCTGATTTCTGCACGCTGCGACCTTCGTGGCCAATTTCGGAGGTGTTCTGGCCAAATCTGGGTGAACGACTCAACACGAAAGTCGTAGCCCTCGAAATTACCTTTCCAACGAGTGGTTGCTCGTTTTCATGCGATACCTGTAGCCACGGGAAAGCTGGTTCGAGTCCGCTGCGTTCGGGAAAATTCCTGTACAGGAAACTATTTCCTGTACGCATTCGAGTTGAATTTCTGGTATGTTGCAACCAGATCTGGGTGATCGACTCAACACGAAAGTCGTAGCCCTCGCGAATACCTTTCCAACGAGGGGTTGTGCATTGTGATCGGATTCCTGTAGCTCCGGGAATCCCAGTTTTAGTATCGGGCTACCCTATGTTATTGCACTTGTTAAATTATAATGCTAGCACTCTTGCAATGATTGTGATTTACTCATTTGTTATCTTGCTCCCATATATCTATAATGTTGTTGTTACTATAATTTAGTATGGTTACACGTTTGGTCGTGCAATAAGGAATAACTATGCAATAGTAGGGAAATGGATTGGATGGGAAGGCTAGTGATTAAGAGTTGAGATTGGTATTGAATTTATTTATATAGTTTGATGTTGAACATATTAATTATGCGAAGTATTGAGGTGAAATCAGTGAATAGAGGGACGTGAATATGATGAACACTATGTGAGGAGTATTTTGTAACCGTAATCCGAGCCCAAGGGGTTTATTAACAACCGATGCTTAGAGTGGTAGTCTCCCTACGGGTAGCATCGAGTGAGTTGTTTTGGGGCATGTGATGTGCGACGATTCATCGTGTCGCGGTGTTGAGATAATGAATGTGGCAGGTCTACGGGTTCGCCAGTCGTCACACCGATGGGAGCCAATGGGTAGACCTTGGGCGGTAGGGTTAGATACTTGGTGTCCATAACCCGAGATCTCCTCCGCGCCATGAGAACGGTTGGGCTTGCACCTCGTGCGTTTCCGAGGTTCCATCCGGTTCGAAATCAAAGGCCAGGTTGGGCTGTGTTCTTGGTGCACATTTACCCAAGACCCCTTCTGAGCCGTAGTACGCATGTGAGCTCCGCTGTTGTGTTCTTAGCGTTGAGGCGTACGGGGGCCTAGGATAGGTAGTGTGATACCACCTAGTAGTGGAGACGCCCGCTCCACTGTCGCCGTCTGGCCACGACGGACGACGCCTGAGAGGTTAGCTACCTGCTCGAAAAGTGGGAACTTCTAGTCTGTGTCGACATAGCAACTTGCATGTGCGTGCGCATGAGTCGGTCATAACATAACATTCATAACATGTCATTCATTGCATACACAAGATCCTCATCGTATAAGTTTGTATGGGCACTCTTATACGATGAGTTACTTTACTGTTAAGCTGATCCTTAACTTATAAGTTTGTATGGGCACTCTTATAAGTTAAGTTACTATTCTGAGTACTTATACCTACTGTCATTTACTGTTGATATTGGTAGAACTGCTAGTTGTGTAGCGTAGTTTATACTCCACTATAGTTACTGCCACCTGCTTGTTTACTTGCTTATATATATACATATTGTACCTTGTTCCTTTCTCCGCCCGGTGCCGAGGAGTCGCCGGGGGAGCGGATGTGAAGCCACTTAGTCTTATGACTAACGGTTGCTACGTCTTCCTTTTTAGGAGGAAACCCCGCAGGTAGAGCGGCAACGGACTATGCAGCAGGACAGCCAGGCCCGGATGATAGGACCTGAGGTGGTGGTGCCATCGGCACCGTCAGTGACAGTAGTGAGTGTTTTCATGTAGCCGTTTGGCAAAACATTTCTAGACTCTTGTTTATTTGTACAAGCATGTTGTGCTTGTTATCTTCCGCTATTCTTGGACTTTAACTTAGTTGTGAACTGAACTGCTTTTAGTTTTACTTTTCTGTTATGGTTGGGTTGGCATAATTGTTGTGATATGGATTGTAGCCGGCGGAATAGGCGTCTTGTGGTAAAGGCTAACCCGTGCGTTAGTGCTACCGCAAGGCGGCTATTTCGGGCATAAGACTCCCCTCGTGCCGTGTGTTGTGTTCCGGGAGGGGGGTCTTACAGAAGGAGTTGGGGAAGGGGGGATGAGCCTGGGAGAGGCGATGGAGGTTGCTGAGGAGATAGCGGAGGCGGAGGAGTTGGGGGAGATCAGCCCAGAAGAGGCGAGAGGAGTGGTGGATGAAGAAGAGCAGAGGCAGGAGGAGAGCCTGGAGGAGGCGATGGAAGTTGATGAGGTTGGGGGAGAAGAGCTCGAGTTTGAGCGGGAAGAGGCAAGGGTAAGTTGGGAGCGGTCGGGGCTGGAGCCGGCCGAAGAGGTGGTGGAGATGGAGGTGCTCACAAGAGCGGGGGAGGCGCAAAGGATTCGGATCAGCGGAGGCTTGGGCCTTGAGGATCAGGAGCGGATGCGAGCCTGCATCCAGGGCAACGTCGACATCTTCGCTTGGAGCGCGGCAGACATGCCGGGCATCGACGCGGACGTGGCCTGTCACCGCTTGAACCTGGATTCCAGAGCCCGCCCCATACGCCAAAAGATGAGGGCCATCGCCACCAAGCTAGAAGCCCCCATCCGAGAGGAGGTCCAAAAGCTCCTGGACGCAGGCTTCATCTCAGAGATCCAGTATCCAGGCTGGATCTCCAACGTGGTAATGGTAAAGAAGGGAGGAGGAAAATGGCGCATGTGTATTGATTTTTCCTTATTAAATAAATCATGCCCCAAAGATTGTTACCCTTTGCCTCGAATCGACGCGCTGGTTGACTCAGCCGTCGGTTTTTCTCTTATGAGTTTTCTAGATGCATTTTCAGGTTACCACCAGATCCGGATGCACCCACCTGATGTCAAGGATGTTTCCTTCATCACAAGAGAGGGATGCTTTAGCTATAAGATGATGCCCTTCGGATTGAAGAATGCAGGGGCAACATACCAACGCATGATGGATCGAATCTTCCGAGATCAAAGGGGAAGGAACCTGGAGGTCTACGTGGACGACCTCATGGTCAAGAGCAAATGTGTTGTTTCCCACTTGCGGGACTTGGAGGAAACGTTCGCCACCCTGCGGAAGTTCAAGATGAGGTTGAACCCCTTGAAGTGCGTCTTCGGGGCTAGTCGCGGCAAATTCCTCGGGCACCTCTTGACTCCCGCGGGGGTAGAACCCAACCCCGATAAGGTTAAGGCTATTCTAGACCTAGAATCGCCTCGCAACGCCAAGGAGGTCCAGCGCTTGACCGGGAAGTTGGCCGGGTTAAGCAGGTTCCTCTCTCGGTCAGGGGATAGATGTTCCTCCTTCTTCAAAGTATTTCGTGGCAACCAAGCATTCGAATGGACGGCCGAGTGCGAAGAGGCTTTTCAGGGGCTGAAGAGGCAACTCTCCCAAGCTCCGTTACTTCAAAGCCCGAAGGAGGGGGAGGACCTAGCCTTGTATTTAGGAGTGGGAGGAGAGGCGGTGAGCTCCGTCTTGGTTAGGGAAGAGGGGAAGAAGCAGTTACCCGTCTATTATGTCAGCCGAATCTTAAAAAAGGCGGAGCTCCGATACCCCATCCTGGAAAAGCTAGCATATGCTTTGGTCATCTCGGCTAGGAAGCTCCGCCCTTACTTTCAGGCGCACTCGATTAGGGTGGTAACCGATCATCCTCTTCGCAAGGTCTTTGAGGGGGTGGAGCATTCAGGAAGGTTGGCAAAGTGGTCCATCGAGCTAAGCGAGTTTGACATCTCTTTCGTCCCGAGGCTCTCTATCAAAGCCCAGGCCATAGCGGATTTCCTGGCGGACTATGTTACCGAGGCGGAGGCTGAAGAACCAAAGCCGCAAGAAGCGTGGAAGATGGTGGTCGACGGGGCCTCAGGAAGGCACTCCCTGGGAGGAGGTGTGGTGTTAGTAAGCCCTCAGGGAGTTACCATAGAGCAAGCCGTGACTTTCCATTTCCCCGTAACCAACAACCAAGCAGAGTATGAGGCTGTGATCGCCGGCCTTCGCTTGGCGAAGGAGTTGGAAATCCAGGATGTGGAAGCCTTCACCGACTCAATGGTGGTAGCATCGCAGATCCGAGGCGAGTTTGAGGCCCGGGAGCCGACCCTCGCGAGGTATCTATCTAAGGTAAGAGCCATCATTGGGGGTTTCCGTTCATTCTCTATTCGACATGTCCCCAGGGAGGAAAGCGCGGCAGCTGATCGACTGGCGAAGTTCGGGCCTCGGGGAGGAGGTACCCTAACCGAACTATTCCGACCAGCCATTGAAGAGGGGGAGTTGATGGAGGTGAATCGGCGGTCCTCATGGATGGATCCATTGGTGACTTTCTTAACCACAGGAGAACTGTCGGAAGAAGTCAAGGATGCAAAGAGCTTCAGGCACAAGGCGGATCATTACCTGATGCTGGAAGGGAGCTTGCATCGGAAGATGTTATCAGGGCTCCTCGCGAGATGCGTAACCGAAGAGGAAGTCCCGAGGATCCTGGAAGAGGTGCATTCTGGAGAGTGCGGCAGCCATTCAGGGGGAAGGACATTGGAAGCAAGGGTGATAAGGCAGGGATATTTCTGGCGGACCATAAGGAGGGATACAGCTGAATTCGCAAGGAGGTGTCGGAAGTGCCAAGTACATGCTCCTCTCCAGCTCTTGCCCGCCCAAAGACTTCGAAGCATCACGGCGCCATGGCCCTTCGCCATTTGGGGGATGGACCTGGTTGGACCCTTCCCTCCAGCTAGCGGGCAAAGGAGGTTCCTCCTAGTGATGATTGACTACTTCTCCAAATGGCTGGAGATCAAGCCGTTAGCCAAGGTAACCTCCCAGGTCATCAGAAACTTCGTTTGGGGGGAAATCATTTGCAGGCACGGATTGCCCCAAGCGATAGTGACAGACAACGGTCCTCAGTTCGCCAGCGAAGAATTCATCAGCTTCTGCACCCAATTGGGGATCGATCTCAGGTTCGCCTCTGTCCATCATCCTCGGAGCAATGGCCAGGTGGAGGCGGCGAACAAGGTCATTGTCAACTTGCTCAAAAAGAAGGTGGAGAACCTGAAGGGTAACTGGGTGGAACAGCTCCCTTCCGTCCTGTGGGCCTTGCGGACAACTCCAAACACGGCCACAGGAGAGACCCCCTTCAAGCTCTCTCATGGGTGCGAGGCTGTCCTCCCAGTGGAGTTCGAGGTTCGGTCCCCAAGGGTCACGGCCGCAGGTGGGGGAAGCGAAGCTTGGAGGTTGGAGAATGAGGAAGGGTTGCGCCTCTCATTAGATATGGTGGAAGAGCTGCGGGATGTTGCTGCCATCAGACAAGAAGAAATAAAACGGCGAATGGCTCGGTACTTCGATAAGCACATCAGAGTCAAGCAATTCACCGAGGGGGATCTAGTACTGAAAAAGGTCGACGCTGCAGGAAGGTCGGCCGCTGTTGGTAAGCTCAACCCTAGCTGGGAGGGGCCTTATATAGTAGAGAAGGCTCTGGTTAACGGAGGCTACTATCTCCAGGACGCGGAGGGAAGGCTGAGGTTCCGGATCGGAGAAATAAATGTGGTTGGTAGGCTTCTCTATTTATAGGGAATCGTAGTCATCATGAGTTCATCCGGTAGAGAGAGAAAGTGACAGCGGAGTACAGCTGTCAGAATCCGGGCTAACGACGCCTCGGTTCTCCCCCTCAGGATGACGGCGGTCAACGGTCGCTTCAGGTTTCGACGCGACTGCCTGGATCGGCGCAAGCCTCCTAGACTGGCGCAAGCCTCCTGGGTTAACGCAAACCTCCTAGATCAGCGCAAGCATCCTAGATCGGGGTAAGCGTCTTGATTAAAAAGTCCCGCAGAGCGATAAAAAGGAAAGGGAAAAGAGAGACATGGGTAGAAGCGAGACTCTCGCTAGCGCAAGCTGGATAAAACTTAATTAATAATAATGTTTATTACAGACATTGAAAAAGAGAAACAAGGGGAGAAGAAAAAAAAGAGATACACTAAGATTCAGAGCGTGAAGGCTAGTAGGGTTTCCAGCTCCATCGTCCCCGTTCTCGCCGCCTAGTTCTTGGGGGCGCCAACGGGTTGAAGTAAGACGATAGCGTGGTACACCCAAGGTTGATCCGCCTGGCGTAGTCCCGGATCTGCGAGATGCACCTCCCTGGCGAAGACTCGGCGGAAGGCCCGCGCGGGCAATCAGTCTCGCCCAAGAAGAAGTCCCGCTCCAGAGCCTCCAGTCTTTGCTCCACGGATTCGCGGAATGCTTTCGCCGCGGCAGCATGGGCACGGTCTCGCCGGACAAGCTTGGCCAGGATGGCCGAGATCTTCCTCCGTCTCCCCTTCGCGCTCCCTGCACTGTTCAGGGTTTCCTCTATCTCGCCAGACGAAGGGAGGGGGGACTCTTCATCCTCTTCTTCCTCGTCTTCTTCTTCCTCTTCCTCTCCTTCCTCGTTGACTTCCGACCGCAAGCCAGGATCACCTGCGGAAGAAACACGCGAGAATTTTGGTCAAGACATGACGATCAACAGTCCGAAAAAGTTTTCGCATACCTGCGGCTGGGCGAGAACCGTCAGCCAAAGTTGGACGAGAAGGCCCGGCCCCTCCGTTGGTTCCATAAAGGAGGTGAAGAGGCTTGCCCAGCCCCGGGCGGAAGGGCTCGCGCACGATGATCCCGGCTTGGCCGGAAGCATGAGGGGAGTGGTCTTCTCTCAAGGGGCGATCCGCATCCTTGAGAGTAGCGGAAGGTTCAGAAGCCGCCCCCCCCGCCTGCAGGAGAGGATTGGCCACCGCGGGAGGCACTTCGACGGTTCTCGCTTCATCTTCCCGGGTGGATAGACCCGGGTCGGCGGGAGCTGGCACTGCGAGAAGACGGTTCAGAAAAGAAAGGGTCTGGTTGAAATATTGACAAGGGAAAATGTACCTGTCGTTCCGGTCCCGGCTGGAGGAATCCTTTCCAAGACCCGCGTTTGGCCCTCGGGGGGATGAGCGGGTAGGTTCGAAGAGCTGGGCGGAATTTCGGCGTCATTATTGGGAGCGAACTCCTGCGAAAGCATACTTTAATCATCGAATCTAATGTCCAGTTAGCTCGGTAGGCACGGGCGAAAGGCTTACCTTCTGTAGGGAAGAATCTCCGGCAGGATTGGGAGTGGGGGAAGGAGGATCCCTGTTCTCGCGAGAAAGGTCCCGCCGGACCGCCTTCGCCCTTTTCTTTTCCTTCTTCTTCGGCTCCGAAGGCCCGGCGGTTGAAGTCTTTTTCGCTAACCATGGAGCCACCGCCGCACAGTTAGCCAAGGCCCGCGCTTGGGCAGCGGCTAACCGGTCTTGGAGGTCCTGCGGAAGCGGTTTGGCAGCACGCTTGGGATGCATGGTGAGCTCGCGCGAGAATCCCGGAGGCGAGAGCTCAGTCAGAGAGTCGTATTTTAAGGGCAGGGCGTATGGACGTCCATCAGTACATATTTATAGCCGCAGTGCGACCCACCAAAAGATTCCCTCGATAGGCGGGCACGTGTCCAGCGAATATTTTGGGGGTTGGACTTGTCTTGTCGAGCGCAGGGCTAGCTCGAAAAGAGCGGGGATTGTGTACAACCCCATATTCGCTGGGTGGGACCCGGAGACACCACTGAGGAATTGGGCTAGGCTCAGGTCAGCCTTGGGTTAGCCCTGAGACATACTTATAGAGTTCTCGCCCTGAAGGGGCTCCCGCCCAAGGCAGACGTTCAACCTCTCGGCAGGAGAGATCGTCGACCGACCAAGGCAGATAGTCGACCTCTCGGCAGGAGAGATCGTCGACCGACCAAGGCAAATAGTCGAGCTCTCGGCAGGAGAGATCGTCGACCGACCAAAGCAGATACTCGAGCTCTCGGTAGGAGAGATCGTCGACCACGGAAGCTTCCGCCTTAGGGCAAGCTCCCGCCCAGGGGAGGCGATGTAAGATCCCACCCTTTGAAAACCAGGGGGAATCTTATGCCCAAAGCGCTTGCCCCACCAAAAGGTTCGTGTTCCGGTAGAGGACCCACCCCTCTCACCCGATCCACGACCCAATTGGCGGGACATGCGCTTTGTGAGGCTATGTATATCAGAATAGAAAATCATTCACAGAGTATATAAAAATTTACGGAAGCATCACAGAACATAGATATATCATCATGATAGAAATAAGTGAAACAAAATAAAACCCACGAGGGGTATAGGTGTCCAAAATGGTCATCCAAATATGAGATGATATCATAGAGTCTACAAAAGAAATCACTCATCCTCTCTCCTCAAAATAGTACCCTAAAATCTTCGTAGACTGTCCGAACCGGCTCCTGAAACTCCTCATCAACGGGATCACGCCTATGGTCCTCCATCCGCTCCTGCTCCGTGGGTAGGCGCATCGGGCCCTAAAATGATACGTACAAAGTACGTTAGCCACATCATGACCAAGTAAATCTCACGCTCCTCCCCGGCCCCCTAATGGGTACAAGGAAGGAAACCTGCAAGGAAAATTAGTACAATAGCCGAAGCAGCATATCTTGTATAAACGACAAAAAGAGTAGTAGCAGGAGAAAGCAATGGTTTATAAAGAGAGTACTGAAGTAGTGAGTTTACCCGCCATCGTATAACTCCTCCTGACGGTGGTTATACGATGACGGACCAAGGTGATAGCATATGTAAACATATCATGTGTAATTGATGTAATGGGCATGTATGATGTTCTCACGGTCACTCGAATGATGCGTCACAATCATTTTCCCCTATGTCGACATAGTGACCTGTTAAGAGAAGGAGCTCACTTCCCAGGCCTCACCGCCGTGGCCAGACGGTGACAGTGGGTCGGTCGCTCCCACTTCTAGGTTATGGATACACCCCAACTTCCTAGGCCTTCGTACCACAAAAGAAACGGGTACTCTCGGTGGGAACACATCCTCACCTCGTGCGGAGATCGACCCTCTCGGCACATAACCAAACGGGGGTGAGACGGACCTATATGAGAGGGGTAGCTAGCCCCCGGTCCTCTCCACCACCCAACAAACATAGAGTTCGTCATCACAACTTCACCCATAGTGTATAATAGGGAAAGCCGACGAACCCGCCACATTGGTAACCATGCACCCTCCCTTTTTCCATGCACTTGGTGATGAATGAAATGTCTAACTAGTATGCTTATAAGGAATGTAAGGAAATACAGTTTGAACATGAAGTTATGAAACACATGTGGCTCGATAATTATCGCGGTTTAAGACTAGCATTGATATACTTGCGCATGTGGAAATTGTACCTTCACGACTACATTATCTTAACTTGTTTAAACATGATTACTATATCCATAGCTCAATTGTCGTCACCAATAAAATATAACTTATTTGAGATGAGAGGCCGAGCTCTATAATGTTTGCTGATTTAAAACAATGTATTATTTGAGTTAATCAACCCCTTTGTGTGTGACAATCATACATGATAAAATATTTGCAAGAAAGCATGTGTACTGTTTTTTTTATATATATATATATAGCAAGTATATCACTATTGTGATAGCATACAATCATTACAGCCCCCTACCTATTTTCTTTCAACTATGTACGGTGTTGGCGTTTTCACTTATATATGGTGATGACGTTTTCAGCTATATACGATGATGGCGTTGAGAACATCCATAGCCGGCCAGAGAGCAATTGATCCCGCCATTACACTCGAATGGTGGCGCTCGGGGTTGGGTACACCGGCGAGGCGGTTTCCGGCGGACTACCGCTGCCACCACCAGCCTAAGATCCGAAAGGACGTCTACAAAATTCACGGTGGCTACTTGTATGCAGCCACCATGAACCCCTTTTGATATATAAATATATATTTACATATATATTAAACAACCATGAGCTCAAACTCATCCAACTTGAAGAGTTTCCTGGCAATAATCTGGCCATCATAACTCTCCTCTAAGGCCTTAGACCAAAGTTTCACAACTGTTATAGACTTTTTGCCATCAAAAGTTTTTTTTTCTACATGTTGAAAAGAGTTTCTATTGATAAATTGCATAAAATCTCTAGCCTTTCGTTGCACTCTGTTATCAGCAGAATATATATATATATATATATTTTTTTTTCATTTAGTTGATTGACTACTTTGCTCTTAATGTTTTCCTTATATTTACATATATATATATATATACAGCAATGATGGCGGGCAGGAAAAACATCCGCGGCCTCCAGTGGACGGACGGAGCACGGGTTGCTCCGGCCACCACCTCCGATGGCCTCGATTTAGGTTGGGCGCTCCGACGACGTTGGCCGACGATGGACCGCCGCAGCCGGCTCCGGTACTCAGCGCCAAAAGATAGAACAATATATATATATATATATATAAATATAAATATATATATATATATATATATATATATATATATATATATATATATATATATATATATAAAATAAACAAACAGGAACTCACGGCAGCCACCGTGAGGCCATGCGGGTGGCGTCATGGCCGGCCGGAGCGCCGGTTGCTCCGGCCACTACCCCCCAGCAAACTCACTTGGGGAGGCGCTCCGACAAGGTGTCGGCCGGCGGCCGTCCGCCGCCGCCGGCGGCGATCTGGAGAAAACTTTCTCCAGATCCACGGTGGCTGGAATGCCACCGTGAAACAGGAGGCAGCGGAAGTTACGGGCTGCCCCTCCTCCGGTGGTGGAGGCATTGGCTCCGGCCACTACCCCCAATGAGAGTACCCCGGGGAGGGCCTCCGGTGGGGAGACTTCCGGCGGCCGGCCGCCGCCGGTGGTGGCCGGAAAAACTGAACAGAAAACCATTTTTTTTTTGTTTTTTTTTTTTGATCGGATGAAGAGGCCGCCGGAGCGGATTCCGTCGAGCCCCTTCGCCTCAAGGGCCTTGAGGAGGGGTCGTGGGGACTCCTCCTCCCCTTCACACGCCCCATGCAAGGTCGAAACCCGCAACGGTGGCGGAGGTTGTGGGGGTGGTCCGAAGCTTCCATGGCCGGGAACACCGCCTCCGGTGGTCGGAGGCGGCGGAGGTCGACGAGAAGAAGATCTAGGGCAGGGAGGAGTCGTAAGAACTTACATTCGTGCCGTTTAGGCGAGGGGATCGTCGCGCGGCCATGGCGGTGGAGTTTCGCCGGAGTTCGTGGAGGAGGCTCGCCGGAAGGTCGTCGAGGCTTGGTCTCTTGCTGGTTAGGGTGGCTGGAAAAATAAAAACCTAGCTATTGGGGGGTTTATATAGGAGGAGGGTGGTCTTTTGGGGTGTTTGGAGGGGTTTAATGAGGAGCATTTACTCTTCCTTGATGGTCCTGCCCACATCAGCCGAAATTAGCCTTCCCAAGACTTTGAGAATAGGGGGAAGATGAACCTCCAGCCACCACATTAAAAGGGGGATTTAATATGGGGGTTTAACTCATTAATGGAAGCTTATAAATGTAATAATTAATTAACCGTTAATTATTTTAACCCAAAATTTTTATGGCAGCCTACTGAAGTTATAACGTATTTGTAGAAATTATTTCGTAATTTTTGAACGTATTTTCATATTTTTATTTATTTATTTGGTGTTCTAAACATAATAAATCAAAATAAATAATATATATTTTAAATAATAAATTTTAATTATTACATCTCTTCCAAAAATATTTAGGGTACTATGATAAAAATTTGGGGGAATAAAAATGTTATTTGCCACCTATCTTAATTTTCCAAATAAATTAATTATTCAAATAATAATTTAATATATAATTTTTTTTTTAAAAAAAATTATTAAATTAATTAATTAATTTTATTGGCCCATCATACTTTAATTATTCATAGGGTGTCTTGATAAAATTTTGGGATTGATAGGAGTGTTCTCGTCACGATTCTCATTACGTTTATCAATTACGTGGTTTGGTGTGCGTTTAGACGGGTCGAGGTGTTTCAAGCTTTGCATAATTCAAAACGTTCAACTTGAAGAAAAGTATTATAATGAGTTAATTTGACTAATTTAGGGTGACGACATACTAATCATGTGTTTATTGGCCTAGTGGGGGCTAGTGAGTCGATATACGCAATATAAAAGTCCAGTATTTATTTTAGTCACCAAGAGACCTGTGTGACCCGGGATGTGAAGAGAGTGACTTATTGGGTCAATAATACTCAATAGGTCGTGAACATATTACTCGGGTGTCAATCTGACCCATAAAACCCTAACAGATCAAATAACACGAAGGGGGTCTAGAAAATCGAAATCAGGATGTTACAAATCTAAAAAGTCTAACAAAATTTTCGTCCTCGAAAATTCGATTAGGTCACAGTAATTCTGAAAACGTAAAGAAAACATACCCTAAATAAAAGATTAAATTTGTTATGTGTTACCTGACGTAAAGAGGCCGGGGTAAAGTTCACGCATCTGGTCCTCAGGTTCCCAAGTAGACTCCTCGGTCCCGCAGTTGTCCCACTGCACTCGGACAAGGGGAACCCTCTTACGCCGCAGAACCTTCGTCTCGGTATCCATGATTCGCACCGGCTTGAGGGGTACGGATCGGTCGGGTTCCACCGGTCCCGGGGCCTCCTGGATAGCATGCTCTGGACGTAATAGTGCACGCCTCAACGAAGAGACATGAAATACATCATGTAGTCCTTGGAGTTCTGGGGGTAGCTCCAACCTGTATGCCACTTCGCCTATACGCTCTGTGATGGTATAAGGTCCCATGTACCTCGGGCTCAACTTCCGTTGTCGACGGAGCCGAGATACACCGTGTCTAGGGCGGATCTTCAAGTAAACCTTATCACCCACAGCAAACTCAACATGACGATGGCGGGCGTCGTAGTATTTGGCTTGCCGGCTCTGAGCTTCACGCATTCGCTCCTGTATCATTTGGATAATTTCTGTCATGTTCTCCATGAAAACGGGCCCCAAAGCCCTCGAGTCCGCATCTTGAGCCCAGGAAAGTGGAGTTCGGCATTTCCGGCCGTATAAAGCTTCGTATGGAGCCATGCCAATACTTGCCTGATACGTGTTGTTGTAGGAGAATTCGACTAATGGTAGGAGCCGCTCCCATGGCTCCTTCTTATCTACCAGGCATAACCGGAGAAGGTCCTCCAAAGTCCGATTTGTGCGTTCGGTTTGCCCATCCGTTTGGGGGTGAAATGATGTGCTGAATGCTAGTTTAGTCCCCAAATATGCTTGGACACTCCTCCACTCATTCGAGGTGAATCGACCATCCCGATCCGAAACTATGGTTCTTGGCACGCCATGGTAACGAACCACATTCTCAATAAAAAGGCGCACCAATTTCCCAACACCGTCGTCTTGGCGGTTGGGGATGAACCGTGCAACCTTTGTCAATCGGTCGACCACCACCCAAATAGAATCGTTCCCGGTCCGAGAGCGGGGTAGGCCATGGATGAAATCCATGGATATGTCTTCGAATTTCCACTCGGGGACGGGGAGCGGCTGTAATAACCCAGCGGGGCTCTTGCATTCCGCCTTAACAAGCTGGCACGTCGGGCAATGTGTCACAAAAGTGATGACATCTCGCTTCATCCCTGGCCACCAGAATGTCTTCTTCAGATCTGCATACATCTTTGTGATGCCCGGGTGGATCGAGTAGCGTGTGTGATGGCTCTCATACAAAATCTCGTGCCGAAACTGTCCACCAGAAGGAACGAACATCCTATCACGGAAGTAAAGAATCCCGTCCCTTATCTGAAAGTCTGGGTGCTCGTTTCCGACCTTTAAACGGGCAATCCCGTCCTCGAACAGTGGGTCATCCGACTGAGCATCCCTGATCCTATCCCGAAGATCGCACTTGATCTCTGTCCAATATAGCTGATGTGCAGCCGCAATTGCATCTCCTGGCGCGATCACTGTAATTCCCATCTCCTCGAGACCTCGCACAATATCTCTCGGTGTACCGATCATCCAGCTAGCTGAGGCCACAGGGTTCCTACTCAGAGCATCTGCCACGGTGTTTGCCTTGCCAGGGTGATACTGGAGATCAAAATCATAGTCACACAAAAACTCCAACCACCGTCTCTGCCGCAGGTTCAGCTCTCTCTGCGTGAAGACGTATTTGAGGCTCTTGTGGTCCGAAAACACCTCACACCGGACGCCGTATAAGTAGTGCCTCCATATCTTTAAGGCGAAGACCACTGCTCCCAACTCTAGGTCGTGTGTGGCGTAGTTCTTCTCATGCACTTTTAGTTGCCTTGAGGCATAGGCAACCACCTTCCCGTGTTGCATTAAGACTGCTCCCAGACCTTGTTGGCATGCATCAGTGTACACTTGGAAGCCTTCCTGGCCTGATGGTATAGTCAGTATAGGGGCTGAGGTAAGTCTCTCCTTCAAATCTTGAAAGGCCCCTTCGCACTGCGGTGTCCATACGAACGGCGCATCTTTCTTCGTCAGCGATGTTAGAGGCAGTGCAATCTTAGAGAATCCTTCAACGAACTTACGGTAATATCCCGCAAGCCCAAGAAAGCTCCTCACATCAGCCGCTGAACGAAGTTGCGGCCAATCCCGAACGGCCCGAATCTTTGCTGGGTCTACTGCTATGCCGTTAGCGCTGACGATGTGACCTAAAAAACTAACCTCCTTAAGCCAAAATTCGCACTTTGAGAATTTTGCGTACAGGTGGTGCTCTCGCAATTTTTGGAGCACCTTCTCCAAGTGTGTGACATGCTGCTCCTCCGATGCCGAGTACACGAGGATGTCATCGATGAATACGATGACGAATTGGTCGAGAAAGGGTTCGAACACCCGATTCATCAAAGACATGAACGCTGCTGGAGCATTGGTGAGACCGAATGGCATTACAGTGAACTCGTATTGCCCGTAACGAGAGCAGAATGCGGTCTTCTCAATGTCCTTGTCATCAATCCTGAGCTGGTAGTACCCCGATCTGAGGTCGAGTTTGGAGAAACATCGAGCCCCCTGCAATTGATCAAACAATTCTTCTATCCTTGGAAGGGGATATGTATTCTTCACGGTCAGCCGGTTTAACTCCCGGTAGTCTATGCAGAGCCGAAGGGATCCATCCTTCTTTTTTACGAAGAGCACGGGTGCTCCCCAAGGGGAAGAACTAGGTCGGACAAATCCCGAGTCTACCAATTCCTGTAGTTGCACTCTGAATTCTGCCAGCTCCTTTGGCGCCATCCTGTAAGGAGATCTCGATACCGGACGAGCCCCGGGTAGGAGGTGGATTTTGAAGTCCTCTTCCCGATGAGGAGGTAGTCCGGGGAGTTTCTCCGGAAAGACATCCGGAAACTCCCTTACCACCTTTATTTCAGCCAATTCCATGGTCTGCCCCACCATCTCAAAGTAGACCACGAACACCTCATCACCTCTCATGGTGGCCTTCGTCGCCTGTATGGAATTCAACATGAGGCGGGAAATGAATGGTATACCTTGGTAGGTGAACGTTCCTCCCGTTGGTGCTTGGAGGGTCACCCTCCTGTTCTGACAGTCTATTTGTGCTGCATGCTCTGCGAGCCAATCCATCCCTAATATCAGGTCAAACCCTGACAACTGGAGCACCGCTGCTTCAACTTCCATCTCCCGATCATTTATCTTTACTCGAAATTTGCACAAGTCCGAAGAGATCATCTCCGACCCATCGGGGAGTCGTACCCGCAACGGGTTTCCTGTGAGGTAAACCACTCCTGGCTCCTGATGTATGAAATCATGAGACACGAAGGAGCAAGTGGCGCCCGTGTCAAAGAGCGCTCGAGCAGCCCGATCATTGATCCAGAGGATCCCTGTGGTTTCGATTGATTTTGAAATGGTAATGTATATACGAATGTAATAAAAGTATCACAATTTGAGATGCAGTATAAATAAAATCCGTACCGTTCACCACGTCTGCAGTGGCTCGATCCCTTCCTAGGTCCAAGGCATAAGCCTGCTGGGGAGGTTGTTGTTGTCCTCTACCTGGTTGGCCCCGACCACGACCTCCACCACGGTAATTGTCTCGATGCCCTTCCCTGGGTGCTAAGAGGGGGCATTGGGGTCGCAAATGTCCCAACTCATTGCAGTGGAAACAACGCCTTTCAAAAGGGCGTTGTTCAGCCGCATATGCTGGTGCGGGGAGGGCCCTCTGCTGTGCTGGGGGAGGTGGGGGTGTCCTTCTCCGATGGTGGTCGCGGGGTGGCTGGTGGCGATCCCCTCGATCATAGCCCCTATGATCTCCTCTGTCGTTTCCACGCGCGCGCTGATGCCTCCCCTGAACCCTCTGATCTTGTCCCTGGTGTGCCTCTGATATTCTCTTCAACTTGTTTCTCTCTCGAGTGGTCTTTATATCCGCCTCCATCGTCTTTGCAAGGTGTACGATAACTTCAAAGGGAGCATGAGCCGCAGTCATCAGCGGTTGTCGAATGGAGTCGTTGAGGCCTTGAAAAAACCTTTTGGCCCGATTCTCATCCTCTATGGCCATGATGCCAGCATATCGGGCAAGGTGGGAGAACTCTCGCTGGTACTCTGTAACTGTCATAGTGCCCTGCCGAAGGTGAAGAAAGCGCTCCTGGAGCTCTGTCCGGTCAGAGCCAGAAATGAAGTGCTCCATCATCGAGGTAGAGAAACTTCTCCAAGAAACATCAGTCAGATGACGGTTCCTATAAGTGGTTTGTAGAATAGACCTCCACCACTGCCTAGCATAGCCCTCCAAAAGGGTGGTAGCTAGGGAGACTGCGTAGTAGGAAGGACAGTGCATTCCCCTGAGTAGCTCCTCAATCCTCTCTAGCCAATCCTCAGTCTGGATGGCCGACTCCGTCCCTCTGTAAGTCGGGGGACGAAAGCTCCTGAACATCACCAATCTCTCGGCATCTGTAGGGCCCTGTGCCTGTAGCAGCTGTTGTTGCTGAAGTGAGGCTCGAAAGGTATCTAGTAGTGCGGTAAGAGTCTGACCTAACTCTGTTTGGAGGAACGGGGCCGGCTGGGCCGGCACTGCATGACCAGTGGGTGCGGCAGGAGGTGGAGGGGCCCACTCATCAACTGGTGTGTCAGGAGTGTAACTGTCCTCATCGGTGTCATCCGTATTCTCATTTCTCAATCTAAGACTAGGCTCCCGAAATTCCTGTGTCAGATTATAAAATATATACGTATCAGAACTGTGTAATTAAGCTAAAAGGGGTAGGTACTTGGTCGAAAAATTGACTCGGTTGGGTTTTACTAGCTGATACGTGAAGTTTCATCATGATTCTATTACGGTCCACCACGCTTCCGCTGCACAGTTCGTCCTCGAACTAGCTATCATAAGGTGGTGAACCGCCTGTGATTATTTTTATAAATCTGGATCACTTTCCCTCTGATACCCTTGTAAGATCCCACCCTTTGAAAACCAGGGGGAATCTTATGCCCAAAGCGCTTGCCCCACCAAAAGGTTCGTGTTCCGGTAGAGGACCCACCCCTCTCACCCGATCCACGACCCAATTGGCGGGACATGCGCTTTGTGAGGCTATGTATATCAGAATAGAAAATCATTCACAGAGTATATAAAAATTTACGGAAGCATCACAGAACATAGATATATCATCATGATAGAAATAAGTGAAACAAAATAAAACCCACGAGGGGTATAGGTGTCCAAAATGGTCATCCAAATATGAGATGATATCATAGAGTCTACAAAAGAAATCACTCATCCTCTCTCCTCAAAATAGTACCCTAAAATCTTCGTAGACTGTCCGAACCGGCTCCTGAAACTCCTCATCAACGGGATCACGCCTATGGTCCTCCATCCGCTCCTGCTCCGTGGGTAGGCGCATCGGGCCCTAAAATGATACGTACAAAGTACGTTAGCCACATCATGACCAAGTAAATCTCACGCTCCTCCCCGGCCCCCTAATGGGTACAAGGAAGGAAACCTGCAAGGAAAATTAGTACAATAGCCGAAGCAGCATATCTTGTATAAACGACAAAAAGAGTAGTAGCAGGAGAAAGCAATGGTTTATAAAGAGAGTACTGAAGTAGTGAGTTTACCCGCCATCGTATAACTCCTCCTGACGGTGGTTATACGATGACGGACCAAGGTGATAGCATATGTAAACATATCATGTGTAATTGATGTAATGGGCATGTATGATGTTCTCACGGTCACTCGAATGATGCGTCACAATCATTTTCCCCTATGTCGACATAGTGACCTGTTAAGAGAAGGAGCTCACTTCCCAGGCCTCACCGCCGTGGCCAGACGGTGACAGTGGGTCGGTCGCTCCCACTTCTAGGTTATGGATACACCCCAACTTCCTAGGCCTTCGTACCACAAAAGAAACGGGTACTCTCGGTGGGAACACATCCTCACCTCGTGCGGAGATCGACCCTCTCGGCACATAACCAAACGGGGGTGAGACGGACCTATATGAGAGGGGTAGCTAGCCCCCGGTCCTCTCCACCACCCAACAAACATAGAGTTCGTCATCACAACTTCACCCATAGTGTATAATAGGGAAAGCCGACGAACCCGCCACATTGGTAACCATGCACCCTCCCTTTTTCCATGCACTTGGTGATGAATGAAATGTCTAACTAGTATGCTTATAAGGAATGTAAGGAAATACAGTTTGAACATGAAGTTATGAAACACATGTGGCTCGATAATTATCGCGGTTTAAGACTAGCATTGATATACTTGCGCATGTGGAAATTGTACCTTCACGACTACATTATCTTAACTTGTTTAAACATGATTACTATATCCATAGCTCAATTGTCGTCACCAATAAAATATAACTTATTTGAGATGAGAGGCCGAGCTCTATAATGTTTGCTGATTTAAAACAATGTATTATTTGAGTTAATCAACCCCTTTGTGTGTGACAATCATACATGATAAAATATTTGCAAGAAAGCATGTGTACTGTTTTTTTTATATATATATATATAGCAAGTATATCACTATTGTGATAGCATACAATCATTACAGCCCCCTACCTATTTTCTTTCAACTATGTACGGTGTTGGCGTTTTCACTTATATATGGTGATGACGTTTTCAGCTATATACGATGATGGCGTTGAGAACATCCATAGCCGGCCAGAGAGCAATTGATCCCGCCATTACACTCGAATGGTGGCGCTCGGGGTTGGGTACACCGGCGAGGCGGTTTCCGGCGGACTACCGCTGCCACCACCAGCCTAAGATCCGAAAGGACGTCTACAAAATTCACGGTGGCTACTTGTATGCAGCCACCATGAACCCCTTTTGATATATAAATATATATTTACATATATATTAAACAACCATGAGCTCAAACTCATCCAACTTGAAGAGTTTCCTGGCAATAATCTGGCCATCATAACTCTCCTCTAAGGCCTTAGACCAAAGTTTCACAACTGTTATAGACTTTTTGCCATCAAAAGTTTTTTTTTCTTCTACATGTTGAAAAGAGTTTCTATTGATAAATTGCATAAAATCTCTAGCCTTTCGTTGCACTCTGTTATCAGCAGAATATATATATATATATATTTTTTTTTTCATTTAGTTGATTGACTACTTTGCTCTTAATGTTTTCCTTATATTTACATATATATATATATACAGCAATGATGGCGGGCAGGAAAAACATCCGCGGCCTCCAGTGGACGGACGGAGCACGGGTTGCTCCGGCCACCACCTCCGATGGCCTCGATTTAGGTTGGGCGCTCCGACGACGTTGGCCGACGATGGACCGCCGCAGCCGGCTCCGGTACTCAGCGCCAAAAGATAGAACAATATATATATATATATATATATAAATATAAATATATATATATATATATATATATATATATATATATATATATATATATATATATATAAATAAACAAACAGGAACTCACGGCAGCCACCGTGAGGCCATGCGGGTGGCGTCATGGCCGGCCGGAGCGCCGGTTGCTCCGGCCACTACCCCCCAGCAAACTCACTTGGGGAGGCGCTCCGACAAGGTGTCGGCCGGCGGCCGTCCGCCGCCGCCGGTGGCGATCTGGAGAAAACTTTCTCCAGATCCACGGTGGCTGGAATGCCACCGTGAAACAGGAGGCAGCGGAAGTTACGGGCTGCCCCTCCTCCGGTGGTGGAGGCATTGGCTCCGGCCACTACCCCCAATGAGAGTACCCCGGGGAGGGCCTCCGGTGGGGAGACTTCCGGCGGCCGGCCGCCGCCGGTGGTGGCCGGAAAAACTGAACAGAAAACCATTTTTTTTTTGTTTTTTTTTTTGATCGGATGAAGAGGCCGCCGGAGCGGATTCCGTCGAGCCCCTTCGCCTCAAGGGCCTTGAGGAGGGGTCGTGGGGACTCCTCCTCCCCTTCACACGCCCCATGCAAGGTCGAAACCCGCAACGGTGGCGGAGGTTGTGGGGGTGGTCCGAAGCTTCCATGGCCGGGAACACCGCCTCCGGTGGTCGGAGGCGGCGGAGGTCGACGAGAAGAAGATCTAGGGCAGGGAGGAGTCGTAAGAACTTACATTCGTGCCGTTTAGGCGAGGGGATCGTCGCGCGGCCATGGCGGTGGAGTTTCGCCGGAGTTCGTGGAGGAGGCTCGCCGGAAGGTCGTCGAGGCTTGGTCTCTTGCTGGTTAGGGTGGCTGGAAAAATAAAAACCTAGCTATTGGGGGGTTTATATAGGAGGAGGGTGGTCTTTTGGGGTGTTTGGAGGGGTTTAATGAGGAGCATTTACTCTTCCTTGATGGTCCTGCCCACATCAGCCGAAATTAGCCTTCCCAAGACTTTGAGAATAGGGGGAAGATGAACCTCCAGCCACCACATTAAAAGGGGGATTTAATATGGGGGTTTAACTCATTAATGGAAGCTTATAAATGTAATAATTAATTAACCGTTAATTATTTTAACCCAAAATTTTTATGGCAGCCTACTGAAGTTATAACGTATTTGTAGAAATTATTTCGTAATTTTTGAACGTATTTTCATATTTTTATTTATTTATTTGGTGTTCTAAACATAATAAATCAAAATAAATAATATATATTTTAAATAATAAATTTTAATTATTACATCTCTTCCAAAAATATTTAGGGTACTATGATAAAAATTTGGGGGAATAAAAATGTTATTTGCCACCTATCTTAATTTTCCAAATAAATTAATTATTCAAATAATAATTTAATATATAATTTTTTTTTTAAAAAAAAATTATTAAATTAATTAATTAATTTTATTGGCCCATCATACTTTAATTATTCATAGGGTGTCTTGATAAAATTTTGGGATTGATAGGAGTGTTCTCGTCACGATTCTCATTACGTTTATCAATTACGTGGTTTGGTGTGCGTTTAGACGGGTCGAGGTGTTTCAAGCTTTGCATAATTCAAAACGTTCAACTTGAAGAAAAGTATTATAATGAGTTAATTTGACTAATTTAGGGTGACGACATACTAATCATGTGTTTATTGGCCTAGTGGGGGCTAGTGAGTCGATATACGCAATATAAAAGTCCAGTATTTATTTTAGTCACCAAGAGACCTGTGTGACCCGGGATGTGAAGAGAGTGACTTATTGGGTCAATAATACTCAATAGGTCGTGAACATATTACTCGGGTGTCAATCTGACCCATAAAACCCTAACAGATCAAATAACACGAAGGGGGTCTAGAAAATCGAAATCAGGATGTTACAGGCGAGAAGGCCCCAAGTAGGCCTTCAGTCGCGGTGGTTTCAAGACCGTGAAGGGCGCGAACCTCCCTGGCAAGGGGTCTCGCCAGGGTTGGCCCTGGTGGGGGTCCAGCGAGAGCCTTCTCGGCCAGGGTTCTCGCCAAGTGGGCCCACGTGGTGGGGCCCGGCGCTCATAAAGAGGACCATTTTATATTATATTATATTATCCCGAGGTAAAATTACCCAAGTGCCCTTTGAATGACAGTGGGATTTGGCTATGGGCAGACCCCTCAGGGGTATTTCAGTATTTTCAGGTCAAAGGAAGGCTATAAAAAGACCCATAAGGACTCTTTAGAAGGCAAGTTGATCATTTTCCTCTAGCCCTAGTGCCTTCTGAAGAGCTCCCAGCCCAGCATTTGGCTTTGGAGGGGAAGCTCTCAGAGATCTTCCGGGTGTGTGGTGGGACCTCCCAGCTGAGGCTTTGGGTCTGTGTTAGGGCCTTAGCAACCTGTCAGGGGTCGAGGTTTGAGAGAAGTAGGCATTGACTGCACCTTGGTTCGTGAACATTTGTTGAGGTCATTTTTGGCTTCAACATATGATATATTACAACTAATAGCTCATATTACATAAAAAAATTATGATTGAATATTTTTATTGCGAAATCGAGTAATAAATAAAAAAAGATATAAATAAAATTAATTAAACAAAATATTTATTTCTTCTTGATGCATAAAATATGCATTACAAAAATTAATTTTGGCTTTAATGCTATAAAAATTATTAAGTTGATATATTTTGTGTACATTATTTAGTTAATAAAAATAGTTAAAAGATCATTATTAGTAATATTTTTACATGTATTATTAGTCGGTGCGGTTCGGTTTTTCAGAGAGGAAAACCAAAACCGAACCGAGTCGTTCGGTTCGGTGTAAAATCAGTTCGGTTTGGGCGGTTCGGGGCGGTTTGGTCGGTTTTCGGTTTTTCATGCACACCCCTATTCTCCGCTCAGGAATTCTCTCTGCTTTTCTCCTTACCCTTAGGTTTCAAAATGCTCCAAGTCACACCAACCACCTCCGCGAGAGCTCGTCCATCAAGGCTCCGCATCAACGAGCGCACTCCCTCTAGAAGCTTTGTGGACTTAGAAAATTTTATAGTCAAAATGCTCTCACCCAGGTTCCACTAGCTCGGCACCATTCCAAGGTCGGAGTGTTACCATCGAGGCTACGAGGACTTAACCGTTTTCCTCATTTTCTGTGCTCTGCACCTGTAACGGAGTAGAGGTCTATCACACTCCGAGATTAAATGAGTATATGTAAAACTCTGAGAAGGTAGTGGATTTTGGTTCGGTACAGCTCGGGTTCCGTGATTTTTCACCTTTTTTGGGTTTTCACATAAAAAATGTCCCTTGTCATTTGCCGCGGTTCGCTTTGACTGTTTGTGCGCCCAGTCCGATTTCGAGCTAAGACAGTATGATTTCTCCGGACCGGAGAAAGGCCAGGCGACCTGCAACAGTGATAGTGAAGATGATGGGGGTCATGATCAGTGCCCGATGCATGAGTTGTATTCAGTGTGGGCAAACATAAAATTATTCAAAATAATATTTGGAAAATTATTGAAAATCTATACAAATAATTTTAAAATTCTATACAATGAACTTGCTTATTAAAAAACTTTAATCAGCAACATATTATTTAACTTGCTTATAAAAAATAAACTTTGAACAAGAATGAGTTTGTTTATACGTGACATAATAATCAATTTGTTTATAAAAAATAATATTTTAAACAATGACATAATAATTGATAGGTACCCCCTAATTTGTAGAAAATTATGTTAACTTCCGCGCACCGGATCGTAACTTCTGCCCACCGGATCGTAACTCCCGCGCACCGGATCGCGTAACCACCGCGCGGCAAATCGCAACCGCCGCCGCCGCCTTTACGGGCGGCCGGCGGCCGGCCACCCATGGCCGGTCGCCACTCCACTTGCGGCCGGCGGCCGCGGCCGGCCTCCCGCGGCCGGTCACCTCCCTTTGTGGTCGGCAGCCTTGGCCGGCTGCCCGGGGCCGGCCGCCCCCGTACGGCCGGCGGCCGCAGCCGGTCACCCAAGGCCGGCCGCCCCCTCGCGGTCGGCGGCCCCGACCGGCCCCCTCCGTACGGCCGGCGGCCGTGGCCGGTCACCCGAGGCCGGCCGCCCCCTTGCGGTCGGTGGCCCCAGCCGGCCCCCTCCGTACGGCCGGTGGCCGCGGCCGGTCACCCGAGGCCTGCCGCCCCCTTGCGGTCGGCGGTCCTGGCCGGCCCGCACCCTTACGGCCGGCGGCCGCGGTCGGCCTCCTCGTGGCCGGCCGCCTCTGGCCGGCCGCCTCTGGCCGGCCGCCTCCTCGTGGTCGTCCGCCCCCTCCCTCAGGCGGCCGCCGGCCGGCGCGCCTCCTCCGACCACCATCGTGGGTCGGCCTTCCCTCCACCGTCCAATCGTTGCAGGCCATTACGGCCCTCCGATCACCACAAGCGATCACGACCCTCCTCCTCTGACAAATACGAAGTGCCAGTGAAGGCAACCCTCCTCAGCCTGAGGAATAAAGTGCAGGCATCCTGCGGAGCGCAAGCCAGAAGAGCAAACACTCAAGAAAGACGCACGTCAAAGTGCACGAACTCCTAAGCGGTGGCCTGTCACCCGAGGAGAACTCTCTCAACCCTCAAGTATTTGTAGCGAGGCGCGGCCTGTTGCCCTCGCATTCTCTTTACAAGAGCACTGTAACAGAGGCAAATAGTGGATCTTGGCTGGCACAGACCCGGCCACGTTGTTTTTCCCCTTTCCGGGGTTTTCCACGCTAAAGTTTTGTGTGTATGATCTCTCTTTTTCTACTTTGACTGTGTGCGTACTCGATCGCCCGGGGCTAAGAAGGATCGAGTCGGAACCGGTCTACCGGGGGCATTGAGCAAACCGCAACAGTTTGGCGCCGTCTGTGGGAAAGCATTCCCAGCAAGCGTGAGAAGACTCAGAAGTTTGTCAGAGCGTGACATAATGGCCAGAAAGAGCACCTGAACGACTAGGGGGTCGATCCGGCGTGGCCAAGAGGAGCAAGCCGCGTCACAGTCTCTAGCAAACGCGCCACAGAAAGAGGACGTCGCAGCGCCTGGAGCAGCGCCGCCCGTAGTCGCAGCACCCCCACCGGACATCCAGGTCGAGATGCTCGCCCTCTTAAGGCAACTCACAGGCCCCACGTGCCCGCAGGGGCCCCAACTCAGGAAAATCTACCAGTACCACCAGCAGAAGGCTAGAGGGCCGTAGAAGAAGAATCCGAGTCGTCAAGGCACGACAGCGTCGAGCATCCCATTCGCCACATCAGGGCGGTGGGAATCGCCCCTCTCCTCAGCAATCAGCAGCAGCCGGTCCCAGCAGAGCCAGGTGTAGGAATGACTCGGGAAGCATTCCGCGAAATGTTCGAAGAAGAGTTTGTACCTGTCGGCCGGCGAGCTATGGCGACGCGGCACCCCGCTCGGGGGGCGTCACCCTTGGCTCCTGAAGTACTGGCCTATCCCGTCCCTCAAGGATTCAGGATCCCCCACGTCGAGACGTACGACGGAGTGGACGATCCTTGGGAGCACATCAACCACTTCTACACAATCCTCCACCTCTGCAACGCGCCCGATCAACTGCTTTGTCAGGTCTTCCCTACCACCCTTAAAGGGCAGACCCGCACTTGGTTCCATTCCCTCCGAGAGGGGTCCATCAGAAACTTTCCCCAACTGAGCCAGCAATTCCTCGATCAGTTCATGGCCAACCGCAGGATCGCAAAGGATCCATCCCACCTCTTCGGCATCCGACAGAGTGAAATCGAGACCTTGAAAGAATTTTTCCGCCGATTTACTGCGGAAGCGAGACAGATCCCTGGGGTAGACCTAGAACTCCTTTGGGGCGTCTTCCTTGGGGGAATCCGACCAGACGGATTCTACTCTGCTCTAATGCGGGATACTGTCCCCAGTTATGCAGATCTGGTAAACCGAGTGGAAGCTCAGATAGCCGCGGACGAGGCCACTGAGGCCCACCGTCGACAGTTTGAAGGAGGTCAAAAGAGGCAGAAGCAGCAGGAGCAGCCCTCCGGAAGACGAGCAGAGAGGCGTGACGAGAACCGTCGCATCGAGCATCACAATCAAGAGCCCCGGAGAGGCCAGGATTACGGGCCTCCCCGGACTTACACCCCTCTCAACACCACTCGCGCTAACGTCCTATATGCCATTCAGGACGATCTGGCGCTCCAGAGGCCAAGGGTGCTTCCGCCCAATCCAAGGGCTGATCCATCAAAGTACTGCGACTTCCATCGAGGAACGGGGCACACTACTAAAGAGTGTGTGAAGTTGAAAGAAGAGATAGAGCATCTTGTTCGGCAGGGAATACTCGAGCGTTATCTGCAAGGATATGTGCAAGAGCAGCACGAAGGCCCGCCTATGCGGAGGGAACCGCCACCTGCGCGCCGAGAAGCGCAGGGGGGCAGACAGGTCGTCGGGATTGTGGAAGCCATCTCCGGCTTTCCCTTTCCCGCGGTCAACTCCATCGCCGCTCCACAGGAAGACAAGGCAGCTGGAATCATTCCTACCATTAGCTTTGGCGAGGAGGACCTCCAGGGCCTCTTCACATCGCATCAGGACCCGTTAGTTAGTACAGCAGAAATTGGCAACCCCAGCTTCCGCGTAAAGCGAATTCTGGTAGACAGCGGCAACTCAAAAAATGTTATATTCATGACTGCGTTAACCAGCATGGGAATCCAAAGGCAGAATCTTCGCCCAGCATCAGGCCCCATCTACGGCTTCAACGGGGCACCCGTGTCCGTAGCAGGCACCCTCACCCTTCTGGTGACACTAGGAGAATTTCCAAGGCAAGGTTACGCATGACATACAGTTTGTGGCAGTCGATACAAAATCGCCCTACAACGCGATCTTTGGTCGCCCCCTCCAGACAGCTTTCAAGGCAGTTCTGTCAATCCCGCACCTCACGATGAAGTTCGTCTCGCCTGCTGGAGTTGGGGTCATTAGGGGCATCCAGGACATGGCACGCTCATGCTATCTACACCAAGCGCAGCCGGAGGCCGTCTCAGGAACCAGCATCTACCGCATCTAGAAGACCGCTCTGGAGAAGGGCCAGAACCGAGGCGAACGCGCCTCCCAAAAAACATTTCTTTTTATTAAAACGCTTAAGAACAACTATAAAGTCGCGAGGAAAACCCTCGTACACAAACTATCCTGCTTACTGCATTTTTCGCTTTCATACTAACTCTTGTCATGCAGCAAATACGTTAGAAGGACATCTCATCCCTTAAAGCCTCCTGAGGCCAGGATCGTCTGTTCCTCAAGCCGGTCCGGGATCCATCGACATGCGACCCGCTTGGCGGTTCGGAATCCGTCGTCGTGCAATGGCACGTCCAGGCTAAAGAAAAAACAAAACAACTCATCTCTTTACATTTATATATTGTGATTGCGGTGTCACTAACTCCTAAAACTTGCAGGATCGATTTGGAATCCGTCCCCTGGGGTCCGGCGAGCAACTGTAGCACGATTGTCTCGATCTCCCTGTCGCGGTTCAAAGGTTCGCCCTTCACCCGTCCAGCGGATTGCGACGTCGTCGGGAATGAGCACCCCCGGTTGACCGCAGCCCATAGCGCGACAGCCTCGGCCTAGCAACAGGTTGCGATGTCGCCTGGGGACCGAATACCCAGTCCTACGCAGATTGTAACACGGTGTCCTCGACCTTTCTCCTATGGCAGAAATGCTTACTCTTCTCCTACGGAGCGGGTCGCGACATCGTCAGGGACCAGCTCCCTCACTTGTGCGCAGCCCACAGCACGATAGCCTTGACCTCACTCCACTGGCGCAAGGACCCGACCTTCGCTGCGTAGTAGGTTGCGACGTCGTCCGGGTCTTCGAGGCGCCACTCCTCAGCAAATACTAGGGTCCATCAGCTGCTCGCGGGGGTTTGAATCGACTATATCCTCCTGCCGACAATAGGCCGAGGATTATGACTCTTCACCTGCATCCGAAGCTCGACGCCCCGCCATCCTGGGAAAGCCCCCGCGATCGGTGTATTTACAACCTCAGGGTCCATCAACTGCTCGCGGGGGTTCGAATCGACCATGTCCTCCTGCCGACAATAGGTCGAGGATTATGACTCTTCACCTGCATCCGAAGACTAACGCCCCACCCTCGCAGGGTCTGCCCCTGTCACAACCCGCATTTTCCCAACATTTAAAATGCTATCAGAGTAGGGAAAGCTACGCGTTGCGATGCCACGTCACGTAGGGGGCGTCTACTGACGTTAAGGCAATTCATCCTTCTTCGCAGTTCAAGAAATATTATCATTCACTCAAGAGATTCAAGTAAAATTTATGCAGAAAAAATTAACAAGCCGCGTCCCTCGGCTTGGTGGATCAACTAGTCCACGCTTTTAAAAATATAGTTTTACGCAGCGGAAAAATACTTGATTTAACTACTTAGTGGCCTAAGTGAACATGAAGACTTAGTGAGGTGCACCATGCCAGATCGAACGTGTGGATTTACCATATATAAGAAATAGATTTATCACGCGTAGAAAATAGTGAGATTAGCATTTCAAAACATATTATGCAATGCAACAATTGCCTTAACATATCTAACAAGGGGGAGTCATAAATCCCACCAATATCCAACCATTCCAGAACAAGTGTTCAAAAGTGAACCATAAGTAACAGCAGCAGTTGAAGCAAAAAAAAACTAACTAAACGACTCCACGGGCGTCAACACCTGACACGAACCCATGGGCCGACAAGTCCACAGAAACTCTACCTCAAAGAGTCAGAAGACAGCAACTAAAACAGCTCTGCACTAACACCTGCTACTATCCAGAACCTGAGGCATTCAAAGCAAGAACACCTCAGAAACAAGTACAAGTGGTGCAGAAAAAAAGAAAGTAAGCAAACCTCCGCGAGACCGGAGGGAAACAGGAGCTGCAAGGGTCAGTCATGACAAGCTAGCAGCAAGAAATCGACAAGAAATGAAATAACAGGAGTATCTAATCAGTAAAAATAAGCTCACCAAACAAAGGAGAGAACACAGGCGATGACAAAACTCGCCATAAGCAAAAGAAAAGCCATCCGTTTTCAAATTATTAATCATATTACTCTTGTTCAGAATTATAGAGACTGATCAGCTCATCAAAAAAAAGGAACGCGTGCGGGGATATTCCATCTCACATCGTCACGAGTTTCCAACAGATATAACATTTTAAATGAGAGCGTGCGGGGATATTTCATCTCGCATCGTCACGACTCTCCAAACAAATTCATATTTTTAAATGAGAGCGTGCGGGGATATTCCATCTCGCATCGTCACGACTCTCCAATCATATTCATATTTTAAAAGGGGCATCGCACCGGTGGCACCGCCAACATCGTGTACGATCTCCAACATATTTATCATTTCACAAGCAAAGGGGCAAGACCCATCAGAACATAACATAACCTTTCAAATAACAAGGTGAGGAAGAGAAAATTTTATTAAGCAAAGGGCTAAGCAGACAATGAAACTAGCATAACCGAAATTAATGGAGCAAAAGAGAAAAAAGAGGGGTAATATGACACAGTTAAATCAAAAGCACCGGCTTAGAGCGGTTATATGGAAAAAAGGGAAAGAGCAAGGGCAAGAACACCACTTGCCTTAGGTTTTGCTGGAAAAACTCTCTGAATCGCTCCCCGTTGTAGATCGGGTTAAGAGAAGACGAGAGGAGTCAAGATCTACAAGAGATCGGGCTAAAAGAGGTTAGGGCACAAAAGACCTAACAAAAAAAAGTTTCACGAAACGGACAACGCTTACCACGAAAACGAAGCTCTCTTCGAGAGCTTTCCAGATCTATCCTCAAACTGAGAAACCGAGCACTGGAGCTCCGTCGGCGGTCACCGGAAGCCTTACGGACAAGAAAACTCACGCTCTCGCTTTTCTCTCTGGTTCGGCTGAAACTGGGAAAGGAGGAGGAAATTTGGTTATCTCAACCTATTTATTCTCAGCCAAGGTCATTATAAATTGCAAAATAGGGCATTACCTAGGATATATAAATTGTTTTGAAGTTTTAAAACGAAAGGGGCAGTTTTCGAAATTCCTACGCGCAGCCACACGAGAACGACAAATAGAGGGTCAAGATGGCTTTATTTCGAAAAGTCGCCAACATGAAAGTTGTAGATCTCGTCGAGACGAACAACTTTGATGTTCAACACTTTTTAATTAGGAGTCGTTTTGACCCCCAAATCGTCGACCGAAAAGTCAGTACGCACAGGACCCAAATCGTCGACCGAAAGCCAGTACGCACAGGACCCCAAATCGTCGACCGAAAGTTGTAGATCTCTGAGCTCCGCTCAGAGATAAAATATAGGCTATAAAATTTATATTTCACATGCTATTACGAAGGCCCAAACGAGTGCCGAAACGGACGAAATTCGCGCCGTAGGCGAATGTCGACGCTACAAACCTAACGGCGAAGTCGGAATCAAAATCCGACGCACCGATCTTGAGTTATAGCCTAACGAAGTTAGGATAATTTATAAATTATTTAAAACTTCAAACGCGCGCCGAGTCTCCAAAAATGCTCGGATCGTGACGAAACTTGACGAGCAAATCAGAAATTATATAACTTAGCTTCCCGATGTAAAAATTTTTGGTTCCGACGCATATACCTAAAATATAGCTGGTCAAACCCAACAGACGCAAAAACGCACAAACGACGTCGCACCGTCAACTCACGGACACGTAACGCCCTTCCGTCATTATGACATCAGCAGGCAAAAGAATAATACCAGAAAAATCGGGGGCGTTACAGTCACTCCTCCTAACAGAAAGTTTCGTCCCGAAACTTGACATACGAACGGAAACCGCTTCAGATCTTATGAAAACTACTGGAATACAACATTTGATAGTAAATAATGAAAGTAAGAATACAAAGACAAGGAAGAAGAGACTCACCGAGATGATCAGCTGAAGAGGTGCGGGTGAGATTCCCGCATGACTGATTCTAGCTCCCAAGTCGCGCTCTCGACGTCATGATTTCGCCATAAGACTTTGACCATGGGGATAGATTTCCTCCGCAACACTCGCTCTTGAGTCTCCAAGATTCGGACGGGTTTTTCAACATAAGACAGATTGGGTTGAATCTGGGGCACCGAATCGAGTACATGACGGTCATCGCGAACACACTTTCTTAACTGGCTCACATGGAATACATCATGGATGCCAGGAAAGGTAGCAGGCAAATTCAACTTGTAGGCAGATACTCCGATGCGCTCAACGACCTGAAAAGGCCCAACATATCTGGGATCCAACTTGTGATTCTTCCCAAATCGTTTAACGCCCGGCATCGGAGAGACCTTCAAGAAAACACTGTCCCCAACCGCAAACTCCAGATCCGCCCTTCTTTGATTGGCATACTTTTCATACCGCTCCTGAGCAACCCGGAGCTTCTCCCGGATATTAGTCACCGCCTCTTCCATCTCCATCAAAGCTTCCGGACCTAGCAACGGTCTCTCACCGACTTCGGCCCAAAACAAGGGTGTCCTGCAGCGCCTCCCATACAGCGCTTCAAAAGGGGCCATCTGCAGACTTTCTTGAAAACTATTATTATAAGCAAACTCCATGAGTCTGAGGCGCTCGTCCCAAGCTCCACCATGCTCCAAAATGTAGCACCTAATCATGTCTTCCACGATCTGATTAACTCGCTCCGTTTGTCCATTGGTCTGCGGATGGTATGCGGTCGAAAACCTGAGGTCGGTGCCCAAAGCTCCTTGTAAGCTCTGCCAGAATCGCGACGTAAACCTGGAGTCTCGATCTGACACGATACTCACTGGCACTCCATGCAAACGGATGACCTCATCCAAATATAACTCTGCTATCTTCTTCATAGAATAACCTATTTTGAAGGGAACGAAGTGAGCACACTTCGTCAATCGATCAACTATAACCCAAACTGAATCATGTCCACGAGGAGACCTGGGCAATCCTGTAATAAAATCCATCGATATGCTTTCCCATTTCCACATGGGAATCTCCAAAGGGGTCAGTTTTCCTCCAGGCCTGCCATGATCGGCCTTCACTCGTTTGCACGTGAAGCACTCCGATACAAATTTGGCGATGTCGTTCTTCATGCCCGACCACCACACGATTTGCTTCAGATCTCTGTACATCTTGGTGGAACCCGGGTGGTAGGCCACACTAGATTCGTGAGCCTCCCTACAAATCATAACTCGAATATTTTCCACCGCCGGGATACAGAATCTACCTCTATACAAGAGGGTGCCAAGCTCATCGATGGAGAAATCAGATAATTCTCCTTTCTCGGTCCTTCCTCGGAGATGCTGAAGATCTGGGTCTTCTTTCTGATGTAACCTGGTGAGGGTGATCCACGAAGGCTCTTCTGCCTCCAACCGAGAGCGCTCGCCACAGCTCACCGCCGAAATATCCATCAAAAGAAACTCCTCAACTAAGGCTTGAACAGATAAATTGAAGATCTGAGCCGCCTTCCTACTCAAAGCATCGGCCACCACATTGGCCTTACCAGGATGATAAAGGATGTCCACTTCATAATCAGCAACATACTCCAACCACCGGCATTGGCGCAAATTCAGCTCTTTTTGTGTAAATACATACTTCAAGCTTTTATGGTCGGTATAAATCTTGCACACAGCGCCATATAGTAAGTGTCTCCACAGCTTCAAGGCATAGATCACCGCCGCAAACTCCAAATCATGAGTAGGGTAATTTTTCTCATGAACCTTCAGTTGTCTAGATCCATAGGCGATCACCTTCCCCTCTTGCATCAGAACGCATCCAAGCCTGATGTGGGAAGCATCAACATACACCGCAAACTCCACTCCCTCAATAGGCAGAATGAGAATTGGAGCCGAACACAACCTTCTCTTCAGCTCTTGGAAAGCCTCCTCACACTTATCACTCCAAATGAAGGCGGCATTCTTCTGCGTAAGCCGGGTCATCGGAGCGGACAACGTGGAGAAACCCTCCACAAATCTCCTATAGTATCCGGCCAAACCCAAGAAACTCCTGATCTCCTTCGGAGTAGAAGGTCTCTTCCAATCCATCACCGCTGAAATCTTGGTGGGATCAACAGAGATTCCATCCTTGCTAACCACATGTCCTAAAAAGGACACCTGAGGCAGCCAAAACTCGCACTTGCTTAGCTTAGCATACAACTTATGCTCTCTCAAGACAGACAGAACCAGACGCAAATGATAGGCATGTTCCTCATCATTGCGGGAATAGATAAGAACGTCGTCGACGAAGACGACAACAAAACGGTCAAGAAAATCCTTGAATACCCGGTTCATCAGATCCATGAACGTAGAAGGCGCGTTGGTCAAACCAAAGGACAACACGAGGAATTCAAAATGTCCGTACCGGGATCTAAAAGCAGTCAGGGGAATGTCTGACTCACGAACCCTCAGCTGGTGGTAGCCTGAACGAAGATCAATCTTCGAGAATTTGGTGCACCCACGCAACTGATCGAACAAATCATCAATCCGCGGCAACGGATATCTATTCTTGATCGTCACCTTGTTCAACTCTCGATAATCAATACACAGCCTCATGGAACCGTCCTTCTTCTTCACAAAGAGAACAGGAGCAGCCCATGGAGAAGTACTCGGTCTGATGAAACCACACTCCAGAAGCTCATCCAACTGGACACGCAATTCTTCTAATTCACGAGGCGCCATGCGGTACGGTGCCTTGGCAATGGGCCGGGTGCCTGGTTCGAGGTCTATGGAAAACTCCACCTCTCTTTCGGGAGGGAGAGCGGAAAGCTTGCCAGGAAAAACATCAGGAAACTCTCGCACCACCGGGATACTCTCCACGGTTGGCTCCACACGAGAAGCATCCACCGCACAGATAGAAACTAGAAAACCCTCGCAACCAGAAGCTAAAGCTCGGCAGGCACGTACCGCAGAAATAATCGAGGAACTCTCCCGAGGGAGACCATAAACGCTCAATGGACTTCCATCGCCCAACTTGAAATCTAGCCGCTTCTCCTTGCACTTGATCACGGCATCATACTTTGACAACCAGTCCATCCCAAGAATCACATCAAAATCTGCCAAATCTAGCATCTTCAAATCTACCAGAACCTGGACACCACCTAAGGAAATGGGGCACTCCCGGATACCCCGATCTGACGTAACCTGATCTCCAGACGGAAACTTAACGGACAAGGCATCATCCAACCGGTCAATAGACCATCGGTGCCTATCAACAAAGCTCCTAGCAACGAAAGAGTGAGACGCTCCCGAATCAAACAGGACACGCGCCCATTTATTCTTCACCTTGAATTCACCTAAATAAGCGTGCGTCACTAGACAACTAGTAAGCTAAATTTAGAAGAAAAGAGAACAAGTTTGGAGGAAAGAAACTAACCAGATATCACGTGTGCTGAGGCTTGAGCCTCCTCTCTGGTCAGCACATTAAGCTTTCCTTTAGCCTTGCTCACGAACTGCGGGGGCGGCGGCAAGGTCTGCAGGGGAACCGCCGAAGTCACGGTCTGAAAGTATGGGCAGTCGGCCTTACGATGCCCTTTTTGTCCACACTGGAAACAACAACCAGCCTTCTTATAACAACGGGCCGCCTCATGCCCGGGCTTAGAACAGAAAGAGCACACTGGGATCGCCTTAGGTGCGTCCTGAATTGCACTAACCTTTAACGGCTCCAACGCCTCGAGCCTCTTGAAACACCTCTCGAACGGATGGCCTCGCTTGCCACAGAAGCTACAGTGCCCCACACCCCTCTTCTTCGAGTCCGAGTGTGACGCCTTAGAAATCTCCCGCTCATCAGATTTCCTCTTATCACTCTTGGTCTGCTGTCCACGAATCTTTGTCTTCTCAATAGATTCGGCCTTCAATGCGGCCTCCACCGCTTCAGCATAAGTCCTTGACCCATAGGCGCTAGCCCATTGCTGGACGTCGCCAGTGAGACCACCCAAAAACCGCTTCACCCTTCCTTCCTCCGAGGCCACCAACTCAGGGGCGAATCTACTCAACTTGCTGAACTCGATCTCGTACTCACTGACGGTGAGCTGCCTCTGCTTCAGATGCAGAAAGTTGTTCATCAATCGGTCGCGCTCCACTGAAGGGAGGAACTTCTTAAGCAACAACTTCTTAAATGTCTCCCAAGAGCACCCCTCGGTGAGACCTTCCTTCTCCCTAGTCCACCAACCTTTCGCCAAACCCTTCAGTTGATAAGCAGCCACCATCACCTTTGAAGCCTCCGAGATACCTGAATAGGAGAACATCTCCTCCATGCTGATCACCCAATCATCCAGGGCCATGAAGTCTGCCCTACCATCATAGGTAGGAGGTCCCAAACGCTGGAAGTGAGAAATGAAGTTCATCTCCGGTGGCAATGCCACTGGAGGCACCAGGGGAGCAGGAACGGCTTGGCTCACCACCGGTTCTTGCACAACAGGCTGCTGCGCCGAGGCAGCAGACACCAAGGACTGAATCTGAGTCTGCATTGCAACCAACTGTCTCGTCAAGGCCTCGTTGCTCTGTCGCAGACCTTCGATAACGGACTCACTCTGACCACCAGAAGACTCTCCCTCAGGTAGGGGAGTCGATCGCGTCACTCTCCTACGAGACATGTCTACAAGATAGAGGCACATTAAATCAGAAATAGGCTTAAAATGCTTAAGCCAAACAGATTCGGAAATACTCCGGATTAATTCGGAACAGGAAAGAAGACAACCTGCTATTGCTGTTACCTTGTTCTGGAATTTCATGAAATGATTAAACTTAGGATGATGCACCATCATCCTATTGACTCTTGTGCTATGACATGAGTGCATGAACATTTAAATTTCTTTTCAAATCATGTGTGTACATATGTCATCTGTTATGTGTTTAACTTGGCACGCGTGCTTATGCGATGATATGAATGTATGCAGTGCTATGCATTCTAGAAAGAGGCCTTGATGCATGTTATGAGCGGCGTACACATGTAATGTTATGCATCCCATACTACATAACATTACATGTAACGAAAAAGAAAACGTGCTAAAGGGCATCCATGTAATGGTGGTTATGCATCTCATACTACATAACCGTCACATGTTGCCACCTATGGTGGATCCATATACAAACACATATTATGCATCCCATACTACATAATATGCCTCGTATACTTCTTATCATGCTATGAGTGTAGTGACTATGCTTCGGTCAAGACATATTGATGACATATCGGTGTGTGTATACAATGAAATAATCTAATGAGGTTCTGCTTAGGATAGCGGTCGTTTGGCTCACACGCCAAACCACCAACTACCTTTTTCACAGAACCTCCCTCTGATACCAACTGTCACAACCCGCATTTTCCCAACATTTAAAATGCTATCAGAGTAGGGAAAGCTACGCGTTGCGATGCCACGTCATGTAGGGGGCGTCTACTGACGTTAAGGCAATTCATCCTTCTTCGCAGTTCAAGAAATATTATCATTAACTCAAGAGATTCAAGTAAAATTTATGCAGAAAAAATTAACAAGCCGCGTCCCTCGGCTTGGTGGATCAACTAGTCCACGCTTTTAAAAATATAGTTTTATGCAGCGGAAAAATACTTGATTTAACTACTTAGTGGCCTAAGTGAACATGAAGACTTAGTGAGGTGCACCATGCCAGATCGAACGTGTGGATTTACCATATATAAGAAATAGATTTATCACGCGTAGAAAATAGTGAGATTAGCATTTCAAAACATATTATGCAATGCAACAATTGCCTTAACATATCTAACAAGGGGGAGTCATAAATCCCACCAATATCCAACCATTCCAGAACAAGTGTTCAAAAGTGAACCATAAGTAACAGCAGCAGTTGAAGCAAAAAAAAACTAACTAAACGACTCCACGGGCGTCAACACCTGACACGAACCCATGGGCCGACAAGTCCACAGAAACTCTACCTCAAAGAGTCAGAAGACAGCAACTAAAACAGCTCTGCACTAACACCTGCTACTGTCCAGAACCTGAGGCATTCAAAGCAAGAACACCTCAGAAACAAGTACAAGTGGTGCAGAAAAAAAGAAAGTAAGCAAACCTCCGCGAGACCGGAGGGAAACAGGAGCTGCAAGGGTCAGTCATGACAAGCTAGCAGCAAGAAATCGACAAGAAATGAAATAACATGAGTATCTAATCAGTAAAAATAAGCTCACCAAACAAAGGAGAGAACACAGGCGATGACAAAACTCGCCATAAGCAAAAGAAAAGCCATCCGTTTTCAAATTATTAATCATATTACTCTTGTTCAGAATTATAGAGACTGATCAGCTCATCAAAAAAAAGGAACGCGTGCGGGGATATTCCATCTCACATCGTCACGAGTTTCCAACAGATATAACATTTTAAATGAGAGCGTGCAGGGATATTTCATCTCGCATCGTCACGACTCTCCAAACAAATTCATATTTTTAAATGAGAGCGTGCGGGGATATTCCATCTCGCATCGTCACGACTCTCCAATCATATTCATATTTTAAAAGGGGCATCGCACCGGTGGCACCGCCAACATCGTGTACGATCTCCAACATATTTATCATTTCACAAGCAAAGGGGCAAGACCCATCAGAACATAACATAACCTTTCAAATAACAAGGTGAGGAAGAGAAAATTTTATTAAGCAAAGGGCTAAGCAGACAATGAAACTAGCATAACCGAAATTAATGGAGCAAAAGAGAAAAAGGAGGGGTAATATGGCACAGTTAAATCAAAAGCACCGGCTTAGAGCGGTTATATGGAAAAAAGGGAAAGAGCAAGGGCAAGAACACCACTTGCCTTAGGTTTTGCTGGAAAAACTCTCTGAATCGCTCCCCGTTGTAGATCGGGTTAAGAGAAGACGAGAGGAGTCAAGATCTACAAGAGATCGGGCTAAAAGAGGTTAGGGCACAAAAGACCTAACAAAAAAAAGTTTCACGAAACGGACAACGCTTACCACGAAAACGAAGCTCTCTTCGAGAGCTTTCCAGATCTATCCTCAAACTGAGAAACCGAGCACTGGAGCTCCGTCGGCGGTCACCGGAAGCCTTACGGACAAGAAAACTCACGCTCTCGCTTTTCTCTCTGGTTCGACTGGGGAAAGGAGGAGGAAATTTGGTTATCTCAACCTATTTATTCTCAGCCAAGGTCATTATAAATTGCAAAATAGGGCATTACCTAGGATATATAAATTGTTTTGAAGTTTTAAAACGAAAGGGGCAGTTTTCGAAATTCCTACGCGCAGCCACACGAGAACGACAAATAGAGGGTCAAGATGGCTTTATTTCGAAAAGTCGCCAACATGAAAGTTGTAGATCTCGTCGAGACGAACAACTTTGATGTTCAACACTTTTTAATTAGGAGTCGTTTTGACCCCCAAATCGTCGACCGAAAAGTCAGTACGCACAGGACCCAAATCGTCGACCGAAAGCCAGTACGCACAGGACCCCAAATCGTCGACCGAAAGTTGTAGATCTCTGAGCTCCGCTCAGAGATAAAATATAGGCTATAAAATTTATATTTCACATGCTATTACGAAGGCCCAAACGAGTGCCGAAACGGACGAAATTCGCGCCGTAGGCGAATGTCGACGCTACAAACCTAACGGCGAAGTCGGAATCAAAATCCGACGCACCGATCTTGAGTTATAGCCTAACGAAGTTAGGATAATTTATAAATTATTTAAAACTTCAAACGCGCGCCGAGTCTCCAAAAATGCTCGGATCGTGACGAAACTTGACGAGCAAATCAGAAATTATATAACTTAGCTTCCCGATGTAAAAATTTTTGGTTCCGACGCATATACCTAAAATATAGCTGGTCAAACCCAACAGACGCAAAAACGCACAAACGACGTCGCACCGTCAACTCACGGACACGTAACGCCCTTCCGTCATTATGACATCAACAGGCAAAAGAATAATACCAGAAAAATCGGGGGCGTTACAGCCCCCCTCGCGACTGGTGTCTAACTAAGCTACAATCGCAACTAAATCAGGTTCCGACCCCACTGAATCCACACCTAACCAACCACAGCCATACTGTGGCGCGATGGCTTCACTCACTCTAGCGCGGTTCAGGGGTGTACCCTTCGTCCGCCCAGTGGTTTGCGACATCGTCGGGGACCAGCTCCCCCAGTTATGCGCTGCCAACAACGCGATATCCTCGGCCTAACAAAAGGTTGCGGTGTCTCCAAAGGGACCAAACGTTGAGCCCCCCGCAGACTGTAGCACGGTGGCTTCGACCTCGCTCTCATGGTGGCAAGGCTCGCCCTTCTCCTACGAAGAAGGTCGCAACATCGTCGGGAGCCAGCTCCCTCAGTTATGCACAGCCCGCAGCGCGATGGTCTCAGCTTCTCTACCCTGGCACAAGGGGACGCCCTTCGCCTCGTAGTAAGTTGCGACGTTGTCAGGGTCTCCGGGGCTATGCCCCTCCAATGCCACCGGGTTCACTGCAACTCGCAGGGGTTCGAACGAACATGGCCTCCCGCCGACAATAGGTCGGAGCTCCCATAACTCTTCACCCCCATCCAGAGCGAACACTCTTCCACCGCTCAGGGCTTGCCCCTCGCGGTTGGTGCTTAGCTAAGACAACATTTGGCCGCAATAGTCAGAAGCAAAGGCAATGAAAACTACTCAACAAATATATCAAAGAAGTACAAAGGTACAAATCAAAGAAGTACAAAGGTACAAATCGAAAAAGTACAAAGGTACGAATCGACAGGGACAAACCCACAAATACAAAGAAGTATATATATACAAATTAATAAAGAGCATCAAAGAAATATTGCTATCACTCAGCGGCCTCGCCCGCCTCAGTATCGGAGCCCTCCACCTCTGACAAATCCTCAAGTCCGAGGTCGGCGACGTCGCATCCCCGTTTCCGGGACACCATCTGAATGGTCTTCGTCATCCCCTGGCAGAAAGCGACTTTCCGCAAGTCCTCCATCTGTGGATCCACCTCCTGAGTCCATATCTCCTTGCAGACCTCCTCCGAGATCAGACACTGGTCTCGCATGTAATCCGCAGAGTCCCGGTACTCTGCCAGACCAGCCGTCTTCAGCTCAACCTCCCGCTCCGCGGAGGAAAGGCGCATCACCTCCGCCCTGGATAGCTCCAGCTCTGCCCGAGCTTCATCTAGAAGACGCAAAGTCTCCTCCGCAGCCGTCTTCTCGGACCTGTGTGCAGCTCTAGCATCCTCTAGCTCGCACAGCGGCTCAGACCCGGCCCAATCTGCCTAAGTCGTGAAATATCGCGCTCTCGTCGCCCCTTCAGATCCGAAAGGGCACTCTTCGCCTCCCCGAGCTCACCCTGAAGGGCTATATAGCCGTCCTTATGACTCACGTAGTGGTCATTCCACGTAAGCGCAATATTCGCCTGAGTATCCATCTGCAAAAGAAAAGGGACAAGTCAGAAGAGCTTTTCTCAAAAGCCACTACTCAAAAGTTGAGAGCATACGTACCGCATGGTTCATCGCCTCCAAGGAAAAGGAGACCCTCTTTCCTTTCACCATCTACCGCACCGCAAACCATACTAGGGGGCAGAGGACCCCAGGACCTCAAGATCCGCGTCATCCGGCTCGCCTCCAACTCTAGAGCCGCAAGGGGCAGCTCCCTCCGAAAGAACATCCTGTCGCGATAGAAGGCTAGGACCCGCCTCCTCAGCTCCACAGACTCCAAACACTAGCTTCCTCTTCCTGTCACGAGAGAGAGGAATGGCGGCAACACGTCCCGAATCGACAGCCAGCCTGCATAACAGCAAGCATTTCTCATCAACGAAAGTAGAAATGTTGAACAAGATATTCCCCAGCTCTCGGGGCTCCAAAAAACTAAGGACGGGAGTAAACTCCCGCTCGTGTCCTCTGGAACGCCGGCAACGGTCCGTAAGCACGTTCCACACCTCTGGCAATCCACCTGGGTTCCTGACATATCCAAACAAGGTATTCCCATGGCGACGATCCGCCCGGGTTTCGAACTCCAGCCACCTCTTGTTGCTGAAGACATCTACGCGGCCCCCACCGTCGGCTCTCACCTCACACCAATCCTTGAAAATATCCAAGGAAAACCTCGATCCGTGCTTACGAAAAAACGCGATCAACCCCATGATCCGCGTCATCCCAAGAGGAGTAAACTGCGACACAGGAATGCCGAAGAACTTCGGAATCTCGGCAACTTCCTCGCAAGCCGAAAGGCGAAAGCTGCGCCGAAGGGACAACTCACAAAGGGTCATCTAGCCTCGCAGGGGGTTTTGTACCCGCTCTTCAGGACTAGGGATCCGCACCTCCAAATCGGGGGCAGGTTGAAGCGCCTCCTCCAAATATCTACGTGCTCGAGGGAGAGACTCGAGCGCATCCGCATAGGACGGCTCTGCACGCACCGCTTGGAAACCTGAAAAAACAGAAAAGTAAGGTCAAAAACGTAAGTCTGAGCACGCATTGCACCCGCGCACTCGAGCCACGCACGTGCATAAAGCACGCACAGAATCAGCCCGTGCAAGCAAGCGGCCGCACCGCGCGCGCCCTGCGCGCAGGTTTCATCCCCGCGCGCACCGCACGCGGGTTCAGCCCCGCGCGCCCCGCGTGCGGTTTCCGCCCCGCGTGCGGTTTCCGCCCCGCGCGCCTCGCGCGCGGGTTCAGACCCGCACGCGCCCCGCGCGCGGTTTCCACCCCGTGCTCGCGCCGCACGCGGGTTCAGCCCCGTGCGTACCTCGCGCCCGCACGCGCGTGCGTGGGGCGCGAGGGGCCTCCTCCCCTCCGGCGTCGTCCGGTGCCCGGACCTTTCCCTCGTACAGAGACTCACCTTAGCACTGTCGCCGTCGCCGCCCATCTCAGTGTTAGCACCCGTTCCGGCCATCGCCGCAAAGCCCCGTCGCAAAGAAGAAAATTCCTGTGCTTTCCGTTCGCTCCAAGACGATGGAATTTTTGGGGCAAATGATGGGTACCCCCTAATTTGTAGAAAATTATGTTAACTCCCGCGCACCTGATCGTAACTCCGGCCCACCGGATCGTAACTCCCACGCACCGGATCGCGTAACCATCGTGCGACAAATTGCAACCACCGCCGCCGCCTTTACGGCCATCCGGCGGCCGGCCACCCATGGCCGGTCGCCACCCCGCTTGCAGCCGGCCTCCCGCGGCCGGCCGACTCCCTTTGTGGCCGGGGGCCTTGGCCGGCTGCCCGGGGCCGGTCGCCCCCGTACGGCTGGCGGCCGCAGCCGGTCACCCGAGGCCGACCACCCCCTTGCGGTCGGCGGCCCCGACCGGCCCCCTGCGTACCGCCGGCGGCCGAAGCCGGTCACCCGAGGCCGGCTGCCCCCTTGCGGTTGGCGGCCCCGGCCGGCCCCCTCCATACGGCCGGTGGCCGCGATCGGTCACCCGAGGCCGGCCCGCCCCCTTGCGGTCGGCCGCCTGTGGCAGCCTCCTCCTCGTTGTCGGCCGCCCCCTCCCTCGGGCGATCGTCGGCCGGCGCGCTTCCTCCGACCACCATCGTGGGCCGACCTTCCCTCCACCATCCGATTGTGGCAGGCCATTACGACCCTCCGATCACCACAAGCGATCACGGCCCTCCGATCTGCGATTAACCACCCTAACCATCTCGGAAACCCTATATAAGCACCCATGATAGTTCATTTCAGGGGATCCGGCTTCATTCTCTCCTTCGCTTTCTCTCTCTTCATTCCTACTACTCCTCAGAGCTTCTCTCTCTACTCTCCTCCTCTGTTCCCCTTTCACTCACTAACTTGGCAGGTTCTCCTCTAAGCGCCGCACAAAGAAGAAAGGGAACGAAGTGCCAGTGAAGGGAACCCTCCTCAGCCTGAGGGATAAAGTACAGGCATCCTACGGAGCGCAAGCCAGAAGAGCAAACACTCAAGAAAGACGCACGTCAAAATGCACGAACTCCTAAGTGGTGGCCTGTCACCTGAGGAGAGCTCTCTCAACCCCCCAGTATTTGTAGCGAGGCGCGGCCTGTCGCCCTCGCATTCTCTTTACAAGAGCACTGTAACAGAGGAAAATAGTGGATCTTGGCTGGCATAGACCCGGCCACGTGGTTTTTCCCCTTTCCGGGGTTTTCCATGCTAAAGTTGTGTGTGTATGATCTCTCTTTTTCTACTTTGACTATGTGCGTACTCGATCGCCTAGGGCTAAGACGGACCGAGCAGGAACCGGTCTACCGGGGGCATTGAGCGAACCACAACAATAATGATTTTAGGGGCCGACCTATCTTGGGGTGAGTGTGGGCGGCCACTCACACTCTTTTTTTAAAAAAAGTAATATTATTAGTCATAGTCGTGTCCAAAAGGCCCAGGCCCAGTGGGCCGGCCTGAGCCCGGCCTGGCGAAAGCCCAATTTGGCCCGGCCTGGAAAAACCCGGTCCGAGACGAGGCTGAGCTCAGGGTCCTTACAGGGCCCTGATTTTGGGGGCTAGCCCGGCCCGGGCCGGGAAAAGCCCGAAATTCGGGTCGGGCCTGTCCCGGACCCAGGCGAAGCCCGACCCAGGCCCACAGGCCGGCCCGGCCCTGCTGGCTTCCAACGGCTGTAAGAGCCGTTGGAAGCAGACAACAGCTGTTGCTGCTGACAGCTGACAGCCGACAGGGCTGTCCGCAGTAGCCCTGCTGGCTGTTGTGGTGTAAGGCATAGGCAACAGCCTAGGCCCTAGGCCATTTTAAAATAAAAAATAAAAAAATTATATTTTTTTTATTTAAAAAAAACAAAAAACCTATAACCCCCCAGCCCCCTACCCGACCCCCTCTCTCTCCTTCACTCTCTCTCTCTCTCACTTTCTCTCTCTCTCAATTTCTCTCTCTCTCTTGCACTCACTTTCTCTCTCTCTCTCACTTTCTCTCTCTCTCTTCCACTCTTTCTCTCTCTCTCACTCTCTCACTTACTCCCTTTCTCTCTTCCACTCACTTTCTCTCTCTCTCCCTTACTCTCTCCCTCTCTTAATCTCTTACTCTCTCTCTCGCTACATAGCATCGTCTTCCTCAACGCCTGCGTTGTCGACTCAAAGCATGGCCGAAGTGGTGGTGCATGATCGGAGGGCGCCCATCTGTGAGCATTTGACAAGGTTAAAGTCGACGATGAATTCAAGACGCGGTGCAAGTTATGCTCAAAGTTGCTAACTCTTACCGGCAACTCAATACTAGCGAGACACATTAAGTCATGTTTTGCGAAGCAAGCTTCCGAGTCTAGTCAGGGACAAATATCAGCATCAGGACAAATTTGGAAGTACGATCAAGCAAGACAACGAGACCTATATGTGAAAAACGTCATCAGACGTGGGTTGCCATTCAGTCACTATGACAACAATGAGACGACGGAGTACATACACGAAGGGCTTCAGCCCAAATATCAATAGGTAAGTAGATCCATTATAAGATGTGACACACTTAAATTATATTTTGATGAAAAATAAAATTTAATAAAATTTTTTGAAACTTTCAAGGGACGTGTGAGTTTAACAAGCGATGTTTGGAGTAGTAGCGTAAAGGTAGGATTATCTTATATTTGTATCATGACTTATTGGATCGATCCCGTTTCATGGGAGTTAAATAAGCGCATAATATGTTCTGAAGGTTTTGAATTTTCGAGCACAGGTAAAACTATATATTCGGTAATTATTAAATGTTTGCGTGAATTTAAAATAAAAGATAAAATAATGAGTCTTTCTTTTGATAACGCTAGTAATAATAACACCGCAGTAGAGTGGTTAAAACGTGAATTAAAATCAATGCTCAACGGTTCGTTTTTTCACACTTGATGTGTCTGTCACGTTTTAAATTTAGTGGTACAAGATAGTTTAGAAGCTATAGAATCATATGTTGAAAAAATTCGGATTATGCTTAGATTTATTTATTATACCAAACAACGAAGTCAAGATTTTCGAAATTTTGTGATCGCACAAGGTCAAAAATATTTGAAACTTCAATTTGATATGCTTGTAAGATGGAACTCAACATATAAAATGTTAAAAAGAGCGTTTCAATAAAAAACACTTCTTAAGGAATATTACATTGTGACAAATAATCATGATTTAACTGATAACGATTGTGACGTATTACTACATTATATGAATTTATTAAAATATTTTTGTAGAGCGACTGTTTTTTATCTGGCGTGTATTATCTTACTAGCTCGTTAGTAGTTGAAAATTTTGTAAATATCACACACAAACTTAACTATTTTAAGCAACATTTCGGATGACTTCCTTTAATTGAAGTAATAGAAATTTTTTTTAAAAAATATTATAGAGAAATGCCTCCTGCATTTTCAAGCGCCGTCGCTTTAAACTCATTATTCGCTGTAGACGGCGTAAAATTTTTGATAGATGAATTTAACGTTAATTTAGACATAAATTTAAGTTTCGTTTACGTTGACGACATTAATACTACTAAATTTAATTCTATTTTTACCGATTGTTTTAATTATTACGACAAATTATATGGCGCACGACCCCGAGAAGAAATAACGCAACATAGGACAAAAGATTCTTTTACAAATAAAATTTTAGAATTAACTTCCAGGAAAAAAAATACCCACATCGAATAGTTTAAATGAATTAGGATTGTATTCGAAAACGAAATTTCGTGATTTTATGACTGCGGAAGAGATCAAAAACTTCGATATCTTAAAATAGTGGAAAAGTAAAGCTAATACCTATCATATTTTGGCTTGTATGGCTCGTGATTTACTAACAATTCAAACTAGTACAGTAGATTCGGAGTCCGCTTTTTCTCTTAGTGGCAGGATTTTTAATAAGCGGAGGAGCCGACTAAATGAAAAATCACTAGAACTATGCATCTGCTACAATGATTATTTGGATGCTACGAAGAGGAAACAACATATTTCAGCGTTGGAGGAGAGTTCGGGAGAAATTGAAGAGGAGATGGACAACGTGAATTTATAAAAGTATAATTTTCTTTTTTATTATTATTAAAAATAATAAATTTCATTTTTTCCCTAATTTTATTTTGTAAAAGTGTAATTTTGATTTTTTAAATTTCAATATTAATTAAATTTTTTTATTCGATTTTTTATTTTAGATTTTTTAAATTTTAATATTTTAAATAAAATTGGTTTTTTTAAAAATAATAAGGACCCGGCTCGGGGGGTCGGCTAGGGCCCCTTCCCGGGGTCAAAGCCCGAGCCCGGTCCGAGCCCGATAAAGGAAGGACCCGGGCTCGGCCCGGTTTGCAAAAGCCCGGGCCTGATCAGGCCCGATCGGGCCTTTTGGACACGACTAATTAGTCATGACATAAACCGTTGCTAATTCCTCGTTTCTTTTAAAGATAAATTGTGGCAAATACTCATTTATTTTTAAAAAATGATGGCATTAGGCACAATTTAAAGCGCGAATACTCCAATTCTTAAAAAAATAATAGTATTGACTACGGTTTAAACCGTGGCTAATAGTTTATTCCTTAAAAAAAGAAATATAAGCTACGGTTTAAACCTTGGAAACCTTGTTCCCATCATTCTCAATGCCTGACTGTCAGACATCGGTACAAGTGACTCTGATTAGGTCTTCCTCTTCAATGGATGCAGTTTTTTTTTGCGATTTGCGATTGCGATCCCTGACTTCCTCTTTTTCCCCTATCCGATCAGAGCTGAGATATGTGCAACTTTTGTATATTTTGTCATTATTAATGCACTTGTTTTATATTTTTTGATTTATTTATTTTTGCAATTTTTAAGTCCGCTCATACTGAAGAAAATTTTTGCGTCCGCCACAGAATAACTTTATTTTTAAAAAAAAAAAATTTAAACATAACAACAAATTAATTTATTAAAATTAATTTTTAAATAATGACATAATAAAGTGTTTATTAATAAAAAAAATAAAACTTCAATTATAATCATCTCTAAGATTAGAACTCAACGTGACATGAATAAAAGACAATCACTCCAACGAACTGAGCTACAAAGACAACCTTATGTGTAATATTGAACCTTTGAACTCATCGGTTCGATTTCCAGTCCAGTTCTCAAAATATTGGTAATATTATCTATTTGCTGATACTTTGTTTATCATGACAAATAACATATTTTTTTATTATTGGAAAAAATAGTTTTTTACATTCAATGTGGGTGGTCACCCACACTCAACCCTATATAGATCCGCTCCTGGTGATGATGATTAAAAAGGATTATGATGATGATAGTGGTGGTGATAATAGGAGGACTTTGGTGGTACTGAACTCACGAAGGCTCCGTTTGGCAAACATAGCCGAAGATGGTGATCTCAATGAATGATAACGGTATCGATGTACTGGGATGATAGAACATTGTAATAATAAATTATATGAAACCAATCTAAGTACTTTCAATTTTAAAAAAACGCACTTCTATGAAGCAAATGTATGTACATATAGAGAGAGGGGGGAGGATAAATTATGCTTAATTTAATAAAAACTAAATTAAACCAATTGTCTACCAAATGAAGCGCAACACCAAAACATACTCCCATTAAACCTAAACTAGCCCACACTTCTGCATAGAAAATCTTAAAGAGAGAGAGAGAGAGCTTGGAAAGTGATTGCTTTAGAGACTATGCAAAATGGTGTGATAGAAGGCAGAGAAGTACTAGGATTTTATATATTCGACGAAAGGGAGTGTAATGCAATAGAAGAGGTGGCCTGAGAAGGAAAAAATGTTGGTGTGTGTGACGCACCTTATGTTGAAATCGAGAATTCGGTCTCGAGGAGTTCACTCATGGAGAAGGGGTGATCGCACACGCACTTCTCTCCCGCGAGACCAAAAAATCAAGGGGGAGAACTAGGGACAGACCCAAGGCTTCAGCACGGAGGTCCCTCCACACATCCGGAAGTTCTTAGAGCGCTTCCCCTCCTTAGCCAGGTGCTGAAGCTAAGGTATCTCAGAGAGCGCTAAAAGACCAGGCACAAGTGAGCATGCCCTTCTGAGATATCCCTTGGGTCATATTTATAGTTTTCTGAAAATGGTCTGCAAATAGCAACCTTCGTTGTTCTGAACAGCTATGTGCAGCCCAACTGGGTCTGCCAACAGCGCAACTCCGCTGTTTTGACTGTCTATGGGCAGGCCAGCGGGTGCAAAATGGTTAAAATACCTCACAAATCCCTGGACGAGTAGCCCTCAACAACCTCTGCTCGGTAAGGGCGGCGAGTGCTTGATGGGGCTGACACTCGCCACTTCTGCTCGGCCCCTGGCGAGTATGGGCCCAGCCTGCCCTACTCGCTTGGCGCGAGTTCATTGAACGGTCCGAACTCGGCGAGCGGCCCAGGGCTCGACAAAAGGCCTAGAGCTCGACGAACAGCCCAGAGCTCGACAAAAGGCCTAGAGCAGGACAAAATGGGCTAGGCGAACTGGATTTCGCGAGCACGAGCCCGCCTCCCAAGGACATCTTGCCGCCTGGGCGAGCCGAAGACCGCCGAGCTCTCCCTCCTGCCGAGCTCGCCCAAAGACTTGGGATGCCGATTTGACCAATCTGGCTCCTGCTGAGCCACTCTCCGGATACGGGGTTGTACACCTTAGATCATCGTGCACGACCCTCGATCCAGTCATATATCTCTGTCAGCACGAATTTTCACGAATGATTGATCTAAAATACAATGATTTTTCAATACGCTCATATTACACAAATACCACCATATATTTTTGCACACATTCTACATTGTTGAAATCACAGATCATATGGCTGTATTTGCTCTCGTACGGTGATCTATTATGATCACCGTGCATTACCCGCACCTAAATATCTCTTTTGTGAAGGCATGAACATCTTGAATAAAAAAAATCAAATTCATGGACTAAGAACGTGGCTCAAGAAAGAGTTACTGACAACCAAATTTGACTGGCCAGAGAGCTTCAGATGGGGCAGAAGCTATTAGAATTATTATTCCTTCATAAATATTTCATAGAGCCTTCATCACATTTGATGTTTGGACTCTATATTGATTGAGTAGTAAAACTCAAAACCATTTGAAAGGAACCCTAAATACTTGAAGGGAAATCATTTCATGCAAGGATTAATCCTTTTAGTAAATCAACTTGTCTATCTCCTTTATTTTGTATGAGTATATAAAGCATATCTCTCGTCATTATTATGTCGAAAAAAATATAAGAACCTGTGGACCACTAATGCAAGCACGCTCTTATGCACCATACATGGTCGGATCCAGATGTGAAATTTGGAGATGAATTGAATTGCTTATTCATTAAAAAATGTTTCATGTTGTCATACGTCTTCATATGTTGAACTGCAATTGACGTTTGTCGAGCACACTTACAAATCAACATTCACCGTAGAACTGCAATTAACATACGTCAAGGGCACTGATAAATCTATAATCGACATTTTTTGTATGCCTTTAACACTTGTCATTCATATGAAATTGATGATCATCGAGGGTTTTTAAAAACACTTACTCGCTGATTGACTATCAACATGCGTCGAGAGCCTGTCGACTATGAACGACTTCTCTTAAAATTTTATTATATTTAATTTGTATTCAACGTTCGTAGGATTGTTAGGATGATTGACCATGATATTTATACATATTTTTGTGCACATTTTTTTTTCTAATTATCTTTACTTTTACATCACTTGGGATTATATGTTTTTTGGCTATTTCCAATTAGTATTGTTAACGCTGGAATATCAATTTCATTATATTATGTGATAAGGGTGTGAGTGTGTGACTAATTCTAGTTGTTTTATTGGACTCTAGTGACAACTCTTAAAATCATAGATGTTCGATTACTAAGAGCACAACACCCCTAAAAATAATACATCCCGACATCTGTGATTTTAAGAGTTGTCACTAGAGGGGGCAGGAAGAATATGATGACTTTTTTAGATAACTGTTCTAGGTTTTGCCAAATTTACATTCTTAAAACTAAAGATAAAGCGTTTGAAAAATCCTATCTTTTAAAAATTAGGGTAGAAAATTAACTTGATATGAAAATAAAATAATTTAGAAGTGATAGAGGAGGAGAATATATGTCCAGTGAGTTCAAGTGTTTCCTTACCAATCATAGAATCATAGTCGAAACCACTGCTCCTTACTCATCCCAATCAAATAGTATAGCTAAGAAGAAAAATATAATGTTAACAAAAATGTTGAATTCTATGCTCTTGACTTCTAGCATGCCTACTGCTTATTGGGGAGAAATAGTCTTAACTGTATATCAAATACTAAACAAAGTTCCTCATGTTAAATTAGAGATCACACCCTACACGTTTTAGTTTAAAAGATCCCCAACATAACTAAACCTAAGACTAGAGGTTGTATAGCTTATGTTAGAGTTCCTGACCCCAGAAGATCTAAGATTGGACCAAGGACAACACATGTATCTACTTAGGCTGTACTTAAGATAGTGCTACAGATAGATTCCAAGATATTTCCAATAATATCATTATAAAATCTAGGAATGTTGTATTTTTCGAAGATAAATTTCTTAAAGATAAAAACATGTCACACCCAGAGCTTTCGATAGTGATTTTGTCACTTACCACATTGAGGCTGATTCATCCACCTATAAAAAAGCGATGAGATTAAGAGATGCACTTCTCTAGAAAGAAGTAGTTGATGAAGAGATGAACTTTCTACTTTAGAATAACACCAAGATGTTAGTGAATAAGCTAAAAGAGACTAAAACTATATGGTGTAAGTGAGTTCTGAAAAATAAAATAAATCATGATGATGGCGTAGCTAAGTATAAAGTATGTATGGTGGCTAAAGGTTTTACACAAGTTAGTGAAGTAGATTATTTTGAAGTATACTCACTTGTGTGTCACCTAGCAACCATTAGAATTCCCCTACTATTGCTTATATTAAGAACTTTATTGTTCATCAAATGGATGTTAAGACTAAATTTTTGAACGGATATCTGACCGAAAAGATATATATGAGTCAACACGAAGGCTTCATTGTAGAAGGTTACGTCCACATTCACAGTCGTGCGCATACCGCAAGCATTCATAGCCGCGCACATACCGCAGGCATTCATAGCCGCGCACACACTGCAGGCATTCACAGCCGCGCACACACCGCAGGCATTCACAGTCGCGCGCATACCGCAAGCATTCACAGCCGCGCACACACCGCAGGCATTCACAGCCACGCACATACTGCAGGCATTCACAGCCGCGCACACATCACAGGCATTAACAGCCGCACACACAAACCCTATGTCGACATAGTTTGGACCGCTTCTGTTCCAGCAGGGTAGCGAGCCCCGCAGGCCTCACCGATGTGGTCGTCGCTGACAGTGGCCAGTCCTACCACTTCTGGGGGTGATCGTACCGCACAACCCCAGGCCCTAACGTACAACCTGGTGTACTCTTGGATGTGAGCGACATCCAATGAATCATTTTGTCCGACCAGCGGAGGAAAACCCGACGGGGAATAAAACGGCCGGTCACCTGTGGTAGTCATCTCCCTGTCGCTTTGAGTCGTCGACCTTCCCGCACCGGTACGAACGATCTCCGGGAGGGACTTACCCGCCACTATTCCACCGCAAGCAATTTACAATCAATTAATCAACGACAAACATAATACACACCGAGTCTACGTCGGCCTGCCCTAATAGGCTTAAACTTCGGGCAGTGGCGCTTAGCTTTACTTTCGTCAAGGAGCGTGAGAGCGCATTATTTGGGGCTAGACTTGGAGGAATATCTCAACTCCGGTTATCCCCAACTAAGGCTCAACCTTAATAACGACTGCTCGTCAGAGCAGAACCCGGGATAATAATAATAAATTACAATGAGGACAAATGCGATGTTTATGCTGCTTATTTAAAGTGTTGGAAAGAAACGTGACCAGTACGAAACTGGAGTAGTACTGAATTAAAAGTACTTGACCAGTACGAGATTGGAGTAGAACTGAATTGAAAGTACTTGATCAGTACGAGACCAGAGTAAAGATGAATAAAAAGTACTTGACCAGTACGAGACTGGAGTAGAACTGAATTAATACTTGATCAGTACAAGACTAGAGTAGAACTGAATTAAAAGTACTTGACCAGTACGAGACTGGAGTAGAACTGAATTGAAAGTACGTGACCAGTATGAGACTGGAGTAAAGCTGAATTAAAAGTACTTGACCAGTATGAGACTGGAGTAGAACTGAATTAAAAGTACTGAACTTAAAAGAATAAAGGAACTGGACCAGTGCAAGACTGGAATAATCATAAAGAAAATGTTTAGTAGTCCAATCACTCCATCCAGGAGGCTTCAGTTCCATCTCCGTTCTCAGGAGAGATTTTTCTGTTCCATCTCCGTTCTCAGGAGAGATTCAGTTCCATCTCAGTTTTTAAAAGGCTTCATTGGGTTACACCCGTTATTAAGATCCGATTAAGATTTGGTTGCGCCTTTTTAATTACGGCTTAATCGAATCAGGGGCTTATCAGGAGTTATACCCTCATTATTTGTCGAGAATAATTTGCAACTCACTACTCGTACTCTCACTTTCTGAGCGTGTCCAGATCACCCGAGAGTCAAGGCGCTCGATGGTTTCACAAAGTCTCGGAACACGGAGCTTGGTCACTTGCCTCAGCCACTCTTGTCGATATGATAATTTGAATTTATTATTCAAATTAGAGAGGATAGTCGCGTGCTCCAATTTTCATTTTCGAAGAAAACGAGCGTAATAATTTCTGAGCGCGACCCTAGGCTTTCAGATTTTAGAAAAAATATCAAAACTTATCCCCATGATCCCAAATTTTGATACAACCCTTAAAAGAGCCTAAAATGAGCCTAGTAAATTTTTTTAAATTTTCCAAAGTATTTTGGGCCTTTAATTTGGCCAAACAAATATTATTTGGGCTTTTTAAAAATACCAAATCAACTCCAAAAATTCTTAAATTTTTTGTGGAGGAAGCCCTTAGTTAGGGAAACATTTTTCATGTTCAAAACTTTTTTCCTAGGGGTCTATTTTAGTCTCTGAAAATCAAATCCCTTATTATTATATTATAATATTATAATAAATATTATAATAATATAATTTATAAAATAAAAACACTGTTTATCTTCATTTCCCCTCCGCTGGATCCCATCCCGCCACCCTTACGGGCTTTCCCTTCCGCCGGCCGGCCACCGGCCGGCCGTGGCTCCGCCACCAGCCAACCCGCCGGTGGTGGGCGCTCCCTCCAGCGGTGGTCCGGCGGCCTGCCACCGCCGGCCATCGTCGGAGCATATATTTTTTTTTAAAAAAAAACGGGAGGGGAGGGGGTGACGGTAGCGGTGCTCCGGCCGCCGGAGCTCACATGCACTACGTCAGAAATGGGGAGGGGGGGAGAGAAGGTTCCACCTGAGTTTGGCGGGCTCGGGAGGGGCCGGCTTGGTCAGCCATGGCTCAAGGTACTGGATGGGGAGGAGCTCCTCGGCTTGGCTTTTTCTGGCCACCAGAACTCCGGCAGGGGGGGAGCAGGGGGAGGGCTGCTCTGAGAGGTGTGAGGGAAAGAGAGGGGGCTGAGTAGCTTTTATAGGGAGGGGGAGGGGGCTATCCCCCTTTTGGGCAAGGTGGGATTAATCCCTCCTTATGGAGGGATTAAATCCCCACCCTCCAGCTGTCCAAGGACAGCTGGAGGCCCCCCTTTAGCTGTCCAAGGACAGCTGGAGGCCCCCCTCTTTTCCCCATGTGGGGAAAAGGATGGTGAAGCCCTTATGGGCTTGGGCCTTTTGGGAAGAGAGGGGAAAAGGAGGAGAAGAGGGGTGGGGTGGGCCTCCACCTATTCTAGGCTTGATTGCTGGTTGGGGGGCCCAAGGAGAGTGAGGGGAGCATGAGCCATCCTCCTTTGGAGAGGAGGTGGGCCCCTCATTTGGAGAAAAATCCAAAAAGTGGGTTTTAGGGGGGTTTTGACAAAGTCAACCCTAGGGTGGGTCCCCCTTGCTTGTCAAAGTCAATGTGGGTCCAAGTCATCGGGGTCGGGTAAAGGTTCAGATGTCGTGTCATAATTAGTGTGTGCACGCTTTTCGGTGCATGACTAGCCTTGATTTGACCGCGGGTTGACCAATTATCGTCAAAATTGACCGGGATGACTTCCGTTGACTTCGTATTGACTACACTAGTCCAACACCACTGACTGGGGTTGAATCAGAGTCCGTTTGGCGAAAGTCCAAAATCTGTGTGTCGCAGCGCGCTAAAATGGTCGAAGTGTGTAAAATTGCTGTTAGACCTCGGATCGTGACGCGACGAGCTCCGATACGTTCATATAGACTATACGAGGCCACCAGAACAGACAGAACTTGATTCAGAGTTCTCTAGCTTGATGTCCAAAATATCACTTTTGTTGCGTTTTATGAGGAATGGTCACATCCACTATATGACCTCAGGGTCCAACTGAACGAGTTCAGATGCGCTCGTATTGACTATACGAGGCCACAGGAACTGACAGAACTCAATTCAGAGTTCTTTATCTCGATACCCTGCCTAGGGTTGCCTCCTACCGGGTCACAGGTAGAGCCTCGGGTCACTTTTATTGGGCCCACTAGGGCTCTGGTGGCCCAATAAAAGTCGGGATGTTACAATCCAATAAAAATAAAATGATTTTCGTCCTCGAAAATTTGCTTGAAGTTTGGGGGAAAAGTAACATACCTAGGGAAAGAGCTCTGGGTGTTTTTCTCGGAGAAGTGCTTCAGGTTCCCACGTGAACTCTTCTCATCCGCAGTTTGACCATAGCATCTTAACCATCAGAATGGTTTTGTTGCGTAGTGTCTTGACCTTATGATCCACTACTCTGACGGGTTCGAGCCGGACGGATCTATCTGACTGTAGCTGCACCGGTGGAGTAGGAGGGTACTACTCTGGTTGCCGGAGGACTCGTCTCAAGGAAGAGACATGAAACACATTGTGAAGATTCCCCAACTCTGGGGGCAAGGCTAAATGATGGCTAGTCTCTTGTGCCATTGGTCAGCAAGAGATTCACTACTTTTTGCTAAAAGACATACTGGTACAGAGGAGTCAATACAGATGAAGTTTAAACAGAAAATATTTCTGCTTCGAGTGCCTGATAAAATAGTTTCCATGTTGTCAACCGATTTTATCAAACACTTGTCAGCATGGAATTAAACCACGTATCCTTTGTCGCATAGTTGGCTTATGATGATGAGATTGTGTTCTAATCCTTCAACATAGGCTACATCCGAAAAGGATACGTTACCGTTAGTAATCATACCGTAGCCTTTGGTAATTCCTCGGTTTGAACCTCCAAAGATGACCTTTGGTCCGTTCAACACCGGTGAAAAGTTTTGGAGTAGGCTCCTTGTCCCGGTCATATGCCGAGAACATCCACTGTCCAAATATAAGATTGGCATTTTAATGGCCTTTGGACGTACCTGCAATTATAATCACTTAGCCTTAGGAACCCAAACACGTTTGGGTCCTTGGTCTCGAGTTAGAATACTTCTCCTACGAGTATTAGCCTCATGAGTGGTCATTCTCACGTTGCTAACTTGAGGAGTTTCAGCATTTTTAGGATTGAACTAACAATCTATGGCAAAGTGACCAACTCTACCACAGCACCAACAGTCGAATTTGTTGTATCTTTGCCTTATAACCTCCCGTTTGACCTTCTTGAGAAGAGGTCCAGCATGGGTAGCATCCTTGGAGGAAGAAGCTTCATGATGATGGCAGCTGCATGAAGTCTTCTCCTTCATAGGCTTTTCCACAACAGGTTTTACCTTTGGTGCCTTCTTGATGTTATGACCATGAGCATAAGGTCCATAGCTCTGAAGTTGAATCTCTTCATAAGGTGCCTTGAAGACACTCTCGCCAAAGTCACGAGGGCGAGTCCAACCTTGGTACCTTGACTTAGGCTTCTCTGGGATCGGCCTAGTGAAGTGTCCATAGGTGGACTCAAAGTCGAATTCGTTCGCAGGAAAGATAACTTTTTTGAATGAGACTGGCTCCAAAGGAGCTTTCCCTTTTTCCTCGGCCAAGGCCTTCTTGACATCCTTATTCTTTCTCTTGGCCTTCCTTCTCCTAGAGGATTTACTAGGAGCACCTCTGTGGCCTAGACCAGCACCATTGGCCTTAGCTGAGAATTCAGCAATCAGAGGAAGTACAGTCTTAGGCTTAGAGAAACCTTCAACAAGTTTCTTTTCAGCCAAGAGTTGTTCTTCCAACTCCTTGATGATTTTCTCCTTAAGGTCAAGGTGCTCAAGAGTCTTGTTATATTCTTCAATAGATTTATTGAAGTCTTCCTTGAGAGAGTCAGTCTTTGAGACTTCTTCTCTTAAGGTGCTCTCTGTAGCTTTTAAAGACTTTATCTCTTTAGCTTGAGTTTTCACGACTCGGCGACATTTGTCGTAAGCCTTGAGTAACTCCTTATATTGTCCCATGAGTTCAGATTCATCCTAAGAGGGATAGCCCTCTTGCTCACTATCATCATCAGATTCTAAAAGAGGGGTGTGAGATTTTAACTCCCCAGTGAACTGGGGGACTTGTTCATCATCAGTTAGAGCCATTAGCCCAAAGTAGGCTTCTTCCTCTTCTGCACTCGACTCAGATGAGTCGGAGTCACTGAGGGTTTTGCCCTTCTTGGCCAACAGGCTCTTTTTTGTCCTCTTTTTACTGTATGACTTCTTCTCTTCTCGTTTGCCACCCTCTTTCTTCTTGTAAGGCAATCCGCAATGACGTGACCTGGCTTATTACAGCAATAACAAACAATGTCAATCGAATAATGTTTATTCGGTTTAGAACCATACCTGTCGTGGCTGCTTGAGCCTTTTCTGTGGCAATCACCATCATTGCGTGATCTTCTATAGGAGGCATCCTTGCCTCTCCATTGCTTCTTCTTGTTCAAGAATTTCTTGAACTTCCTTGAGAGTAGAGAGAACTCTCCATCAGATAGCTCTGAGCCAGAGGAGCTTGACTCAGATGATTCTTCTTCATCAGCTTCAGGAGCTGGGGCAGGAGAGCTAGCCTTTGTCTTCCTTGAGCTATCTGCCTTCAGAGCGACAGACTTCTCCTTGGATGCAGACTTGCTCATCTCTTCTTCAGCTTTTCTTGAGTTGATTTGGATCTCGTAAGACATAAGCTTTCCGAATAGATTCTGCGGGTCCGTCTCGGCTAACCTTCAAAACTCCTGAATGGCGTATACCTTATTATCCGATTCCTTGGTCAGGGATCTTAAAAATTTGTCATTCAGTTCCCCATTTGTGAAGACTCGGCCATAAACTCTTAGGCTATTAACTATCTTGAAGAAGTTCTCAAAGGTATCAGCTATGAATTCCTTGTGACCTTGCCTGAAGGCTTCATACTTCTGATTTAGAAGGGATCTCCGATCATCCCTAACTTCTTCAGTGCCTTCCATCAGAGTCACCAGGGATTGCCACATCTCCTTGGCAGACTAGCAATGAATCAGATTTTGCAGCATCGAGTCATCGACTGCACTTACTATAATATTTTTAGCTTTCTTGTCCAGGAAGACAAGTGCAATCTCGTCCTTATCCAAGTCCATCAACTTCTTTGGGACTTGTTTGGTTAAATCTATTGTAGATGCAATCATCGGAACATACGAACCTTCTTCAACAATCATGAAGATCCGAGGGTCCACTGCTTCCATGAAGAGTTTAACTCTTTCCTTCCACATAGGAAAATTATTCTTGGTGCATATAGGGAGCTTAGCAAAATCCTTGGTCTCACTCATGCTTGATACTTCTCTAAAGACAACTTGGGAAGAATTGGATCAAGGTGTTAACCTTTTAACGATCAACCTCCCTCTGATACCAATTGAAAGTTGTAAGTTGTCTACCTAAATCACTTAGAGGGGGGTGAATAGGTGAGACGTGCGTCTAATGCAGAATAAAAAATTTGACAACTAGAACAAATAAGTAATCAAGCAATCACACAGACGGCAAGAGATTTATAGTGGTTCCCCGATCTTGGGTACGTCCACTTTCCTCACCGATCTAGCAAATCACTAGACTCGGCTACTCCACTATCTCGGATTGCAAACCAATCCTACAACTCGGAACCACGTTCTTATAAAACTCTATTCAAACGGATCTACACTCGGAAGATACAAAAACTTCCTACCACTCGGAGCACAACGCTCCTATACTCGGAGAATAATCTCCTACAAGATTTATAAGTAGAGATTGAAAATACAAACAGAAATATTCTAAGATGTGAAACAATAAGTCCCTAGGTCTTCTTCTTGAATCGTTGCGGCTCTTTCAGAATTTATAGAAGAAGATCCTTTGAAAATCTTACCTGAGAGAACTTGAATCTACTCGATCACGGAGAGAAAACTGATTCCTTAATCAGCAGATCTTCTAGATCGAAACCAGAGAGATCGATCTTGACGTGAGCGGCGGCTTCAGATGTCGTTCTTGAGAGAAAGTCGGTCGAACCAGTAAATTAGGAAAGTACGGAATCCGCTCTTAAGAGATTCTTCTTTTTCTATTCTGCTTGGTTAGAGTTATGTCTTAGGGAAAAGAATTTAAATAGGATCACCCTTAACGGCTAGAAAAGACATTAATTATGACACGTGGACCAATCACGTCAAGGTATTTGAAATTTCGGCTGTTCTGGACTTAGAACAAGAATTTCTGGAAAATCAACTTAGCTCTCGAGAAGTGGCTTTAGTTCTCGAGAACTAGGATCTGAGTTCTCGAGAACTGTCAAGACTTCTCGGAAACTAAATTCTTTAGAAGGGATTTGGACTTCTCGAGAACACAAGGTTTAGTTCTCGAGAACTAATTGACTTCTCGAGAATTTGACATAGAAAGACTTCAGAACTTCTCGAGAACAAGCACTAAGATAATTTTTTTGAACTTCTCGAGAACAAGGAGGAAGACTTCTCAAGAACTAAATAAGACTTCTCGAGAACTAAATAAGACTTCTCGAGAACTTAACTTAGAAAAATTTCTGAGGCAAATCCTAACTGTTCAAGAAATTGAGCTGGCAGTTCTCGAGAACTGAAGCCAAGCTTCTCGAGAAGAAATAAGACTTCTCGAGAACTATGCCTTAGGCTTCTCGAAAACTGACCAATACTTCTCGAGAACAAAGAGGACTTCTCGAGAACTATAACTTAGAAAATTTATTGAATATGTCCAGGCTTTTCATGAAGTATGTAGTTAAGCTTCTCGAGAACAATGAGAGCTTCTCGAGAACTAAACCACACTTCTCGAGAACTCTAAGGCTGCTTCTCGAGAGCTTTACTTAGATAATTTTAAAGACTTTTATAAAATGTTTTCTTTTGGTCCTGTCTTCATCCCATGCTCCCAATGTTTGAATATGAAGTGTGTCTCAATTGAGAGGCTACACATGAGTTAACACTTTGGATCACATAGTGAGGGATTACACTGTATGGTCCTATGTTCCTGACTCACTGTAGACTGATATTGGTCTACACTTAGCACTGAGAATCTGCAAACATTCAACTAGAACAAGGATATCAAATACAACTTAATTCATCTTAGTTCAAGGGTGACTTCATGCAAATCTGGGTTATTGTGGATGCAATACCCAATAATATGAATAAGTTCTCGAGAACAGGCTGATTTCTCGAGAACTATACTTCCTGAACTTATGTAAGTACTCGAGAACAAAAGGCGTTGAGTCTACTCAAGAATTATGTGAAGCTTCTCGAGAACTAAAGAAAATAGCACTCGAGAACTGGAACTTGTTCTCGAGAACTAAGCTGACTTCTCGAGAATTAGAAGCTAAGTTCTCGAGAACTATAACCAGCTTCTCGAGAGATGGACTTAGAAAATTTTACACGGTTGTCTCTGGCTTCAAGAGAAGTATAGGCTGAGACTTCTCGAGAACTAGGCTGAGCTTCTCGAGAACTAGGCTAAGCTTCTCGAGAACTAGCCAAGGCTTCTCGAGAACTAAGTGAACTTCTCGAGAACTGCTAGCTCTACTTCTCCAGAATTATGCATAGACTTCTCGAGAAGTGGACTTATGAAAAATTTTGAACTTTAGAAAATCTTTCTCTTCAAGAATCCAATCTTCATCTCATGGTCCAAGTGTTTGAATATGAAGTGTATCCCAATTGAGAGGCTACACATGGGTCAACACCTTGGATCACACAGTGAGGGATTACACTGTATGGTCCCGTGTTCATGACCCACTGTAGACTGACATTGGTCTACACTTAGTAATGGTAATCTACAAACACACAACTAAACAAGGATATCAAATACAACTTAATTCATCTTAGTTCAAGGGTGACTTCATGCAAATCTGGGTTATTGTGGATGCAATACCCAACAATCTCCCCCTATTTGTAGAAGTCAGAACCCTCTACACTAAGGTGAATTATACCAATAAAGAAAGAACCGTATATGAAGAATAGATTCAAATGCAAAAATGAAAAATTAAACATAGAATTAGCAAAACTAGAAATTATATATATATATATATATATATATATATATAATGTTTTAGATTTCCAATCAACATCCATTTCATCCATAATCTCAAAAACAGTTATCAACAAAAAGTTATTCCTTGTTCTGATGTTGCCTGCCTTGCTTCTCTTACTGTCTCCTCTGATAGCTGAAAGGCTTTGGGTAGTATCTTGGAGGTTTTAGAGGAGCCTTAGGATTGTTCTTGCCATACTCTCTGTCATAGATTCTCCTTTTAGTCATGGACTTCTCATAGAGTTCCCACTCAGAAGAGCTATAGTAGAGATTTTTGTTTTCATTATAGTCCATTACTAGCTTGAGAGTATCATGAATCAATGCTTTGGAGGTAGGACTCCAGACTTTAGCAAATTCTTGTGCTTTCCTTTTTTCTGAGTCTGGCTTGGGAACACTTTTGCTTGCAGAGGGGCCTTCCCCATACTTCCTTTTCTTAGGAATGTGGATTTCAGGTAAATCTTCAGGAATCACATCATCCCATACTTGGTCATAAGAAGCAGGAGGAGGATTCTGATCTTCTAGCCTTGGAGAGAAACATGGCATCTGAGGTTGTTGCATCTGAGCAGGTATTTGACTTGACTGTCCTTTAGTAAGAGGGTTCAGAAGATGGGTAATGACATTAGGATCAAGCTGAAAATCAGGGAAAATCTGATTGTGCAACCATACTGCAGTGTTATAGGCATGGAATTTCACAGACTGAATTTGCTCTAAAACATTCTTATTAATTTCACTTATCTTATCAGACCAAGCAGTGTTTGCAGCAGCAGTAAACTTATCCACAAGTTTTTTCACATGTTCTTTCACCAAGCTCTCCCCCTTTCTGAATTCTACACATAGCTTTTCTATGACATCTTCCTTGAAGGTTCCCACTTCTTCACAGATTATCATAACATATTCTTGGGCTTTCTTCTCTAACTGGATCTGATTGTTGGCAAGAGTTACAGATTGTTCCATTATCTGACCAACACTAGTAATGGTATAGTCTATAGCTTTTCACCAATCTGAAATAGTTCTTTGACGGAGTCTGTGTTGTGCTGGATTTCTACAAATCCTTTGCTCATCTCTTTTTCTAGAGCAGTGACTTTGTCTTTGACCACTTTTAGAGAATCATCAAAGTATTTTCTCTGGTCAGCCAACATAACTTCAATCTTACTGAGAATATCTGAACTTGAAGGGGTAGCAGAAACAGTAATAACAGGAGGTAGTGCAGTCCATGGAGGAATCTCTTCAAGTACCACTGAGCTTTGAGCCCTTGCAGTCTGGACAAAAACAATTTCAGCCTCATCAGTTAAGATGGGAATAGAGAAATCTAAGTTTCTCATTGGAGCATCAACAGGCTCTCGAGAAATTCTATCTTCATCAGAAAGAAGAATAGTATCTGATAGATCTTTCTTAGCAGTTGGGGATAGAGCAGTTTAAGACTTGGGTGATGGTATTGGAGATGGAGTATGTGCTAGTGATGGAGATGGAACTGGAGATGGAGAAGGAATTGGAGTTCTGATAAGACTTCTGACTGGAGATGCAGCTGGAGTTCTAACTGGAGATTGAGCTGGAGGAGGAGAGAGGATTCTGTCAACTGGGACAGAGGAAGCAGGCTCCCCCTCAGTTGTTGCACCAGATGGTTCAGCAACTTGATGAGAGGAGGGATATGGGGTCCTGTCCTCTGAAGCAGGGTGTGCATGCTCTTTAGCAATCTTCTTGGGGTTCTTCAGCTTTAACTCCCACCTTTGAATAGAAGCTAAGGAAATCATCTTCAAGTGATGAATAGGTGTACCTCTAGAAGTCTTGAAGACAACTGGGTCAATCTCATGCAACATCAAGGAGATTATCCTGACAAATTTTGGTTCTTGAATGATGTCCTCGATCATGTCAAAGATCATCATCCCATAGGGAAATTTCTTCCTGCAGACTATGGCAGTCATTACATCAAATAGAACATTGGTAATGAATCCAACAGACCCTGTTCTGCTCTATAGGATCTTTCCAATAATATCTACTAAGAGCTTGCTAACATCATTCAAGGCTGTCCTCCTGAGAGAGGTGATGTCTATTGGTACTCCACAAAAATGATATGTTCTGTCAATATCTTCCCTTGTAATTTCATCTTCATCATCTCCAATCGGCAATCTTAAAAGTTTTGACACAATGGTCGGGCTTAACTTGATCTTAACTCCCTTTACGTTTGATTTCAGAACAGTATTATTCCTCCTGATTTTGGCATTCTGATAAAACTCTTCTACCTCTGGGAAGAGGATTGTACAAGGTTCTTGGAGAACAAAGTTGAGACCTGCGCTGTCGAGAAGAAGTAGAAGATTCTTGAAGTCATTTTAAATATCGGCAATCCCGGCCACCACTAGCTCACTTCCAACTCCTATCTTGGATTGCTGCGCCATTGATTCTGAAGACGGTGATGAATGGAGCGCGAGAGAACGGCAGTGTCGAAGCTCTGAGTCGGTGGAAGATGAAGAGTTTTCGAGAGAGATGGATTTTAAATGTCGGTTGTATTTGTGATTTCTAAAGTTATATATATAACTCTAGTTATGGTAATTAAGTGTCTAATCAATCTAAGATAAGACTTTTAATAAAGCGAAAATAAGTCGGTTTGCGAAAAGAAATGAACAGAATTCGAAAAGAGACGGGACATTTCTCGAGAGGCAGAGTTAGTTCTCGAGAGATAGAGTTAGAGTTCTCGCGAAGTTAGTTAGATCTCGAGAAGTGAGAGTTAGTTCTCGAGAGGTAGACTTAGATTTCGAGAACTAGATTCATACTTCTTGAGAAGTTTACTTTATTTCTCGAGAGCTTTCTTCCACTTGAGAAATTTCTGACCTTTTTGTAGTGTCCTTGATTTTTGAGCTTTGAAGTGATCCACTTTGGTCTATCCTTCTCTGTTCAGCAACCCAAGTTCAGTTTTGAAGAAATTGAACTTGGTCTCGTCCAGCGGCTTTGTGAAAATATCTGCAACTTACCGATCTGTTGGCACGTACTTCAGATCCACATCCCCTTGCTCCACATGCTCTCGGATGAAGTGATATCTGAGCTCAATGTGCTTTGTCCGGCTGTGCGAGACTGGGTTGTTGGCAATTGCTATTGCGCTGGAGGAGTCGCAAAAAAACGGAATGTCTTTAACCTTTATGTTGTAATCTTCTAGCTGGTTCTTTAGCCAAAGCAACTGTGCACAATAACTGCCAGCAGAAATATATTCTGACTCGGCCGTTGAGATTGCGACACAATTTTACTTTTTGTTGCTCCATGAGATAAGTCTTCTTCTAAGGAACTGACACATCCCGGAAGTGCTTTTTCTGTCATCTTTGCTACCTGTAAAGTCTGCATCTGAAAAACCAATTAGTTCGATGTCATTACTTCTTGGGTACCATAAGCCAAAATTCGGTGTACCTTTAAGGTATCTCAAGATCTGCTTTGCAGCAGCATAGTGAGATTCCTTACAGTTCACTTGGAATCTAGCACAGACATATGTGGAGAATATTATGTCTGGTCTACTAGCAGTAAGGTAGAACAAGGATCCAACTATGCTTCTGTACTTGGTTTCATCAAAAGATTTCCCTTTTTCATCCTTGTCCAGAGACATAGCTGAGGCACTTGGAGTCCTCATAGAGGTTGCACTCTCCATTCCGAATTTCTTAATCAACTGCTTGGTGAACTTCGTCTGTGAGATGAAAATTCAATCTTTAGATTGTTTCACCTGAAGTCCTAAGAAATATTTCAGCTCTCCCATACTACTCATTTCAAACTTTTCGTGCATAAGTTTAGAGAAATTTTTGCAGAGGTTGTCGTCTGTAGAACCAAAAATAATGTCGTCGACATAGATTTGCACTAGCAAAATCTTGTCTTTAATTTTCCTAAGAAATAATGGCGTATCTTTCTTTCCCCTTGTGAACTTGTTCTCGAGGAGAAAGCTAGATAGCGTTTCGTACCAAGCTCGAGGAGCTTATTTCAAACCGTACAGCTCTTTCGATAATAAATAAACATAGTCAGGAAAGTTAGGATCAACGAAACCTGGGGGCTGTTCCATGTACACTTCTTCCTTTATGTCACCATTAAGGAAGGCGGACTTCACGTCCATTTGATAGACAGTGAACCCCTTCAGTGCAGCATAAGTCAGGAACAGTCTGATGGCCTCCAGCCTTGCCACTGGAGCGTATGTTTGGTCAAAGTTGATTCCTTCTTCTTGACTGTATCCTTTAGCGACGAGTCTGTCTTTGTTCTTTATGATTGTCCCATCCTCGTCTAATTTATTCCTGTAGACCCACTTTGTTACGATGACATTCTTACCTTTGGGTCTTAGAACTAGCTTCCAAACTTTGCAGCGCTTGAACCGGTTCAGTTCTTCTTCCATGGACAAGATTCATGATGCGTCTAAGTTTGCTTTCTCAAACTTCTTTGGTTCAATCTGTGAGAGAAAACTTAAATATAGATTCTCGTTAGTTGTACCTCGACGAGTTCTGACACCATCCTAGGGATCTCCTATGATTTGGTCTAATGGATGATCCTTCAGATTTCTAAGCTCTAGATTTCTAGCATCTGGAACTTCTTCAGCCACTGGAGTGACTTCATCAACTTGGATGTTTTCTTTATCTTGATCATCTGCCTCTCCAATAGGGGTTGGAGTAGTAATCTTGATGAACTTTTATCTTTCACCTCCAGTTGGTTCATCCAAGCTGATTTATTTCAGCCTTGTACCTGCATCTTCAACAAGCATACAAGACGATTTGCTTTGCAGCAGGCTCGTCTCATCAAATACAATATGTATGGATTCCTCTACAACCAGAGTTTTTCTATTGAAAATCCTGTATGCCTTACTATGACTACTATAACCTACAAAAATACCTTCAAAACTTTTCTCACTAAATTTGGTAGTGTGATACTTATCATTGTTAAACACGAAGCATTTACAGCCAAAAATTCTAAAATATGAAACAGTTAGTTTTCTGCCTTTTAGAAGTTCGTAAGGTGTCTTATCATGATTCTTATTGATGAGTGCTCGATTTTGCACGTGGCATGCAGTATTGACGACTTCAGTCCAAAAGTACTTCGGTAGTGAAGCATCACTCAGCATAGTCATGCCTGCCTCTATGAGTGTTCTGTTCCTTCTCTCAGCTACTCCATTTTGCTGTGGAGTGAGAGGAGAGGAAAACTCATGAAAGATACCTAGGCTTTCACAGAATTCTGTCATGGCCCCAGACTTGAACTCTGTTCCATTGTCACTTCTGATTTTGACTACGGAACAGTTGTACTCATTCTGGACTTGCCTGACAAAATTTGTAAACATATTGAAAGTATTTGACTTGTGTTTCAGAAAGAAAACCCACGCAAAGCGCGAGTAGTCATCAATAATTATCAACGTATAATCCTTACCTCCCAAGCTTCTAACTTGCAGTGGACCGAACAAGTCCATATGTAGTAGATGTAGACATCTATTAGAATCTTTGCCAATAACGCTTTTAAAGGTAGTCCTTATTTGCTTACCTTTAACACATGCATGACAAAGTCTATCTTTGACGTACTTGACATTCGGGGCATCACGTACTAAGTTTAGCGAAAATAATTTATTAATAGTTTTAAAATTAATATGTGCTAGCCTTTTGTGTCATTGGTCACCAAGAGACGCACTATCTTTTGCTAAAAGACACACTGGTGTAGAAGAATCTATACAAATGAAATTTAAACAAAATATATTCCTGCTTCGAGTGCTAGATATAATCGTTATCATATTGTCAACAGACTTTATCAGGCACTTGTCAGTGTGGAATTCAACTATGTATCCTTTGTCGCATAGTTGGCTTATGTTTATAAGATTGTGTTCCAATTCCTCAACATAAGCTACATCCGAAAAGGATACACTACCGTTAGTGATCATATCGTAGCCTTTAGTGATTCCTCGGTCTGAACGACCAAAGATGACCTTTGGTCCGTTCAACACTGGAGAATAATTTTGAAGTAGGCTTCTTGTCCCGGTCATGTGCTGAGAGCATCCGCTGTCCAAATACCAGATAGGCATTTTAGTGGCCTTTGGACATCCCTGCAATCATAATAAATTTGCCTTAGGAACCCAAACATATTTGGGTCCTTGGTCTCGGTTTATAACACTCCCCCCTACGAGGATTAGCATCATGAGTGGTCATTCTCATATTGCCAACTTGAGGAGTTGCAACATTTCTTGGGTTAAACCAACAATCGATGGCAAAATGACCAATTCTGCCACAACACCAATAGTCGAACCTGTTGTATCTTTGCCTTAGGTACTCCTGCTTGACTTTCTGGGGTATTGGTCCAGCAGGGGTACCATTCTTGGAGGAGGAGGCTTCATGATGATGACAATCACATGACTTCTTCTCCTTCTCAGGCTTTTCCACAATGGATTTTACTTTTGGTGCTTTTTTGAAGTTGTGACCATGATCATAAGGACCATAGTCCTGAAGAACGACTTTTTCATAAGGTGCCTTAAAGACACTCTCACCAAAGTTTCTGGGGCGAGTCCATCCATGATAACGAGACTTTGGCTCAACAAAAGTAGGCCTAGTCAAGTGGCCGTAGGATGAGTCAAGATCAAACTCATTAGTTGGAAATATGACTTTCTTAAAGATAGTCTGATCTTGAGGGTCCTTCCCCTTTGCTTTGGCTAGGGCCTTCTCGACGAGCTTATTCCTTCTCTGAGCCTTATTCCTCCTAGAAGATTTACTAGGAGCTTATACATGGCCTAACCCAGCACCCTTGGCCTGAGCAGAGAACTCAGCAACGAGAGGAAGAACTACCTTGGGCTTAGAGAAACCTTCAATAAGTTTCTTTTCGGCTTCTAGTAATTCTTCTAACCCCTTGATGATTTCATCCTTCAGATCAAGGTGCTTGTTAGCCTTGTTGAACTCATCAACTGTAGTATTTAAGTCTTCTCTGAGTGAGTCCATCTTAACGACTTCCTCTCTCAGAGAGCTTTCTATGGCCTTTAGAGACTTAATCTCTTTTCCCTGAGTTTTCACGACCCTTCGACATTTGTCGTAAGCCTTGATCAACTCCTTATATTGGGCCATGAGTTCAGACTCATAGTCAGAGGAGCTGTCCTCATGATCATGCTTAAAAACTTCAGATTCTGAAAGAGGGGTATGAGATTTTACCTCCCCAGTGAACTGGGGCTCTTGTTCATCATCTGATTGAGCCATAAGCCCAAAGTAGGCTTCTTCTTCTTCTTCACTTGACTCAGATGAGTCCGAGTTACTAAGAGTCTTGCCCTTCTTATCTATCAGGCTCTTCTCTGTCCTTTTCTTGCTATACGAGGACTTCTTTTCTTCTCTCCTGCCACCCTCCTTCTTCTTGTGGGGGAAGTCAGCTATGACGTGACCTGGCTTGTTACAATAGTAGCAAACTATGTCAGTCGAAATATGTTTGTTCTGTTTAGAACCATACCTGTCGTGGCTACTTGAGCCCTTTCTGTGTCGATCATTGTCAAATCGTGATCTTCTGTGAAGGGCATCCTTGCCTTTCCATTGCTTTTTCTTGTTCAAGAATTTATTAAACTGTCGTGAGAGCCAGGAGAACTCTCCTTCAGATAGCTCTGATCCTGAGGTACTTGGCTCCGAGTTTTCTTCTTCAGTAACATCTTGTGCTGGGGCTGAAGAGGTAGCCTTTGACTTCCTGGAGGTGTCTGCCTTTATAGCAACAGACTGCTCTTTGGATGCAGACCTGCTCTTCTCTTCTTCAGCTTTCCTTGTGTTGAGTTGAAGCTCATATGACATCAACTTTCCGAAGAGATTCTGAGGGCCTGTCTCGGCTAGCTTTCCAAATTTTCTGATGGCACAGACTTTGTTGTCCCATTCCTTGGTTAAGGATCTTAGGAACTTGTCATTCAGTTCTCCGTTGGTGAAGACTCGACCATATACTCTGAGGCCATTGACTATCTTGAAGAAGTTCTCAAAAGTATCTGCAATGGTATCTTTGTGCCCTTGTCGGAAGGCTTCATATTTCTGATTCAAAAGGAATCTTCTGTCATCCCTCACTTCTTCTGTACCTTCCATCAAGGTGACGAGGGACTGCCAAATCTCCTTAGCAGACTGGCAGTGGATTAGGTTTTGCAGCATAAAGTCATCGACTGCACTTGCTATTATATTCTTAGCTTTCTTATCTAGAGAGACAAGTGCAATCTCGTCTTTATCTGGATCCATCAACTTCTTTGGGACTTTCTTTGTTGGATCTATAGTGGAGATGGTCATGGGCACGTAAGGACCTTCTTCAACAATCATGAAGATCCTGGGATCCACAGCTTCCATGAAATACTTAATTCCCTCTTTCCATATGGGAAAGTTGTTCTATGTGCACAGGAGAAGCTTGGCAAAATCTTTAGCCTTGTCCATTGCTTGAAAATTCTCAAGAGACAACTTAGAGAGTAAATTGATCAAGGTGTTAACCTTTTAATGACCAACCTCTCTCTGATACCAATTGAAAGTGTTAATTCGTCTACCTAAATCACCTAGAGGTGGGGGGGTGAATAGGTGAATTGTGCGTCTATTTGCGGAATAAAAAAAATATTAACAAACTTGCACAAAAACAATCAAGCAATCACAGATGACAAGAAGATTTATAGTGATTCCCCAACCTTGGGTTCGTCCACTTTCTCTCACCGATCTAGTAAATCACTAGACTGGCTACTCCACTTTCTCAGATTGAAAACCAATCCTACGTCTCGGAACCAAGTTCCTATAATCTCGATCCAAAAGAATCTACACTCGGAAGATGAATACTTCCTACAACTCGGAGAACAACGCTCCTACGCTCGGAGAATAATCTCCTACAAAATTACAAAGAGATTTGAAAATACACACAAAAAATTTCTTCTCAGATCTGAAAATTTGTCTCTAGGTCTTCTTCTTGAACTTTGCGGCTTTTTCAGAAATAATGAAGAAGACTCTCTGTAGATCTGATCTGAGAAACTTAGGACCTACTCGATCAAGGAGAAGATGAAGATTCCTTGAACAACAAATCCTTCTTGATCTAAAATAGCTTTGTCGATCTGCAAACAGTGCGGCGGCGGCGTCTTCTGTAAAATCGTTCCTGAGAGAGACGACCGATCCAGAATAATAGAGAGTACGGATTCCGCTTAGGGTTGGTCTTGTGTACAAGACCTTATATAGGATTTCCTCTAACGGTTAGAATTAACATTAATGACGACACGTAGACCAATCACGACGTGTCATTTTAAAATCCCGTCGATCTGGACTTAAATAAATTTTCTGAAAAATTGGACAGCAGTTCTCGAGAAGTATGAATAAGTTCTCGAGAACAGACTGATTTCTCGAGAACTATACGTACTGAACTTATATAAGTACTCGAGAACAAAAGGTGTTAAGTCTACTCAAGAATTATATGAAGCTTCTCGAGAACTAAAGAAAATAGTACTCGAGAACTGAAACTTGTTCTCGAGAACTAAGCTGACTTCTCGAGAACTAGAAGCTAAGTTCTCGAGAACTATAACCAGCTTCTCGAGAGATGGATTAGAAAATTTTTCACGACTATCTCTGACTACACGAGAAGTATAGGCTGAGACTTCTCGAGAACTAGGCTGAGCTTCTCGAGAACTAGGCTAAGCTTCTCGAGAACTAGCCAAGGCTTCTCGAGAACTAAGTGAACTTCTCGAGAACTGCTAGCTCTACTTCTCTAGAATTATACATAGACTTCTCGAGAAGTGGACTTAGGAAAAATTTTGAACTTTAGAAAATCTTTCTCGTCAAGAATCCAATCTTCATCTCATGGTCTAAGTGTTTGAATATGAAGTGTATCCCAATTGAGAGGCTACACATGAGTCAACACCTTGGATCACACAGTGAGAGATTACACTGTATAGTCCTGTGTTCATGACCCACTGTAGACTGACATTGATCTACACTTAGCAATGGTAATCTGCAAACACACAACTAAACAAGGATATCAAATACAACTTAATTTATCTTAGTTCAATGGCGACTTCATGCAAATTTGGGTTATTGTGGATGCAATACCCAACACTTAATATCTTTCTCATTGCAAGTTGATTCAATGAATATTCAACTAAGAATAAAAAATCATTGTAAAAGTTAATCTAACATTAATGATTATAACACATTAATTCACTTTTGATAATGTTGCAAGTTATGCTGTGTCAAATTATTTCATATTTGATGATGAGGTACTTAATGATCATTAATGAGTGTGAAAATAATGTTTGAATTATTAAAATCATCAGTTGACTGGTCCTAGTTAGACTAGATAGAGATACTGACGATGTTACTTCACTACTGCTACAAGCACTAAGTTTATTTAGGTAGAACTAGCTTATTTTAAATGTCACTGCAAATATTTAATCAATTCATAGATTCTAAACTCATGATTTTTTTTGCAAACACTTGTGAAGATGAAGGAGAGAAAATATATTTTGACATAGATACTGATGATTCACTCTATTAATAGAATTGTTACTTGTTGATTCATTTTTTTATGTTTTTTCAGACTTTTACTCTTGTATTGCATTTTTATGTTTGGTGTTTGTTTTATTATGCAAAACTTCTTTTTATGCTTTAGTTGTGATATCTTCTTTGGATAATGAGTAAAATCTGAAATTTGATATTATCTACTTTCCTACACTCTGAAATATAAACGTTATATATTACAAATATAAGATGAGATTATTGATATATATTTGTATATATAACAAGTTCGAAGGCTTAACGAGTTTGATTCAGATACCGGGATATCTGATACCCGCTCTAACCCTAGGGTTTACCTATATAACCCCAACTAAGGGCAACAAGAAGATAGTTCCACTTTGACCATCACCCGAGATGCTTCGAGTGATAAGATTTCCTGCTAGTAAGGTTTTTGCTATATCTTTCGCAAAACACTTCCCTTCTTCTTGAAATAATAGCATGTCCCAAAACTTGGAATTTGTTTAGGGGTGTGCATAAAAATCACAAACCATAAAAATCGTCTGCACTGCACAAATCACGCCAATTTTTTAAACAGCATCTCGTAGTTTCGGTGCGGTGTGATTTTGAAGTTTTACAAACCGAGTGTGGTTCGGTGTGGTGCGGTTTTTGGATCTTGAATATCGCAAAAACCGCACTGCACCGACTAATTACATATTTTAATTTTTCATAAACACATGACATATCACATAAATCTAAATAAAAGTACAACTTATAAAGTATTAATTAACACTAGTTATTAACTAATTATATTAATGTATATAGTTGTTTTTTTGCTTTAGTTGTTTGCTTGTTATATTTCATAATAATATAACTCATATAAATGTATTTTTTATCCAAATTGTACATCTTATTTTATCTCACATTATCTTTTTTGTGTTTATATATATCACTTGCTAAAAATCATGCCGAAACCAAAACTGCAATCGCACTGCAAAAAACCACACCAAACCGAAACCGCCCCGCATAATTTCGGTGTGGTGCGGTTTAGCTCTGGCCAAAACCGCGCACTTGCGGGGCGGTTGCGGTTTTGGCCAAAACCGCACCGCGCACACCCCTAGATTTGTTAAATAAATTTTGAATTGATATTGGCATCAATAATCCTCCAAAAGCATAGGACTTACACATTCACTTTGTCAAATTGCAGGCTCCATACGGCGCGGCTTTTTCACTTCTGTTAGTTTGGAGAAAAACTCCACTGTCATAGAATGCATGTTTGGAATAACGACCATTATGATCGCCGTCAAGAAAAAATTAATAGTTTTGAACATAAAGGTGAAGGAAATTCCTTAGTTGAGATAGGGCCTTTACAAACGATGATTCATAACCACGACTTTCATGACCACCACCGCAGCCCCAAATGGAGCCCTAGTCACATCTCCTTGCTGAGTGCACCCTCGAAATTCAGATAACATTATGATGTAATGTTACTCTTATACATACGCACACGCGCTCATACACACTACATATATTCAAGGTCTTAAGAATCGTGCAGTACTGGAGAACGAATTGGACCGAATAACGATAGATCGGTCGGACCGGGATTAAACCTTATCATTATAATAATTAATGAAAAATAATAAGTATAAATACTTAAGTTCTTAACTATTAGTCTGCTAGTTTAAATTTTAAAACTATGTTTGAAAATTTACAATGGAGTTTATTGAAAATCATAAGTCATAACATATCATGGAAAAGTAAAAAAAAAAGGGCGCTGTTATCCGCACTGCAGTTTTCGCTATTCACACCGCATTTTCTCCTAATTTTTCGTGTTTTTTGAAAACACGTCATTTGCATGCATTTTTAGGAAAAGTGCTCAACACGAAAGTTGTAGATCTCGACGAGATCTACAACTTTTGTGTTGAACACTTTTCCTAAAAAATGCATGTGCAAGCCGTAATTCCAAAAGGCGCGAAACTTGAGCGTATTTCCAAAGTACATCTTGTTCATGCATTTTTAGGAAAAGTGTTCAACACGAAAGCTGTAGATCTCATCACTTTTCCTAAAAATGCATGTAAAAGACGTGTTTCCAAAAAATACGAAAAATTAAGAGAAAGTACGATGCGAATAGCCAAAACTGCGGTGCGGATAGCAGCGCCCAAAAAAACATCATTAGATATTAATATTTTGTCATAAAAGCATTTGTCCCATGTATTGTATTAACACACTAATATTTGTCATAAATTCAAATCATATCTAAACCAGTCAAATCCATCGTCATAGTCATTGACAACATCATCAAATGTTGGTGTACTCAACAATTGGTTTAGTCTTCATTTGGGGGGACTTATTTTCACAGGTCAAGCGGTTACGACCACATGAACCGGTCCGGTTCATACAGTCGTAACCGCTTGACCTGTGAAAATAAATCCCCCAAACAGAACCTTAGTTTGTTTTTCATCTCATGAATAATCAATATATAAAATCAAACAACTTATTTTTAAATTAATTATTTATATACAATTATATTCTTAAAGAGTGCACTTAGGGTTCTGTTTTGCAAATATTGGGATAGAGTCAGCCTATAAATTTCAATTTTCTAAATTATCATATGTAAGTTTTGGCATATTGGTTCCTCATCCACAACCCCAAAATCAATCAAATAAATACTTGTATAATCTAAATGATTGTTTGCTCACAAAGAAGATGAAATATTAACAAAAAAAATTGTCTTTATTGTTGTCGCTGGCTTCTTCATCCATTATATCGTCTACACATGAAACAAATTTGCATTACATTACATTATGCTCTTAAGCAAATGAAGATATTATATTCAATAGTAGGGATGAGTGAATGATAATGCTAAATATTCACAATAGTCAAAAGAGGTGTGAGTTTTTTTCAATCTTATAGCCTTCAATGATTTTTTTTTATAAAAAAGTGGGCGAGGCAAGCAGTAATGGTGATGGCATAAAAAGAGAGCTTTTGTTCAAAGGTGGGGGCGAAATAGAAAATTAAAATTTTGTAATATGATTAAATGATCAATCTTGCGTATTTTTTCGATACGATTTCAACGCCATTTTTAGATTCGAATTTTGTTGAAGGATTGATGAGAAATCATCTATCAGAGTTTATAAGTTTGTATATGCTAAAAAGTTATATTTTTTTCCTCTGAAAAATGAACCTGGGCCCAAGTGCGTCCGCGAATAGTTCCACCCCTACTCGTAGGTGTGTCGGGATTGAAATACAACTAAGGCTTCATTTGGGGCGGTGTTATGCAGCAGTGTGTTTTATCAAAACGCAACCGGGCGGCCAAAATCTATTTGTTTTTTTGCCTCTAGTTCGAATCGCACGCGTTTCGCTCCTTAAGGATTTTCGTCGGCTGCAACCGCCAACCCAGACCTCCAGTCAGTCGCGTTTTCAAAAATTAGTATTTTGGAATTAACCTCGCCGGAACTACCGGAGAAGACGATGAAGGTTTACGCTTTCAAACTTAGGCCTCACCTCCACATTTCAAACCACGGCTATCATCGCCAACCCCCAAAGCTTCTCACGGTGACTACAAAGCTCAGGCCGTCGCCAAGATCCACTGTCGCCGCCACAAGACGATCAACCGCCGTGTTCTTCAGAAACTTTCCAAATTCGGCGACGATCCGACAAACCCACTAGCGGGTTCATCGGGACCCAGCAAACCCGCCATCTCTGCCTCCACCAAACTCCAGCTCCTACTCCATCTGGAGGTCACCGCTGACGGGAAGTTAATAAAAAAAAAACTTATGATACAGAAATTTTTTAATAATAATTTAATTTATTAAAATATAATCTATAAAATTAATGTATAATTATGTATATATATTTATACGTGTGTGTAATTAATCTACAACAACTCATCTTACAATCACAGCCGCTCTCCTAAATAAAGCCTAAAACAAATCTATACAAGTAAAATCAAAAGCAAGGCAATATATGGAGAACAATTATCTTTAGAGGAAAAATAATTATAGATGATGGGGTCCCTCTAAGCGGGTTTGATTAAGCCGTGGATTCCTTAACCGCAACCCCAACCGCCGATCGCACTCACACGTATCTACACACACGAAGTCACTTCCCACGAGCACCATTCCGTGACCAAAAATCCGCATATGCGGAAACTTGCGCACGTCCCCGCCTGACTGCTCGCACCCACGCGTGGTCTGGCTACGCGCTCGCCCGTGTGACCCTAGACGCGTGCACCTGAGCGCGGCCCCAAGACGCGCGCACCTGAGTGCGATCCCAGGACGCGCACCAGCGGGAGGCCACAAGACCGTGCGCACAAGCACGTAGCCCCAGGATCGCACACATCTGCGCACGGCCCCGACGCAGAGGGCGGGCCTCGGATCAGGCGACCCTTTTACTATAGAGGGTGGGCGGCCTCCTAGCCGCCCCACCCTCTGGCTGCCTGGATCGGGCGACCTTCTTGCCGCCCAGATTCAGGCGACCCTTTATGGCGTAAAGGGCGGGTGCCCCCTGACCACCCTGCCCTTAGGCCGCTTGGATTAGGCAGCCTTCTGGCCACCCAAATCTAGGCAGCCATCTTTGCCGCAGAGGGCAGGAGGCCCCCTGGCCTTCCAACCCTCATGCTTCCCCGCCCTCTGGCCGCCAAGATCAGGTAGCCTTCTGGCCGCCCAGATCCAAGTGCCCATTTTTACCGCAAAAGACAGGTGACACCCTGGCCGCCCCACCCTCTGGCCGCCTGGATTGGGTGGCCTTCTGACTGCCTAGATCTGGGTGGCCCTTACACTGCGGAGGGTCCCTTGGATGCCCAAGTTGGGCGGCCCCTTGGCCGCCCGACCCTCGGCCGACGACCGACCAAGATCCCGTTGTCAGCCGGCCCTCGCTGACAGTTTATCCCCGCTGGTTGGTTTCCTCGCCGGTCGGCTCTCTAGCGTCCAATCACACTCTTACGATCGCCGTCGTCCATTACGTGGGTGACTACTCACAAACACCTCCCATAATCTCTTATTATGGGGGAAGGTGTGCGCGTAGCCCAAAATTATAATAGGCGTGCGCATAGTAATTCTCCTAAAAATACGTATAAAGAAATTCGTATGCACATAGTAAAATTAATAAAATAATACGCGTATTAAACTATCAAATTTCAGCCCGCAAATAGTAATTACGGTGGTTACGGTCCGCAAATAGTCGGATAACCACCGTAACTATCCTTGAGACCCATAAATAAAGCTCAAGACTCTCCGTCATATTCATCTTCTTCTCTCCCTAGGAATTCCTATACAAATTTCTCTCTGCACTTCTCCTCCTCTTCTCTCTCTACCTCTCCACCTCTTTTCCTCCTTACACGCCCCTGTGTGCTTCCCCCTTGCGTGCTTCCGCTCGCGGCGCTTTCTTGGGCGCCACGACACACTCCTCTCCAAGCCCGCTGTTGTGCGCTCTGATCTCAAGACCAATCCAAGCGCGTCGTCGTGAGTTCCGCTCTCAAGACCGTTACAAGTGCGTCGCCGCACGCTCAACTCTCAAGACCGCTACATACGCTCAGCGCCCTCAACTCAAGAACAAGTATACAAGCCGCCAACGAGACCAACGCTCCGGACTCCTCTAAACACAACATGAGACAAGTCGTAGAGGATAAGGCGCGTAGAACGCGCCACTCAAATGTCAAAGCCCCAAATACCAGGATGAGCATAACAAGCTACTCCTGCTTCCAAGTGCCAATAGAAGACTTCAAAGTGCGACAAACACATCGCTCCCCACAACACACAAATAAATACTTATCTTTTTGAGCGGTGGACTGCCACCCTCTGAGCCCTGTTTTTCTTTCTCCTAACAACTGTAATGAGAGGCGGCCTATCACTCTTGAGTTCATTAAAAAAACTCTATAAGAACGTAAAAATATTAGCGGAAGTTTGGACAACTCTGATCCTGCCACGTAGTTTTTCACTCCTTTCAAGGGTTTTCCATGTTAAAAAAAACTGTCTTGCATCACTTCCTTTTTTGTCACTATTTGCACGATCGACCACTCCAGGGCTAAGACAACGAAACTTAGACCGGTCTATAGGGATCTCAAGTGATCCATAATAATTTGATGTCATCTGTGGGAAACGAAGTTCCCCAAAGCTCGAAGAAAACTCTGAAGACAGTATTCTTAGCACAACGATACTCGTGACAAAAGAGCACGACAAGAAGAGCCACCCACACTACAGGGGCAGCCTCTGGGGGGGGGGGGGGTTCTTTGATCCAATTCCCCCTCACTCGCTCATACCTGAATATGAGCTTCCCGACATAGCTAGCTCAGCGCGCCCAGTCCGCCCGACCAAAGAGCCTAAAGATCATTGCCACCACCGTCTAGAAGTAGCAGACCTTGAACCTATAAATAAAAAGCTTACACGCGAAGAAGTTCACGACATAACTACCGAAGAGCGCAAACTAGCCGAGCAACTTGCAGTTTTAGCCAGCCACCCTCTCCATCATTGCTCACCATTCACACCTGAGGTCCTTGCACATCCAATTCCCCACGGCTTCAAACTCCCAAGGACCGAGACATACGACAGAACAGACGACCCATCGGAGCGCGTCAGGCACTTCACAATCATGATGTGACTCTACAATATACCCGATCCACGGTTGTGTCAAGCATTTCAGGTAACCATGAAAGGACGAGCACGCACCTGGTTCCTTTCCCTTAAGGAGGGAGAAATCAAGAATTTCGCAGAGCTTATACAACAATTCACGGACCAGTTCATTACCGGTCCTCAGATAGTTAAAGATCCCTCCCACTTGTCCGGGATCCGCCAAAACGATGGGGAAATCCTTAAAAATTTCTTCTGAGACTTCACCATAAGGGCAAGACAAAACCTTGGGGTAAACCCAAAGCTCCTGCAAGGGTTTTTCTCAGAGGAATCTACCCTAGTCGCTTATACTCCGCACTAATGTGAGGGACTATTCTCAGCTACCCCGACCTCATACTCCGGGTCGAGGCCCAGATCGCTGTTGACGAAGCAGTCAAAGCACACCACTAGCACTGCGAGAGGAGCTTGAAGAGGCAGAAGGGGCAGGAGTCACCATCGACATCAGTTACCTAGAAGAGCGACGCGCGCCAACGCAATCCCCGCTGAGTTTAAGGCCAACGTCAAAATCAGGACCACACTCCCCTCAACACCACTCGAACCAACATACTACTCGCCATCCATGATAACAATGCCCAGCCCGATCCACTCACACAAAAAAGAGGAGATCAGTCCCAATATTATGACTTGGATCAAGAACACGACCATATCACAAAAGGCTGTCATATGCTGAAGATGGAGGTCGAGCGCCTCGCCCAACAAGGACTTCTCAGAATATTTCTACTGAACCAGGACCGAACCAGCGCGCGCCCTAAGCTAACGACTCAATATAAAACAACGTTGCACCCCAGCATGGATAAATCAAAGACCACAGTCAAGGGGATTGCCCCATAGTAAATCGCACAAAGTCTGCGCCTCATTTACCCACAGCTTCATTGTTTATTATTATTCTTTGTTTTGGTGTAACAAACTACTGACGCGCACATATGCGCCTTGATGATCAATGCAATTATAATTGCTTTTATTGGTGTAACAAACTACTGACGCACACATATATGCCTTGATGATCAATGCAATTATAATTGCTTTTAATTTCGCCAAAAGTGCAAATCTCTTGGAGAAAATTTCTGATAAATAAAATCACGATCGAAGTCTCCAACACCAACCAATAGACTCTTCAACTTCAGGAAGCGTGACGCAGAGAACCTGTGTAACATCCCGACTTTTATTGGGCCACCGAAACTCTAGCTGACCCAATAAAAGTGACCTGAACACCTACCCAAGGCCTTAAAAGGTAAGAGTTGACCAAATTTTTATATATTCAGCATATGAACTCCAAATCGAGTTCTGTCAGTTCATGTGAACTCATATAGTAAATACAAATGCAACAGTACTTGTTTCATTCCAAACATAGGTCATATAGAGAGTAAGACCATTTTGAGTATTATAGCGCGTCACAACGTGCAATTTTAGGATATTGAGCTAATAAACTCGGATTTGACTCAAGTTAGTCGCATTGAACTCGTATGGTAAATACGAGACCAACGAAGTTCGTTGCGATCAATTTCGACGTTGATTGGTCAACTTTGATCAAATCTAGTTTTATAGTGCACCAAAGAACATGCACGCACCAATAGTACTTCAATACTCCAACATTGACCCGTCATCCAACGACGTGAACTTACTTTGATATTGACCAATATGGGGGACCCACCCTATGATTCACTTTGGTCAAATCCTCAAAAAATGTATTTTTTAAAGAAATCAAGCGGCACATCAAGCCACATGGGCCCCACCTACCAAGCATTTAAGGCGTTGAATACTCAAAGCAAAGGCCATGAGTCATGGGCTTAGGGCCAAGCCTAAGGAGGCACCCCTTCTTTTACCTCATTTTTCCAAAGCCGAAGACTAAGGCTTAATCCCTCCTCTCTTGATGCTTGCTACATGGCAGTACGCCCCTCCCGAATGCATACCAGTTATTCTAGATAGTTGGAGGAAGAAAAAAATCTCCTCTTCAAGAGGAGCTTAATCCCACATCGTTGGTTGGAGGGGAGAGGGCTTCCCCAACTATAAATACCCCTGCCCCCCCCCCCCCCCACCCACCCACCCACCCCCCACCCACCCCCCCCCCAAAGCTAGACCATACCTCCTTGAACTCCATTGGCACTACAACATTTTTGTTCTTTAGCAACACCTGACTTAGCAACAGTTATAAAAGTGTTGCCTAAACTTTATTAGAGAACATTTTTTAAGTGTTGCAATAGGTTTACATATTTAGACAACACTTTTTGTGCAACATTCAAAAACTGTTCTCTAATCCCTTATAGGGAACATTTTTGAAATGTTGCTCTTGAGGATTCACTTTAGGCAACAATTATGATATGTTGTCTTCTTTAAAATTAATTTGTAATATTTTAAAAGTGTTGCCTAAATATTACTTTAAGAATAACCAAAATCATTATTCTCTCATGCCAAATTATTACTTTAAAAATTATTTTTATAAAAACAATATTTCTAACACATACACAAACCATCGATAATTATTTCCCGACTCCACACTACAAAATTTTTATTTAATAGCCACGTTTTTTGGCGACGCTTGTTCAATCGTGACTCCACATTTATTAAGACGTTGTTAAAAGGGTCGTTGTTAGTTTTTTATATACCTACCCAGGATTTTAATTAACTTATATCAGGATTTTAATTTGTTGGAGTTGTGGAACACTTCCGGTGCTCTTGTTTATCACACAGGGTTTGCCCACATGAGCTTAGAAGAATCGAAGTGTGAATCCCTCCGACATATCCGGAGCTGACGACAGTGGGGGTCCGGGGGCGGCAGCCCCCGACGGAGTTATAAGCACACCATCAATCACTATTAACACACAAATTCTAACTTTAAAAAACTCAAAAAAACCTAAAACACCACCATTAACCGCACACCCGATTCTTTCTCTCTTCCTCTTCCGCCGAACGACCCCATGCACCGAAACCCCCGATCCTCCTCTCCTCCAGGTTTGGCTTCGCCGGAAAAGCTTTGAGCTCCTCCTCACCGACGTTGAAGAACACCACTGGAAGAACGCCGCCCCAGGCCCCCTCCCTTTGTGATCTCGTCGAGGACCGTCGCCCAAGCCTCGTTTTTCTTCGTCTTTGCCGACGCTGAAGTAGTCCGCCGGAAGAACGCCGCCCAAGCCTAGGGTTTTCTTTCTCCTCACTTGGCCTTCCCTTGAATGTAAGTTCCTGGCGTGATATTTTTCTCTTCTCCGGCCGACTACAAATTCTCTACTCCGGTTAGGGCTTTCTAGGTTAGTTTTTTTTTCAAAATTGACTAGTGATTTGCTTTCAAATGGACATCAGATTTTAATTTGGGCGATTTGGGGGGCTAAAATCTGCTCCGTTTTTTACGTTTTGGAATATGCATATCTCAAAGTCACACCATAAATGTAATAACAGCCATCCGATCTACTGCACTCGTTGATCATTTTTGTCTAATTTGCACTCGTTGATCATTTTTGTCTAATTTGCACATGTTGATCATTTTTGTTCTTAAAATATTTGAAATTTGGTGAGGTTGCGTCTTCTATCCATGATTTTCAGATATATTATTTCTTCATTAGTTGATATTTGACTGTTGGAGTATTTTTTTTAAACAAAGGGGCGTTCTTTTAAAGGTGAGGATGAACGGCCTTGTCTGGGGGCTCCGAAGGAGCTCCCCTGCGGCCTATGATGGAGGCTAAGCCAAACAGAAAGAACATGGATGGCATTGACATTCCTCGCCGTCCCCCGGTTGGGTGCCGGATATCCAAATTAGCCTGTAATGTTCATAACTTGCTTTCAATTCTTACTATAAAGATTGTGTGTTTGCTTTCTATGTTTAAATAACATTTTGTCAAATAATGGCATCTGAAGATGTTATTTATATCTTATAAACTGCATTCAAATAACATAGATTGTGTAAATGCCTTTAAACAACAACATTGAACCAAATGCACAACAACAGCAACAACACTCAAGCTTTTTCAGAAAATAGTTGGTTTAGTTAATGTTATTGCTCCAAACTTTATTTTCTTTTGGTCGATTCTAACTTTTGACCTCTTGTTTGTGGACAGAGAAGCTGCATTTAAGTTAGTTGACCGTTTTCCCATATAGCACACTTGAATATTGTCTTCTGAGACTTTGGCTTTGTAATTTGGTTGATTTTTGTTGACATTACTTCATTGTTGTTTTTCCACTAAATATAGCTTAGCTATCTCATTCTTTTATAAGAACTATGCAATCTTCGGGCTTTGATATATCCTGTTAATTGTGTTCCTTTGTATAGTTTGTAATCCTTCGACTTCAATGTGATGACAGATTATTCCTCGAGGTGTGGATATACTACCAAGACAAAAAGTTGCAAGTGAATCTGCAGCCGATGTTGTGGAATGGTGCTTCGTTTATTGTTGTTGGTTGCACAAGTTACATAGGATTATAAAGCTTTCATCAATGTCTTTGAAAGTTATCACTCGAGAAATTTCTAAACTACAAATGAAATCAGTTGATGAGCAAACAACAGAGTCGAATCATGACAGACTTTTGCAAATTCCTGCTGCACCAAAAAGGTTGTTGGAATCTGCATGCCCTGAGATAGCCATGATTTTCACCAGTGATACAGATTACGAGAGATTGAATCAACATACAAAGTGCTCGCTCAAGGCTTCCTCACTCGACTGCATTCCTTTAAAGACCATTCATTCTTCTGAACCAAATAACTTGCATTCCCCTATTGAAAACTTGAAGGAATCCATTGATTCATTCTTCTGAACCAAATAACCTTGGTTAAGAGAAATAGAAGAATTTTGGGTTAGCTACTTGACACACTGGAGGTAGTAATTCATTTTTTATATGATTTCCTGTTTAAAACTAGATCAGGAATATTGTCTAAATAGTTCATTTGTTATAGAATCATTGTGTTAAATAATGTCTCTTATTTATTTTATCAATATGCATTGGAGTTATTATCTGATTTATATTTTCATATTTCTTGGCCTTGCATGTATTTTTTTTTGAAATTATACATGCATTTGAGTTATTATCCGATTTATATTTTCATTGGTTTGCGGGCGAAGCACGCTTAGTTGCGGATGTAGCCCGCAACGCCGCATCGAGAACAACAAGTGATCTTCTTCCATCTCCCTTAACCCTCTAATAGCAAGTGCTCTCCTTTCAAGGCTCATTCTCTGGTTCTCTCCGCCATTCCATGCTTCATTCCCTTTCCCTATTGTGCATATGTATCAGGAACTCCTCATACTGAATACATGCATTGCTGTTCATTCCAGTCTTTATTTCAGGGTTCATTACAGGCTTCAGATCAGACATTTCAGGTATTTCTGTCCAGCACCTCAGCAGGTATATCTCCCTCTCCCCTACTTCTCCAGTTTTGCTTCACAGTTTTTTATGGTTGCACTCCTCATGTTGAATCCACACTGTAAAATACAGAAGCACATGTTCACATTGTATGACTTTAATCTCACCAATAAGAGGCCAAACAAAAAAAATCAATTAGAGCTCGGTTTGCGCACAAATAGAGAAACTTTGCACCATCCCATTTTTGATGTACAATTCTGTATGTATGCATAAGTATCTCTAATCTCCCCTCTAAGCTTGCCTGTACAAACCATGAAAAATCCGTCCATTAAGCCTCTGTTTGAGAGAGTTGTGATTATTGAAAAAGGAGCAATGTAAGAAGCCACTAAGTGAGTGCATTAATTGTGGTTTTTTGTGTTTACAACTTTTTAATTATATATTGATCTTGATGTCATTATATTTATATATATATATATTATTTTACTTTGTGCAGAAAGTTCTTGATGTTGGTCGGGATCGGAAAGACAAATGAGGAGTTGCAATATGATCGATGACCCCATATCATGAAGACCATTTGATGTTTAAGTTGATTTAGATAATTTTGTTTGTGTACTGTAATATTTAATTATTTTGATGTATTTTGGTAAATTGTGATGCTAATGATGGGTTGTTAATTTAATGATAAAACATGTGCAACATTAATATTCTAAATGAAAATATTTGTCTTGTTAAATTGTTATATATTTATGCGTTATAAAAAATGTCTCATGATATAACATGTTTTTTTTTGAAGTTTTAATTTATTTTCATGTTTTTTAAAATTTATATTTTGAAAATGTTGCAATAGGTCAATATAAAAACTGTTGTCTTTACTAGGGATATAGACAACAGTTTCAAGTAATGTTGCTTAAACATGTGAAAATTATTGCCTTAGGTCTTTGGTAACACGGGCATAGGCATACACCCCTATGACAACAGTTTTCAATGTTTTGGCAACAATTTACGGTTTTAGACAACAGTTTTCAAATGTTGCTAAAGACTAAAAATGTTGTAGTGCGGGCACCACCCTCCCCCTGCTCAAGCCTCGACTCGCTGAAAATCGCCAGCCCGAGCCATCACTACCTCTGCCACCCTCTAATGACAATCACTCAAGGACCCTCCCGAGCTCTCCTCCCATAGGTGGATACTCATCCCCTCCCTCTTCTCTATCCCCCGACATAATGCATGGGCCTCCTGACAGCCGGACCGCCATCGCCGCCGCCCGAGCCATGATCTAGGCTTGGGTGGTGGTCGTGCACTATGAACCTCGCAGTGCATATAGTGGCACCGGGAGGGTGTTACCCCATACGGAGGAGACACGACAAACCTTCCCCTGACGGTGGTGCTATTGGAATTTTACGGCTTCAATGTAGGCTCTATATGCATTCTATTTGATGGCGAACGGTGGTGCCAGGCCGCCGGACAACCGCCAAACCACCGTCGGAGGAAGCGCCGACCCCTAACAAAGGGGTCGGGTGGTGGCTTGGCCATTTGGTGACCGGCCGACGGTGTCAAGCCAACGTCAGGCTCTAGGGCTCGGGAACGCGTAGGGGTCGTCTGATCTCGCGGTGGAGATCAGACGGCCCCGATCTCCTTAAATTTCGCATACCTCGCAGCAGATCCGCACTAGAACCGCTGCAGGGATGATGCACCAGCACAAAAATATGGCTCTATCTCAGCCGTGGCCCGTGGGATCGATTCTAATAACTGCTAACCGCACTCCAACCTTTAAACAGAACCTTTACAATTTTCTGAGGATGATTTATGCTCCTAAGTGAAAAACTTTGAACATAAAAAATGCCCTTCACAATGAGCCCTATATTCATGAACTTTTGGTAATTTTTCCTAGGATTATTAATATTTTTCATACATTATAAACAGTCAAATTTGTTGTTAATGAATTTGCAGATGGGTTAAATTAATTAGAAAAATTCTAAAAATATTCATGTAAGCTTCCTGAGATTATATGCACCCACTGGTTTATTTTTACGTTTTATATTTTGAAAAATCTACTACTTAAGAAATATCAAGGTGTTAGGAAATGAGATCTAGAATTCCACATGACAGTCAAAAATAAAAGAAAAATAACGTCAATATTTTATAACAAAAATATTAATAGAACAATCAACGTTCGATACAGAAATGCCACGGAGAAGCCGGACACGCTCGGTCCGCGGGAGAGAGGACAATCTTGACTGCAATCCGCTAGCACAACGGACGCACAAGGTTCACCGAACCTTCAACGTCGAGGTCCGACGTTCAACCGCAACCACCGCCACCGCCGGAGAACAACGCCGCCACCGGAGAGAAACATCCGTCGAGGCTAACTGCACACGTGCACGCCGTCGACACCGCATCTCTCCACTCCCAAGAAGGTCCACTGCAACGCCGGCGAGAAACTCCACCAAGCCCGACGGCAACACCTCTCTCAACGAGCGTGAGAGAGAGGAGAGAGAAAGAGGGGGACGACTTACTCCACACAGACGGGGCTATCTGTCTTGCCGTTCGTCTGAATCCATCATATATATATATATATAAATATATATATATATATTAATGAAAGCATGCGGAGCATGCTTTCATTAATTTATATATATTATAATATATATAATATAATATATATATATATATACAAAGCATGCTCCGCATGCTTGTATATATATATATATATTAAAAAGTGGCCCGGTTCACTTGAACCGGGTAGGAGCCAATAAAACCAACACAAGGGACTTAAACTGAGGGTCAATTTATTATAATATTTGACGATATTTTCTAAATCGATCATTCTAAGCCTCGACAAATTCTGATGTTTTGGTTTATTAAAAGTTTTTTTAAACATAAATACAGGGGTTTACAAGTAACAATAAATTAATCTGGGGTACGCTGATAAAATCACTAGGGCAATTTCCAACCTTGGGTCGAAGTTTTGGATCTTTCTAAAATTGTGAATACTTGTTAATTCATGAGGTTGATATTCAAGGATATATGGGGCTCACATAAATAAATAACTGAAATCACCCCAACCTGAGCAATCGAGGTTAATAGATATTGTGCTAAAACCTCTTGCAAATATTTAAAGCTTTGATAATTATTATAATGAGAGAAGAGAAAATTCTAATAAGGTCTTATATCTTAAATATAAATTCGATTAAGCCAATATAAAAGGTGCAACAAAAATAATTATCAGACTTAAATAATTTGGTGAAATCCAATATGCTAAGAAGCCTCCTATGAACAGAGATAGAATTGAGCTTGTCTCCTATGAACAAAGATGGAACTGAACATGCCTCTTATGAATGAAGATGAAACTGAACTTGTCTCATATGAACAAAAATGAAACTAAACTTGTCTCATATGAACGAAGATGGAACCGAACTTTTCTCTTATGAACAAAGATGGAATCAAACATATCTCCTATGAACGAAGATGGAACTAAACTTGCCTCGTATGAACCGAGATGGAACTGTGCATGTCTCTTATAAATGGAGATGAAACTGAACGTGTCTCCTATGAACAGAGTTGAAATTGAACTTTTCTCATGGAATGAAGATGAAACTAAAGAACTGAACTTATTAAGCTTTTTATTATTGCACTTTCTTTAGTACTGTTTTTTTTAGTTTAACACTTTACTATAGCTTAATTCAATTCAACATTTTATTTATTACAGTTTATTTCAGCAATTCAATTCTACAGTTTAATTCAACATCATTTTCTTACTGCACATAGTTAATATAATTTACAACTGTATTTTTAGCTCGAGTCCACTTTGTCAAGCAATAAACTATCTAGTTGACCGTTAGTTAGTGATAGCTTAGAGTCAAGTAATTCCTCCAAATCATGCCCTAAATAATCGAATCTCGCGCTCGTTGCGCTCCTTGTCTAAAGTTGAGAATCATGTTATTGACATACGGTCGCTTGCCCGAATTATTTTATGTCGAGTAGGGCAAGCCACCGCTTACCCGACAGTGTCAATTATCTGTTTTATTTACTGATTATATTGTAAATTGCCTGCGGTAAAAAGTGATTGGTCGGTCATGCCCGCAGACCGTTCGTACCGTCGTGGGAAGGTTGGCGACTCTCGGCAACAGGGAGATGTGTAACATAGGTGCTCGGCCATATTATTCTCTGTTGGATTGCTCCGTTGGTCGGCCTAAATGCAGTCATTGCCGGATATTTCTCACATTCAGGAGTACACCAAGTTGTATGTTGGGACCTGGGTTATAACATCCCTCAAACAACTGGATCCCTAAGAGTGGTTTTGTCATGACTAGGTCATGACAAAATTATAGGAAGCTCAAGAAGATCAAGTGAACATAGGAACGAAGGTGAGATCACCTTGGTCTACAAATAACTCAATTCAAGCATCATCCCTAAGGTTTGACTTTAGGGTTTCAACTTGACTCCAGGACCCCAACACAAAACCCCTACCCCTTTAAGAGGTCCATAGGGTCACTAAGGACTCATTGAGGTCAATCAAAGTGGTCAAGTTGACCAAAGTCAACCCTAACCCTAAATGGGTCAAACTAACCTACATAAGGTCAATTGACCTTCCCTTAGCAAAATTGACCCCACCTAGAACTTTTTAACCCTTAAGGGAGGTCAATGGTTCACCAAGGACCCATTGGGCCGGGGTCAACTAAAGAGGTCAAGTTGACCAAAGTCAACCATACCCCTAAAGTGGGCAAAGTGCCCTAATTAAGTGTCAAGTGGCCTCCAAGGTACCAAACCAACCCTACCCAACCCATCTTAGACCTTAGGGGATGCCAATGAGTCACCAAGGACCCATTGGGGTCAACCCAAACGGTCAATTTGACCAAAGTCAACTCAATCATAGATTAGGTCAAATTAACTCAAGTTGACACTATTGGAGTTACCATGGTGATCTAGAAGTGGCCAAACATGTAATCTCACTGCCAACGCGATATGAGCCTGCAGGGTCGCACATAAGAGCATGTGGAGAAGTTGAAAGATTGACTGTGTTGGTAAGGGTTACCAATCACCGTAGTGAATGGGGTCCGGCAAATGTTGCCAAGGAAGAATCGTCAAGACTCGTCGAGAATCGTCGAGTATCGTCGACTATGGTCCGTCGACGATCGTTGGTTGTGGTTCGTCGAGAATTGTCGACTGTGGATCATCGAGTATCGATCGTCGAGAATCGTCGAGTATCGATCGTCGTATATCGTCGATCGTCGAGATTCGTCGAGAATCGAAATGTTCGATTCTCGACGAATGCTGATTCCCGTCGAATTTTTTCCCAGAAACCCTATTTTGCTGTGGTATGCTGATAGCGATTTTAGCTAGATTTATTTATGCTTTGGGTATAAATAGACACTTAGGTTTTGAGCGGAGTAGTAGTTGAATTTCCCCGACCCGACTGAAGAGTTCCGTCGTTCCGCCAACGGAAGTGTTCTGCCAACGGAAGAGTTCCGCTTCCACCGATCGCTCGCTCCGCCGGCCTCCTCTCCGACGACAGTCACCGGTGTTGCTCTTCCTTGAGCGGACCTAGCAGTCCGTGGAGGTGCAAAGGTGCAGTTGATCTCCTTCCCGATCTTTCGTGCGACGAAAAGCTCGGTGTTCTCCTGCTCGTGTGGATTTTTGCAGAGACGTAGACATTATTCTACGTGGAACTTGCCACCGACAAGGACTCAAAGCTTGGAGCATCTCTGTTGAGTTTTGACTCAACACCGGAAAGGTAACTTTGACCTAGTTATTTCTTAACTTCTTGATTCAATATTCATGGCCCGATCCCAAATCTCTTTTGGGTTGTTCTCGATTTTATTTCTTCCGCTGCGTGCACAAGTGTTGTGCCACCCTTATAGAGAAACCCAATAGTGGTATCAGAGTCAGGTTGCGGCCATGATTGTTGTATTGGAAGTTAGGTTATTCCAGTACGTGTAAACCTAGGGATTTAGAAGTGTTCTAAATGTCTAGATTTAATCTTGGGACCCCACCAAGAACGTATGAGATTTCGTTGTAATTTCTAATTGTTAGAAATTATTGTCTCCTTAGCAGTAATCGTCCCTCGAGTGGTTAATGAACCCGTGTATTGTTTTGGATTTTGAATCCAACAATGAGAGACGAGCTTGTCTACTGCTTTAAGTTGAGTTGCCTTTGCCTTTGTCCAATGCATGTAAATCTGAAGATTTGGAAGAGTCCGGATGTTCATATTTAGCCCTTCCTTCTATCAAATGTTGATAGTGCCATGTTGTGCACATAAGGGATGCATGTGGATTTTTGAGAAGTGTTTTTTCCTTTAGATGTGCACATTGATCAAATGTTGATCATGGTTAATTGTTAACCCATTATCAAAAATCCCTTCATCAAATATTAAGTGTTCGGATGCCTTCTGATGGATGACACTCTTCCTGCCTCGATCGATGAAGTGTGGGCTTGCCAAAGTAAGGTGCATTAATCTATCTTGGTAAAGGTGCGAGCGGATAATTGTGATATCCTACTGTCGACATCGGGTCCAACTTAACTAGGTGACCTCAAAGGTTGAGTGCCTAGAGGCATAGGGTTGGCATGCACCATATGATGGATGCGAATAAGGAGTTATTCACCAACCATACAAGAATTGCATAAGGATGCAATTGGCAAGCGTTGCCTACCTAAATAACCACATCGTGAGAGAAAAGCCAAAGCTGACTCATTGTGTTGGCGAAATACGGATCTTGTCCACTAAGAGAGTAGCTCGCATGAACTCTCCGAATTGATAGTGAGGGCTATTATTTCAAATAAAATAGTGGGAGTTTTAATTGAAGTCCAAATTAAAAATAAATTATATTTTGAAATTTTGGTACTAATATTATTCTGCATGAATTCTTGTAGAATTCCATGGCAAGTGGTTCACACTCCACTCTGTCTCTGAGAGCCATCCTTGAGAAGGATAAGCTCAATGGGACCAACTACATGGACTGGTATAGGAACCTGAGAATTGTTCTCAGGCAAGAGCGAAAGCTCTATGTCTTGGAAGAAGAAGCCCCTGGGGTGCTGACCGGGAATTCTTCCCGTGCTGATAAGGATACTTATAAGAAGTATACTGCTGACGCTTTAGACATCGAATGCCTTATGCTTTCCACCATGAACTCTGAGCTTCAGAGGCAACATGAGAACATGGGATGCAAGGAGATTGACGAGCACCTCAAGAAAATGTTTCAAGGGCAAGCTCATCAAGAGAGGTTTGACATCACAAAAGCGTTATTTCAGTGCAAGATGGGAGTTCGAGACTCAGTTGGGACTCACGCACTCAAGATGATTGGGTATATAGAGAACCTTAAAAGGCTGGGTTTTCCTCTGGGTCAAGAGTTGGCCATAGATCTGATCCTGCAATCGTTGCCGGACAGTTATGAGCAGTTTATCTTGAACTACAACATGAATGAAATAAACAAGACACTGCCCGAGCTCCTAGGCATGTTAAGAACTGCCAAGATCAATATGAAGAAGGCCAAGCCTGCCAGTCCCATACTGATGGTGCATAAGGGCAAGGGCAAGGGCAAGGGCTCTATGAAGACGAAGGTGGGACCTAAGTCACATCTTGAGCCCAAGTCTTCTGCACTGAAGAAAAAGAAGAGCACGGTGAAAGAAGGGAAATGCCACCACTGTGGCAAGGCTGGTCATTGGAGGAGGAATTGTCCTTCTTACATTGAGGGTCTGCAGAAAATGAAGGGAGGTATGACTTCTGCTTCAAATATTTACGTTATAGAAATAAACCTCTCTGCTCCTTCATCTTGGGTATTGGATACCGGATGTGGTTCACACATTTGTACAAATGTGCAGGAACTGGAAAGGAGAAGATTGTTGAGTAAAGGGGAGGTGGACCTACATGTCGGCAATGGAGCAAGAGTTACTGCTGTAGCCGTAGGGGTTTACCGTCTTTCTTTGCCCAGTGGGCTTGTAATAGAATTAGATAATTGTTATTTTGTTTCGGCCATAACTAGAAACATTATATCTATTTCATGCTTGGACATGATTGGGTTTTCTTTTATATTTAAGAACAACTGTTGTTCTATATTTAAAAATGATGTTTGTTATGCTGTAGCCCAATTGTTTAATGGTCTTTATGTTTTGAACTTGGACCATCTGATCTATAATGTAGAAAATAATAAAAGACTAAGAACAAATGACTCAAACCCTACATATCTCTGACATTGTCGTTTGAGACATATAAACAAGAAGCGCATATCCAAGCTCCATAAGATGGACTTTTGGACTCATTTGATTATGAATCATTTGAGCGATGCGAATCTTGTTTGTTAGGCAAGATGACTAAAGCCCCTTTCACTGGTTATACTGAGAGGGCTGAGAATCTCTTGGGTGTTGTACATAGTGATGTATGCGGACCCATGAGCTCCATGGCTAGAGGTGGGTATTTCTACTTCGTTATATTTACTGATGATTTCTGTAAATACGGATATGTGTATCTTATGAAGTGCAAATCCGAGACCTTTGAAAAGTTCAAAGAGTTCAAGAATGAAGTAGAAAACCAGTTGGGTAATAGGGTTAAAGCACTCCGATCTGATCGAGGTGGCGAATACCTGAGTCATGAGTTCCGTGATCATCTGAAAGAGTGTGGTATTGTATCACAGCTCACTCCACCTAGAACACCACAACATAATGGTGTGTCTGAGAGAAGAAATCGTACTCTATTAGACATGGTACGTTCGATGATGAGTCATGCAGACTTGCCTGTTTCCTTTTGGGGTTTTGCTTTAGAGACTACTGCAATGACATTGAATCGCGCTCCAACAAAAACGGTTCTGAAGACACCATATGAGATATGGACTAGGAAGCGTCCTAGTATGTCGTTCATTAAAATTTGGGGTTGTGAGGCATACGTGCGACGTTAAATGTCTGACAAACTGGAACCCAAATCGAATAAATGTTATCTGGTGGGATATCCTAAGGAAACGAAAGGGTATTACTTTTACCTACCGTCCGAGGGCAAAGTGTTTGTCGCAAGAACTGGCGTCTTCTTGGAAAGATAATTCTTATCAAGAAAGACTGAAAAGGTAGAACTTGAAGAAGTTCAAGAACCACAAGTAGTGAATGAACCAGAATTGGAATCTGAGACAGGACTACAAGATGTTGTAGCTAGAAAACCTGCTCAAGAAACACAAGTCCTATGTAGATCTGGTAGACCTAGATTTGAGCCTGAGAGATATGGATTTCTCATGTCTCAATTAGGTAATGTGTTGCTTATGGATCATGATGATGAACCAGCAACCTACTAAGAGGCTATGAATGGACCGGACTCCGACAAATGGCTTGAGGCTATGAAATCCGAAATGGACTCCATGTATGCAAACCAAGTTTGGAACTTGGTGGAACCACCTGAAGGGGTACGTCCCATAGGGTGCAAATGGGTCTTCAAGAAGAAGATCGACATGGATGGGAATGTACAGACATTCAAAGCGCGACTGGTGGCTAAGGGTTTCAAGCAAATTCATGGTATTGACTATGATGAGACCTTTTCCCCTGTTGCCATGGTAAAGTCCATAAGGATATTGCTTGCTATTGCTGCGTATTATGACTACGAGATCTGGCAGATGGATGTCAAAACGGCTTTCCTTAATGGAAACCTCCTTGAGGAAGTGTATATGACACAACCCGAGGGTTTTGTATCCTCAAATGAAGCCACTAAAGTATGCAAGCTGAATAGGTCCATCTATGGACTGAAGCAGGCATCTCGAAGTTGGAATCTTCATTTTGATGAGAAAATCAAAGAGTTTGGTTTCATCAAGAATGAAGATGAGCCTTGTGTTTACAAGTGAATCAATGGGAGCATTATTGTCTTCTTGATATTGTATGTAGATGACATACTATTGATTGGGAATGACATTCTTACCCTGAAAGTTATTAAGAACAACCTAGGGAACTGCTTTCTATGAAAGACTTGGGTGAAGCGACTTATATACTTGGTATTAAGATCTATAGAGATAGATCGAAGAAGTTGCTGGGTTTGACCCAGAGTACATACATCGAGAAGGTGTTGAAGCGGTTCAACATGCTTGAGTCCAAGAAAGGATTTTTATCCATGTCTCATGGTGTGAATCTCTCTAAGGACCAGTGTCCAAAATCTTGTGAATATAAGGACCGCATGAAGTTGATTCCATATGCTTCGGCAATTGGATCAATCATATATGCAATTTTATGTACTCGACCCGATGTCTCCTTTGCTTTGAGCATGAATAGCAGGTATCAGTCAGAACCCAGTGAGTATCACTGGATTGCAGTCAAGAATATCCTGAAGTACTTGAGAAGGATAAAGGATGTGTTCTTGGTGTATGGTGGAGAGGAAGAGCTCGTTGTAAGTGGTTACACGGATGCTAGCTTTCAAACTGATAGGGACGACTCAAAGTCTCAGTTAGGTTTTGTGTTTTGCCTTAATGGAGGAGCTGTGAGCTAGAAGAGTTCCAAGCAAGAGACAGTTGCTGATTCTATAATAGAGGCCGAGTATATCGCTGCAGCTAATGCAGCGAAAGAGGCTGTATGGATTAGGAAATTCATCGGCGACCTTGATGTAGTTCCTAGCATTGTTGGTCCCGTAGTTCTCTACTGTGATAACAATGGTGCAATTGCACAATCTAAGGAACCTAGATCCCATCAGCGCTCCAAGCACATACTTCGGCGGTTCCATCTTATTCGTGAGATTGTCGAACGAGGAGATGTGAACATTTGCAGAGTGCCGACTGAGGAGAATATTGCAGATCCACTGACAAAGCCTCTCGCGCAGAGAAAGCATGATGGTTATACTAGATCAATAGGTATATGATACCTAAATGATCATCTCTAGTGAGAATCTTGTGGGTTACATGTAAACATATATTCTATTGGCTGTTTGTTGTTTATTCATATGATGAATTATGTACCGAAATTTAATTTTACAATTAATGGCAAGTTCTTTTATTATGATTTCTCTATGCGATAGTTGAATGTTAACATAATAAATACCCTTAGAGTGTTCGCTTACATAGGACATCAAGTACGTGACTTGAATGTGAGAGCCTATGATTTATTTGACGCTTCATTCTTAAAAGTTCCCTGGTCGTTGTATCATCATAGAAGCTAAGGGTGATGATGATACATTAAGACTAGCACGTGTGTTGACTGATGACCAGTTCTCATAGGTCATGATATTGTGATATCAAGTCATCACGTGGGTACTTGTTAATGAACAAGTTATACTGGACAGACCCAACCATAGACTACTCTGTGGATTGTTATTTAAACGTGTCACGAGTAGATCTCAATTGACAATGGTGTTGTGATCCTTTGACCTGAAGTCACAGCATTCATCAAGTGAGGTAAAGCGTGCTTTGATGCCATCTAAAGTCTTCCTTGAGAAAGGTTGATGATAAGGGTGGTTGTTGGGTACGTTACGAATCATTTGGGTGTTTGTGTGTGAGCAGATATGAGATTTGTCCTCCTATGTGACAGGAGTTGCATCCATGGGCCCCTTGATGGAACTGGACTGAAAAATGCATGGTCATGCTTGGTTGAGTCAATATGTGATATTGGACTCACCATTCTCTGGAAGTCCGTTTTAGATCAATAAACTTGGATTGAGCTATTATGAGGGTGACACGATCCATGCCTCTAGTTCTTTCCGGATGTAAAGGACAAAGGGACAAAGACAATGCTGGAGTATTGTTCATATAGGCTTATGAGTTATGAACTCTTATTGCTTGGGTAGCAATGATGCATTGCTAGATGCCGCTCATTGTTTGTGAGGTTTTTGGTTTGATACTTTCAAGATCAAGTGGGAGACTGTTGGAGTTATCATGGTGATCTAGAAGTGGCCAAACATGTAATCTCACTGCCAACGCAATATGAGCCTGCAGGATCGCACATAAGAGCATATGGAGAATTTTGAAGATTGACTGTGTTGGTAAGGGTTACCAATCACCGTAGTGAATTGGGTCCGACAAATATTGTCAAGGAAGAATCGTCGAGATTCGTCGAGAATCGTCGAGTATCGTCGACTATGGTCCGTCGACGATCGGCGGCTATGGTTCATCGAGAATCGTCGACTGTGGATCGTCGAGTATCGATCATCGAGAATCGTCGAGTCTCGATCGTCGAGAATCATCGAGTATCGATCGTCGTATATCGTCGATCGTCGAGATTCGTCGAGAATCGAAATGTTCGATTTTCGACGAATGCTGATTCCCGTCGAATTTTTTCCCAGAAACCCTATTTTGCTGTGGTCTGCGGATAGCGATTTTACCTAGGTTTATTTATGCTTTGGGTATAAATAGACACTTAGGTTTTGAGCGGAGCAGTAGTTGAATTTCCCCGACCCGACGGAAGAGTTCTGCCGTTCCGCTGACGGAAGTGTTCCACCGACAGAAGAGTTTCGCTTCCACCGATCGCTCGCTCCGCCGGCCTCCTCTCCGACGACAGTCGCCGGTGTTGCTCTTCCTGGAGCGGACCTAGCAGTCCGTGGAGGTGCAAAGGTGCAGTCGATCTCCTTCACGATCTTTCGTGCGACGAAAAGCTCGGTGTTCTCCTGCACGTGTGGATTTCTGCAGAGACGTAGAGGTTATTCTACGTGGAACTCGCCACCGACAAGGACTCAAAGCTTGGAGCATCTCTGTTGAGTTTTGACTCAACACCGGAAAGGTAACTTTGACATAGTTATTTCTTAACTTCTTGATTCAATATTCATGGCCCGATCCCAAATCTCTTTTGGGTTGTTCTCGATTTTATTTCTTCCGCTGCGTGCACAACCTAGCCCAATCCACTCGGGCTAAGCTTAATTTGAGTGGCCCATTAGCTTTAGGAGGCAGGAAATTATCTTAAATGCCATTCATTTTCTTGAAATAGTGCCTAGGAGAGAGAAAGCTCTATTTCCCTTTAATGGAGGAGAGAGAAAGTGGGGAGGAAGAGGCCATTCATGGCCAAGGAAGGCCAAGGCTCCTCTCTTCATCTCCAATGACTTGATTCATCTCCCCTAGTCAGTTAGGAGAATACCAGAGGGTTTTCCCGGCCATGACAGTGGCTAGGTGAGGAGAATTTCAGTTTGGTCGAAATCTTCAAAATGGCCATTAATGGTGCAATCATGCCATGGCCTCTCCTCTCCCCATCTGAGCATTTTAAAAGCTTCACCACATCAAGAGCAATCCTTTCCACCTTTCCTTTGAAAAAGTCGAGCCCTCTGGTAGTGTTATTGTAGAGCACCGAGTCGCGCCACCACTGTCAATGGAAACCTGACGTTCGGCTAGGCTCCAGCCCTCCCAGAAGGTCCTGTCCTCTTCCTAAGTGGATAGATCCACTTCTATTGGTCGCAAGGTTTGGGGCCAATTGGCCCTAGATCAGTTTGCCAAAAACTCCATTTTTGGAGCTTTTCATCCATGCTTAATCCCTATTCCGGCCATCTCTGGCTAGCCAACCACCGTCTATCGTCGGCCACCACCTTAACGAAGGTGGTGGTGGTGCTGGCCGGCCGGGGGAAGGTGTAGGTGGTCGGGTAAACGCTATCAAAGTCAGCCCAGGACGGGCTGCTGTGAGCCATTGGTTCAAGGAGGAAGACAACCAGATGCCGTCGATATGGTGCGTCAAGATTCGTGCGGCCAGATTTAATACTATAGTAAATGATATTATTATTTCATTTTCTGTCACATATTTGACAGTGTTTTGATTTAATTATTAAAAATACTTAGAGACCTTTTATGAAAAAAATGGTTAACATAACAATTGTAAAATTTTGAGTCTAGTTTATTTTAAAATTGGTTTCAACCAATTTGAGTTACCGATCTGACCACAGCACACCAAGTGGTGCAAGCTATACCTAGGGTTAACCAGATACAAATTTGTGTGCCCCCACTAAAATAATCATCCAAATGCTTTGAAATTTTGATCATAGATTAGTCTCAGACATAACCAAAAATGGAAATTTTTTGAATACATTTTTCTATAGTTTTAGAAAACATTTAATAAATCATGTTTGATTTAATTAAGGGGTCTAGTGACCTCAAAACCACCCAATATTTTAGTGGGTGACCATTAGGGTCATGAAATGACTCTGGTAAAAATCTCGCCCATTTGGGGTTGGTTTGAGTAGGTAGTAGTGTAACCAAACTTTGGTCCCTAAAGGGGTAAATTAGGGCAAAGTTAAAATTGATGGGTTGAGTGACCAATCTTCATCCAAAAGAGTTGAAACTTTGGCCACTGCCTCAAAGTCCTCTAAAGCACCCCCTCAAGAGATTTTGAGTGGTTTGGGGTGGAGATGCCCAAAGACCCTAGTATAGGCCTTAGGGTTGAAGTTTGGGGCGTAGTGAAGGACATGGGACTATATATCCTTATATGGTTTTGGAAGTTGGTTGGTGAGTTTTTAGGGTAAAAATAAGCTCTATAAGAGTGGTTATAGAATTTTTAGGAGCATATACCCTCTTTGAAATAAATGTGGATAGTTTATGTCATTTTGGTCCAAATAAATAATTACATGCTCAAATGAGCTTGGATGCTCATGAAATTTAGTAAATGAACTTATTTAGATGATATTGCTGAAATTTTATTGTGAATTTTGGATCAATAATCATAGTACTTCATTCATAAACCCTAACTTTACTTTATTCACAAGATAATTATTTTAGGGTTATTTACTTACTGGAAAATGATGAAACTTGGTCAAGGAACATTTTTGGACACAATAATACTCTGTGAGTTTTTATAAAAATATTGGAAAACTTTTCATATGGGCATTTTCATAAGTGCTCATTTGTTGAATATTTTAATATAATTCATATATGTGATCAATTGGAGTTAGAAAATTATAAATCATAGGTAGTAGCCTTTACTGATCATACTTATCATCTTGTAATTTTCTCATAATTTTTGGATGGCTGATTCTAATTTCCCCTTATTAAATTAAGATTATGCTTATTTGTTCCATAATTTGTTGAAGGTTAAATCCACCTTGTAAAATTGGGAATTTTAGTATTTACTGTTATTTTGATGTTTTTAGTTTATTATAATTTTTTTAAGGTCATAACCTGTCAGAAAAGTATACTTAGTGTTCAAAACATAGTTGGCCTGATTTTACGATAAATTAATTAATTATTAAATAAATTGGAAAAAATATTATATTATGGAATTATCTCTTAAATATCATGATAGACCCCCAGTAATAATTTTAGATCATTTGGATGAATATTTGAAGGGGTCACCATTCATACGCATCATGTAGGTTATTTGGTCTGCACCTTGTAGAAATTGTAAAGTAGGGAAACATTTGGATCTTGTATGGGAAAGGATAGGTTGTGTACCTGGTCTGGTTGGAATGTATAGTGTCACCAAAAGAAGGTAGGTTGTGTGAGCCCGGTTGTGCAAGGACAGAGTTGTGCTCGGGATCGACGATGGATTATCTTTCCTTGGAGGAGGTCTCAATATACTTAGGGTTAGATCAAGTGTAAGATCAGTAGAGTTGGGACATTGGTAGATATAGATAGTAATAAGTACCTTGCAAAAGGGAGCTTTAAGCTTCAGCCCATCATAGTTCTTAGTGCCCTCAAGAGCCCTTTACAGGGAATGCCCTGTGTAGTTTAAGGTTAACTTTAAACCGTAAGACTAAAATGTTAAAGAGCAATTAGTAAACTAGGGCTTCACCTTCACTCACCCCGATGACTCGGGAGGTTAGCTTGGTTGGGTTATCCGAGCAGTAGACTCGGTGGTTGTGAAATTTGGCAAGTTAGCCTGGCGAGTAGAAGGCTCGGGAGGTAGTTGTGACGGACGGGTTAATCCGGGGAGCCGATGACTCGGGAATTCATGGTTGCATGTGCATAAAGTGTTGGGTCTTCGGTATTGGACAGTCATTCACACTGACGTCGTTACAATGAGTCGACGGGTGTGGTTTACACTTAGCCAAGGAAAAGACTAACGGTTGGTCAACATAGTACGTGGTGACTCTGGTGTGTCCTTCAAAGGCGTACGTAAGGGCTAGGCCTATTAGTGTAAATACCCGTCTAGGAGTGGGGTGGCCCAACCCATTGTCTATGTTGGCCACTACTAAGGCTCCTGGGAGTGAAGCTAGCTTCCAAAACAGGGGAACTAAAGGTCTATGCGCATAGAGTCGTGTGTGTGTTGCACTTGTATGATCATATCATTAAACATACATAACATAGTATATCATTTTATCATCATACTTCAACCCTTACCCCTGACGTATAAATTGATATGAGACTTTCTATACGTTAGGCCTTGCAAAACGACCTCATGGTTTATAAGCTTGTGTGAGCATGCTTATAAGCTATGGTTACTTTCCTTGTAGTTACCTATCACTTTTCTTTATGGTGCACTTTACTTTTCTTCTCTTTACTGCTCTGTTATTATGGTATTGCTAGCTTGTATTTCTTTTTATAGCACTGTGAACATTTTAATAAAACTGCAAGATTAAGACCATCGTCACCTGCTCTTGTTTACTCTCCACCATCATAGTTTTCCTATCATTCCTCCTGCACGGTGCCTAGGAGCCACTGGGGGAGGGATGGGGGAAATCAGGCTTAGTCTTTTTGACTAACGTTTGGTGGGCCAAAAATTTTAGGGGTTCTGGATGGGAGATAGGGAGCAGAGGCAGGAGATGCAGCGCCAACGGAGTTAAGTGCGCATGGAGGTGGGCCAGTATAGTACGTGAGAACCAGCTTTTGGCTCCGTGAGTGTTAGTTTTACTTTGCTTCCACGAGAGTGTTGTATTGAGGTCATGATGTACTAGGAATGAGCCCATTTATATTTCTACTTTACTGTTATGTTTCAGTACATTTATCTCTTTGGACTTTGTTGCGATTTCCATGTTCATTTATATATCTATTGTGATTTGCGGACTTGACTTGATTGTCTTCACTATTGCACTTCTATTTCTTTGGTGATCTTTAATGTCGGCAGGATCGACGTTTTGTAGTGGCGACCCTCCCGAGTGTCGTTGTCACCTCAAAACGACGATTCCGGCCGTAAGACATGGTAGCGAAAAAAATGGGATCTTACATGGGTAGTGTGGTACGACCACACCCATAAGTGACAAGACTGACCACTATCACCAACCGCATAAGAGCGTACCTGTCTTAGAGCCCACCCGAGCAGATACACCTGTCTCGTCTCCCATCTTCTGAGATGTGAGTCCTTAGAGTATGGGACTGTAGTCATTTTGCCTCCGCTGGGGTGCTTGTATAAGCACATAGCTACAACATTTTGCTTACACACACACATATCTATATATATGTATACATATATATATATATATATATATGTGTGTGTGTGTGTGTGTGTGTGTGTGTGTGTATAAATATATATACGAATGACAGTGCACGGGGGCTCTCGTGCCCCGCGCGGTAGTACTTGCCGCACCCCGTGCCCCGCGCGAGAGTACAAGCCCCCCCCCCCCCCCCCCGTGCCCCGTGCGATAGTACTTGACGGCCTCGTGCCCCGCGCGATAGTACAAGGCCCCATGTGCCCCGCGCGATAGTACGTGGCGCCCCCCGTGCCCCGCGCGATAGAACCTGGCACCCCCCATTTCCCGCACTAGGGTTCGCCCGCCCCCGGCGGGCTTCCCCGCCCCCCGATTATTTTTTTATTAAAGAAGAATAAAAGAGCATGAAAATTACAAAAAAGAAGAATAAAAGAACAAATTGTAAGTTGGAACATAAATCCGTTATTATCAAGATAAAAATGTTTTGATGTATTGTCTAAGTTTAAACTGTTATTATCAGTGCATTTTGAAAAAAGTAAATACAGTCAATTTTGCTGTCATTCAAGAACATAAGAGCCAAAAACAATTCAAGCATATATCATACCTAGAGCATGAAGAAGAATGTGCATAGAAGTCAAAACAACAAAAGTCATCTAGCGTTGCTTGGAAGTTCTCATGAAGGTTTTTGATCTAGAGTGATGAGGATGAAGAGTGATGAAAGTCACGACCTTTGCGAGAATGATGATGTAAAATGTCGGCATTGGCGTTGGTGAATGCAGGCAAAGCCGTCCAAAAAAGATGTGTTTGCAACTCCTTGCTCGGCTTTTATTTGATTCTGGAGAGGGATGAGATAAATTAAGAGTGATGTTATAGGCACACCAATATTGGTTATAGGCACACCAAAAAACCCGGTTCAAAGTCTTAAAACCTAATATGCTAGGGCAATACCCGCACACCAACAGGTCCTCTTTTTCGCGAACAGCAGCCGCACGCAGCCTTCTCCTTTTCAGGAATAGGAGCCGAAGCCCTTCCACCTCCTCTCGATTTCGCCGGAAAATACCCGCGCGCGGCCGCCCATTTCGCCGGAAAGTACCCACCGAAGGCCGGCCCACTGCTTCCCTTTCTCCACCGGAAGAATACTTGCGAACTGTAGCCGCTCGAAGTCCCTTGCCTCCCTCTTCTCGTCGACGGCCTAATCACCACCGCCGGCCACCATTGTTGAGGAAAAATCTTCTCTCCTGTGTAAGAGTTCAAAAACTTCTCTCCCTTGTATATTTTTTGAGGATTTAAAGCTCTCCATATGGTTAGGGTTTCTAACTTTGGACTCGTTTTTTTCTCCAGATTTATGTGTTCTTCTCCAATCTGAAGGTGCTTTTGTTCTATTCCATTTAGCCACCCTTTAGCAAGGTATAACATCTATGTTTTTTTCCCCTCATTTTTTGGATTGAAGATCATTGTTTGTGGTTTTAGGATAGTAGTATTGTAATAACTATGATTCTATTATGTTGTTTACCATTTTTTGTTTTTTTAGATTAAAATGAATGTGGAGCATGCATTGTCGGTAGTTGAGCCCAAATGTAGAACGTTTTCAGTAGATGTTGGGGTTCACTTTGTGACAGATTTAATTTTTTCTAGCAAAGATGACCTAGTTAAGTGGACTCGTAATGTTGCTAAAGAAGTCGGTTTTGTTGTTGTTATACATAGAGCGGATAAGCTTGATGGAAGACCTAAACCAAGGGTTTTTCTAGGTTGTGATAGGGGTGGTTCTCAGCGTGATAATCAACATTCAAAGGATTGTGTGAAGAAAAATATAAGAAAAACAAGCTCCAAAAGGTCTCAATGCCCTTTTTCCCTACTTGCCCAAAAAAATTCATGTACGGATGAATGGAAAGTTGAAGTCAAATGTGGTTTGCATAATCATGAATTTGTACACCTTGAGGCTCACAGTTATATTGCAAGGCTAAATGAAAATGAGCAAAAGATTGTTGAGGAAATGTATGCATCCGGCGTAAAGCCTCGAAAAATTTTGTCTACCTTAAAAAAGAGAAATCCAACAAATTCTTCTGTAATGAGAACTATTTATAATGAGAAGAATAAGTTGTATAAGAAAGAGTTGCAAGGGGGAACCCCAATTCAGTTTCTATATAAGTGCATTAGGGATGCAAAGTACATTAGTTACAATCATGTCAACTAAGTTTCTAATAATTTGGAGAGCTTATTTTTTGCACATCTTACTTCTATTCAGCTCAGCAAAATATTTCCAGATATTTTTATCATGGATTGCACTTATAAGACGAATCGTTATAGATTACCTTTACTATCCATTGTTGGGTTGACATCTACCAATATGACATTTTTTCATCATTTGCTTTTCTATCAAATGAGACTGAAGGTAGCTATAAATGGGCTTTGGATTGCTTTAAAAGTACATTGGACGCAACTTTTTTGCCAAATGTAATGGTAGTTGACAGGGAAGTCGGTTTAATGGATGCCATAAAAGTAACTTTTCCTCAAACAAGAATTATATTATGTCAGGTGCACATTAGCCGCAATATATTATCATATTGCAAGAAGTTTTTCAAGCATGGTAAGGAATGTGAAGTTTTTTTACAAGAATGGCAAACGTTGGTGAACTCACCAACCATTAGCGATTACAACATGCATTTGAATGTTATGTTAGCAAAGTACTCAGAAAAATATTCTAACGTTCTAAATTATGTGATGAAAACTTGGATATAACCATATAGAGAGTACTTTGTCTCAGCTTGGATTGATACGTTGTTACATTTTGGAAACTCCACCACCAACCGTGTGGAGAGCGAACATAGTCACCTCAAGCGGTTTTTAGAAGTATATGTTTGTAATTTAACTTCTATATGGAAAACATTTGATCAAATGCTTAATCTACAACACACTGAGATTAAGCGTTCTTTTGGGCAAAGTTCGATACAAGTAAACACATGTTTCAGAGGACCACTATATACAAATTTGATTAGTTTTGTTTCGATTGCGGCATTGGAGATAATAAAGAAAGAAGAAGAAATGGTAAAGAGTGGATATCCAACATCTGCAGAATGTTTACACAAAGTAAGGTATACAATGGGCTTGCCTTGTTCTCATGAATTAGTGATTTATATGAATCAATCTGCTGCATTTCCATTATGGATGGTGCATAAACATTGGAGGCAACTAACCTTGAAATCAACAACATTTGGTGCAACTCAAGTAAAAGAGGAGAATGACTCATTGAATGTTATAGAAGTTGTGTTGGACGGGTTACTAAAGCAATACAATAGTATACCTGATGCTCAACGAAATGAGATGAAACGTAAGTTGCATGAGATAATGGAACCCACCACAACTCAAATAAAAGAACCATTGGTACCCTTAAGATTGAAAGGAAGGCCACGTAGAAGTTATAAAAAAATTATGGCGGAATACAAATCTACAAAAAGAGAGCTTTCTTTGTTTGAACATGTCTTGAAAAAGGAACAGAATCACACCCCAAAAGCAAAGAAGTTGATTCCAAGAAGAAGTGTGAATACAAATAAGTTTCTTGAATGCATCCGTAAGGAAATGCCTTCACATATATCTACTCATATAACAGATGTAGTAAATGTACTTGGCGATGGACATTGTGGCTATCGAGTGGTTAGCAATGCACTTAATATGGGTGATAATTGGTTTCAAGTGTGAAAGGACTTAGCAAAAGAGATGAAAAGTCATGAAAATCAATACAACAATCTTTTTGGAAATGTGAGACGTACAAAACTATTACTATCTTTGGATTGTACTTCAGTGCCAGCTCCATTGGATAAGTGGATGACAATGTCGGACATGGGATTGGTGATTGCAACATGTTATAATATGACGGTAGTTCATTACTCAAAATTTCAGTCTTTCACATTCATACCTTTACACGCTGCCCCTCCAACAAGCCGGAAGACTATCTTTATTTGATTTGTCAATAATAATCACTACATCTACTTATTGATGCGCGATGGTTGCCCGCTACCGCCAGTGATCTCTATGTGGACGAGATATCATGATCCAGTAGCAGATGAGTGGGACTTCAATTACATCCCAAGCGATAGAGTTCTCCACGACAACAAACAAGATGAAGAAGTTATTAATTTGTCGGATCCTTGATATGAGGTAAACTTCTTATTATAAAAAATTCTTAATAACAACTAAGTTTTACTATAATACTAATATAAAAGTTTTTGTGCAGATATTTAGAGTATCACATTTACATTGGGATGTTCATCGTGAAGAAGTAAAACAATAGGTAGAAATATAACATTGTATCTTTTATTTTTGTGTCATGTGATCATACTAAAATTGTTATGTAAATTTAACATATGCAGGTCGAGACGAATGGAAAGAAATTGAGCTCAAATTTTTGAACCATTGATGTGATATGTTACCATAGTGGTTGTTTAAGTTGGCTAACTCATTTTGTCTAATGGACTGTTACGAAACTTATGTTGGTTAACTTATTTTTTGTCCGAACAACTGTTATAAATTTCTTGTGTTTTTTTGTCTTGAAATTTCTAATATTATTAGGTAATGAAAAGAACATAAAAACTCAAAAGCATGGTGGGTGTCCACTAAATAGTTTTGTAAGTTGATTTGCTAATTCTAAAAATTTGATTTTGATGTACAATTATATGTTTGGTGTGCAAATATCTAAATTGGACTGCATTTATATTTTGGTTGCATATAACCAATATTGGTGTGCCTATAACAACACTCTCTAAATTAAAGCAAGTGGGATGAGTTGTCTTGTTAGTTGACTAAAGCAAGAGGGATGAGTTGTCTTGTCAGTTTCTAATTTGGAGCAGAGTTTGCTTGTTGTAGCTGCTTTTGGGGAGTCGGGAAAGAGAGGGCTAAGATAGCGGGAAATAAAAAAATACAGAAAAACAAATTTTTTTTTGAAATAATAAGGATGAGTGGAGAGTATTATTGGGAGACAAATGTTACACCATTCATGAATGTCATGCCAAAAGACGAAAAAGCCATACAGATGAGAAGGAGTGTTAGGGAAAATGGGAAGTTTTATGGGATTTAAATGTTACACCATGGGTCTTAGAAGGGTTTGCTTATAATATATATATATATATATATATATATATATATATATATATATGATTTTCTGATATTGTTTCCAATTATGTGCTAATGTGATGTGATGTGTTCAAAGTCTGACAAGACGATCATCCTGCGCTTGGAAAGTGGGGCGTTGCAACTTAGGAAGCGTAGGTTAATCGTCTTGGGCAGTAATACCCTCCTCCGACCTGACCCATGCTTAGGGGTGAGGGCAGTCTTACAACCAACTCCCGCGCTACAAAGCACTCATTCCCGTGCTACAGGGTTATATGCCACCGCACCGCAGAGCACCGCTCCCGCGTTGTAGGGCTTCATGCCCCCGTGCTACAATGCTCCCACTCCAGCACTAGAGGGATTCATACCCCCACACTGTAGAGAACTCGCTCCAGCGCTGCAGGGCTTCATGCCCCCGCGCTACATAGCACCTGCTCCTGTGTTATAGGGCTTTATGCCCTTGCGCTGTAGAGCACCCGCTCTCGCGTTGCAAAGCACCTCGCTCCCACATTGCTTGGGCACCACGACATCGCCATGGCAAGCCCCCTCACGTTTGCCAAATGGTTGGTAGGGTCTACCCCCTCGCCGTCTCCGAGTCATTTCCCCACTGATCTCTTACTACAACGAATCGAAGGTCAGCCCTTCTCCCCTTTGGTAGGTCACGACATTGTCAGGGCCTGCCCCCTCGCAGTTGCCCGGGTTCGAAGACTGGTCCTTCACCACCACAATCAACGATACCCCTGGTTCAGATATCTTATTCTCTGCCTGACTAAAAGTGTTCGATCTTCGTATTGGTAATAGATTGAGATGTCACTGGGTCTCATCCTTCTACCAATAACCGATCGACAATGTCCCCCAACTCGATGCTCTGATCTCTCACCACATGGCTAGAAGTGTGTGCCCTTCGCCCTGGTCGCCCGGGTCTCTTCCTCCAACCACGAGCATCCAAAAAGGAGATCGTAGTCACCCATAAAGCAATGATGTCAGCACCACACAAGCTCAACCAATACAGAATCATGACTCTACACCAGAGAAATCTATAATAAAAATATGATGCAAAAAGGGGCATCCAAAGCACTGCTAACAATATAGAAAGCCACTGCAAATGTGTGAAGATACAATAGAGGCAAAGCTACTTCCTGCCAACAACAACAACAACAATGACCAAAATCGGAGCCCGGACCAAAATCCTCAAGTAGGTCCTCTAAGCAGAGGTTGGCAAAATCACAACGACGCGTCTGCGCCATCATACATTAGATCTTCACCTCCAGTAGGAGCGTTGCAGACATTACAAATCACAAACATCGTTCCTTGTACACACAATGCCCACTATGCCATGCACACACATTACACATGTTCCGCACATTTCACCTTGCACACATTAGGCCCTATGCGCATCTAAAACACGTCGCGTCATACGCGCGTTGCGCCCCCCACCCACAATATACATTATGCACACCACTTCCCAGCGCACAACACGCCCCGTGAACCTTTCACCTCCCGTGCATTTGACCATGCACGCACACCATAAGTAAGTTCTCCTATAGGTAAGCTAACTTACCTTCTGCACCTCTGCCACATTGTTCATCATTATCAGGAACACCGTGAGTCCACACATGCACAATTCGATAAAAAGTCTCCGCCCTCCTTTCGCTCCAGCCTTAGAGCCCGCAGATTTGGGGGGCATTTGTTAGTGTTCACCTAAGCAGGTTCGATTGAACTGTGGATTCCTCAAACGTAACCTCAATTGCCGACCGCACTCACACGCTTCCACACACACGAAGTAACCTCCCATGAGAACCATTATGCGACCACAAAGCCGCATATGTGTGCACCCACTTATGCAAGGCCTAGGCCTCGCGCAAACGTGCACGTCGCCTCACCTAACTGTACGCACCTGCGTGTGGCCTCAGGACCGCGCGCATCTACCTACAACCTCGTCGTAGGGGGTGGGTGGCCCCCTGGCTGCCCATCCCTCTAGTCGCCCGGATCGGGAAGCCTCTTAGCCACCCAGATCCGGGTGGTCCTTTTACCGTAGTGGGTGGGCGGCCCCCTAGTCTCCCCCTTTGGCTGCCCCTAGTCTCCCCCTTTGGCTGCCTGGATTGGGTGACCTTCAGATTGCCCAGATCCAGGCGACCCTTTTTTCCACAGAGAGCGGGCGGCCCCTTGGCCCCCACCCTCTAGTTTCCTAGACTAGGTAGCTTTCCGACTGTCCAGATCTAGGTGGTCATTTTTGCCACAGAGGGCGGGCGGCCTTCTGGCCACCCAGATCTGAGCGTCCCTTCCGTCGCAGAGGGAGAGCGACCCCTTGGCTGCCCGACCCTCTACTGACGGCTGGCCAAGATCTAGTCACCGGTCGGCCCTCTGTCGGTGGCTGGCCTAGATCTTGTCGTCGGCTGGCCCTTGCCGATCGATTCTCCTTGCCAGCCCTCTCCGACCGATTCTCCCCGCCAGTTGGTTTCCTCGCCGACCGACCCTCTACCATCCAATTTCACTCTCATGATTGTCGTCATCCGTTACGTGGGTAACCATCTACGTAACCACCTCCTGTAACCTTCCATTATGAGGGAGGGGTGTGTGCGCAACCAAAAATTATAATAGGAGTGAACATAGTAGTTCTTCTAAAAATATATATAAAGAAATTAGTCCGTGCATTGTTAAATTAATAGAACAATACGCGTATTAAACTACAGAATTCCGGCTGCAAATAGTAATTACTGTTGTTATGGTCTGTGAATAGACAGGTAACTACCATAACTATCCCTGGGGCCTATAAATAGAGTCTCAAGCTTTCCTTCATATCCATCTTCTTCTCTCCCCAGGAATTCCTCCTATGAGTTTCTTTCTCCACTTCTACTTGTTGGGAATATTGCCCCAATATTTTTGATTTGAAGGTCTTAAGATGACAATGCATATCTTGTATTTGAAGTGCTCTCTAGTTTTGATATGACAAGTTTAACTTAAGTGCATGACTAATGTATGTTTAGACACTTGCCACCCAAATTCATGTTGACCTTTGTACTAATTATATATTAGACATGTCACTATCATTGAGAAAAGTCACTTAGGATAAAAGAAAACAAAGGCAGAATCAAAGATTGGTCTAAGTAAATAATCGGGTGCATAGATTTTAAGACTAAGGAAAAATTCGACTGCATAGAGCTCAAGACTACGAAAAAGTTCGACGACATCGACTGCACCGAAGAGAAAAAGCACGACTGCATTGAAGAGAAAAAGTTCGGCTGCATCGACTATATTGAAGAGAAAAAGTTCGACTGCATTGAACACATTGAATTTACGGCCAAGTAAGAAATCGCTTTCATTGACTACAAAAGTTCGACTGCATCAGAGATAGAATTCGACTGCATCAACTACAAGGTGACATAAGTTCTTTTACAGGCTGAAATGGCTAAGTGTCAGGAGTTTCCTTATATAATTTTAATAAGGTTTAAGGGCTATCCAAGTAAAATTCATGAGTGTTATTAGATTTAGTCAATGACATCATGTCATGGTCACATAGATCAATTTCTCCCAGCATGTCACGTGGCACCATGACCAGATCCTTAATTTAAGGATCAGATTGTGCAGAATATTTATATCAAATTACAAAGTAGAATTTGTTGCATATATCAAGGGTCGGCCAGCAGAAAGAAATATTCTCATTTATGAGAGAATAATTCTTTGTTTCAAAATTATTCCTTAATCAGATTTTGACAACCGCTGTTGTTTTCAAATCGGGATTATTTTCTAAGTGCTTGATAGCCTATTGAAGAAGACTTTGCCAGAATAAATTCTAGTCTATATATCTTACTTATATAGATTTATTCTAGCCGTTGGAGTTTCCTAATCAAATAAGTTGTCCAAGAAAGATTGACCCAGCCGTTAGAGATTTCAAATTCAACATTTTTTCTCGGCCGGCCAAGTGAAGTATAAGAGAAGGCCTTAGAGATTTTGAAAAAGGAAGCTTTTGGACTTCTAGTCTTTGAATATTTTCTAAAAGCTCTCAATATTCACAAAGATACTTCACTACTCATTCTCTCAAGTCTACTGTGAAAGTCCTGTAGCAGTGATCATTCTTTTAAGTGCTTACTTCTTCAACCACTACTGTAACATTCAGAGAAAGAACTTTTTCAACAAAGTATTTCAAAGAAGATTTTTCAAGTGTTGTTCGATAAATATAAGAAGCCTACTGTGTTTGCTTCTAGTGGAAGACTCAAACCTTAATCTGTTGAGCCAAAATCTATACTCTATTTTCTAGTGTAAATCTCTGTGTGTGAAGATTGAGGTAGAGCTTGTGTTAAAGCCTGAGTTATAGGGCTTGGTGACTGAGTCTATAGGGTTTGGTGCCTGAGTTGTAGGGCTTGGTGCCTGAGTCTATAAGGCTTGAGAAAAGTCTGAGCTGTAGGGCTTTTGTGTAACCTGAGCTGTTGGACCAGGGTAAAGGTCTGAGGTAGGGAACTGTGTTCCTAAGTTGTAAGATATGAGGATTTGAGGAAAGTTTTGGAGAAGTTTGGCCTAAGCTAGTTCTCTGCTAGATAGGTGAAGATGGTAAGTGGATGTACTTATTCTCGGGGGATCACTATAAATTTGTGTGTTGTGGTTTGATTGTGTGCTTTACAATTCTTCTGTGCTGATTAAAAAGAATAAACAAGAAACTTAAAAAGTAAGTAAATCATCTATTCACCCACTCTAGGTGAGTAGCAACCCTTCACTTTCACTCCTCCCCTCCTTTCTGTACTTCTCGTCCTCTTTTCCTCCTTGCGCGCCCCGCGCGCTTTCCCCTTGCGCGCTTCCACGTGTGCTGCTTTCTTGCGTGCCACTCCCTTGCGCGTTGTCGCCCGGTCTTCTCCAAGCGCGCTGTCATGCACTCCGCTCTTAAGACCGCTCCAAGCGCACCACTGTGCGCTCTGATCTCAAGACCGCTCCAAGCACGCTCCACTCTCAAGACCTCTACAAGCACTTAGTGCCCTTGACTCAAGAACAAGTATACCGGCCGCCAACCATACCAGTGCTCCAGACTCCTATAAACACAACAAAAGACAAGCCGCAGAGGATAAGGCGCGTAGAAGGTGCTGCTCAAGCTTCCAAGCCCAGATACTGTGGGACGAGCATAACAAGCTGCACCCGTTTCCAAGTGGCAAAAGAGGGCTTCAAAGCACGGCAAGCGCATCGCTCCCCACAATTTATAAAGAAATATTTAGCTCTGTGAGCAATGACCTGTCACCCTCTGAGCACTGCTCTTTCTCTCCTATAACAATTGTAATGAGAGACGACCTGTCGCCCTTGAGTTCATTAAAAAGCTTTGTAATAATGAAAAGAGAATAGTGGAAGTTTGGTCGGCACCGATCCGACCACGTGATTTTTCACCCATTTCCAGGGTTTTGCACGTTAAAAAAATTGTCTTGCATCATTACCATTTTTTTGTGACTGTTTGGGCGCTCGGCCGCTCCCGGGCTAAGACGGCGAAACTTAGTGATCCACAATAATAGAAAATTTGGAGAACAATTCATTCTAACAAGATTATAATCTCCACACCCCCCTTTAATGCCAAAGCCTTGAAAATCACTAATTATAGAAGTGATTCAATATGAATTATCGAACTTTTTATGTAAGCAGATGCATGAGAAGATGCGGCACTCTAATTATAAGCAGCAAGAGTATGTTTATCAAGGGTGTAAGCAATAAACTATAATAAATTAAACAACAATTCAATCACATTACCTAGCAGTATGATTACCTAGCAGTAACATTCACCTTTAACAGCTCATTTCCAGCTTTGAATTGGAAACATGAGCATCAAATTTCCAAAAACTTTTCAAAAACCCTAGAATGAAAAGGAAAAAAAAATCAAACAAATATTTGCATACCCTAAACCCTAGAATGAAAAGGGAAGAATTTTTTTTAAGAAAAGGTGGCCGCCTGGCCTCTTCTTGGACGGTCATGGAAGAGGAGATGGACGAAATTGGGGCTTAGTTGTATGTAATAGATATTATATTAGTATGCTAAAAATATATTCGTAATTGAGTTGTGTAAGAGGCTATAAATATAGCTCAGAGGGTTGTAAAGGACAATCGTCGAATAATAATATCATTTTGTCTTTATGTTCTGTAGGTTAGCTCGTGTATCCGGAATGAATAAATAAAATACTTTATTTCTTGTTTTTACGGTTCCTCTCTCCTAGAATAAGAGTTCTGGTACATGTTTTTAGAGCATCTTCAATGAAGATCTTTATATTTAGAGATTCTCATTATATCATGTGGAGAACATGATTAGAGCAACTCCAACCATGTACTCCATTTTGGAGAACTTGATATTATTTTATGTATATAATATATATAATAATTATAATGATAATTATATAATAATAATAATAATTAGAAAGTATTCAATATTAGTCTCATTTTGTAGGTCTCGAAAAGATAATTTTATTGATATATTTTGTTATAATTGACAAAATATATTAGCGAATGCAAAGATTATAAATTATTGTAAACAAATAAATTAAGTAATTAAAAATATATATATATATATATAAAAAAAATGCAGGCGCCCTGCATTTTCTCTCTTCCTCCTCTAAATTTAGAGGAGGAGAGAGAAGATCACCATTTTTGAAGGGTCATTTGAAGCAAGGAATTCTGCATTTATAGAGAAATAAAGGCCGGTTGGAGATGCTCTTATTGACAATTCACCTATGGCCTATATCTGTTACATTGGTGCTCTCGTCGACATTCTCATTCTTCCATCTGGCAGCATTGAAGATTAACAACAATTTGAAGTAGTTATTCTTCAAATTGCAATTTATCTCCATACAACAAGCATGCCCAAGCAATCTAGATCACAGTCATCTTCATCAACAACCTCAGGATCTCACTCATGTATAAAGGACTCCGCATTCTTGATCCTTACACAACGTCAGACTCGCTCCCTCCTGGAAGCGGGGGGTGTGCTGCACTGCACCGTGCAGTGCAGCACATCAAACAACTGAAAGTGCATCAACACTCGCTACGAGATGCTTGCGCGGGTGTCGATGCACTCGCAGCCGCTGGATGCTGCACTGCACGGTGCAGTACACCATCCCCCTTACCCGCCCCTCCTTCAACTGCTGATCTGACAATATTTTCCATTACAAGATCTTATTATTTCAGATGTTCCGTCACAAGCTTTTGAAATTGTGACTTGGATCACTCACCTTGCTCAAGATTGTCTATGGGAGATACCTTCAAGAAAGCCTCCCAAAAAATATAGCTGAGAGATCCCCTTTTTCCATCTCTCTTGTGTGACACATTAAATCTTTTTATTGGTATAATTAACTTTGTGGATTATTTTTTGTGCGAATAGAAACAAGAGACCGGAAAAACTGGAGTAATGGAATTTTTATTATCCAAAAAACTAAGTATTACAAAGGTATAGCCTCCCTTATATAGAATGGAGGAGATGAGAGAGAATACAAATACCCAATGTGGGACTAAATACACAAATACATCATCTACAAATCTAACCGCCAAACCGCCCAGGAGACCGCCTAACCGCGCGGTTAGTAGGCACTAACCGCCCGGTCACCACCATCAGAGCACGCCGCCAATCCACTGAGATCCCAGAGATTAGCCGGCAGACCGCCCGGCTACCAACCCGCCATAGATTAGCCGGCTGACCGCCCGGCTACCAAACCGCCAGTCAAGCCGCCTGTCCGCCCAGGCCTATACAGCAACACTCCCCCTCAAGCTGGAGCATAGATGTCAATCATGCCTAGCTTGCTGCAAATGTGGAAGAAAGAGGCGGACACAGGTTTTGTGAATATATCTGCCAGCTCTTTCTCCGAGGTAACAAACGGAGTGCAAATCTGGTTCTTCAACACTTCTTCTCGAACGAAGTGACAATCAACCTCTATGTGCTTTGTTCGCTCATGGAAGACCGGATTTTTAGAAATGTAGATCGCGGCTTTGTTGTCGCAGAACATGGGAAGAGGATGGTTATAGACCTCTCCAAGATCCAGCATGAGAGCCCGCAACCATTTTAACTCACATGTGGTTGACGCCATGCTACGGTATTCAGCTTCCGCACTAGACCTGGAGACGACTGACTGCTTCTTGCTCTTCCAGCTAACCAAGTTTCCTCCAACAAACGTGCAAAAACCGGAAGTCGACTTGCGGTCCCCTTTGTCGTCCGCATAGCTAGCATCGGAGTACGCTTCGACTCTTAGGTGACCGTTTTTCTGAAAGAGAAGACCTTTCCCAGGTGCGGACTTCACATACTCCAATATCCTGAGAGCAGATTGAAGATGACATTCCCTAGGCGACTGCATAAACTGGCTGACCTTTCCCACTGCATAGGAGATGTCAGGTCTGGTCACCGTAAGGTAGATAAGTTTGCCAACAAGACGCCGATACCTCGTAGTGTCCAATAAAGGTGGAGATTCGTCTGTCCATGTCTTGTCTTCTCCAGGAGCCATAGGACACCTGGCAGGTTTAGCACCCGTCAACCCTGCTTCTTTCAACAAATCAAGAGCATACTTCCGTTGGGAGAGAACCAAGGAACCCGGTTTCCGAGAGATTTCAATTCCCAAGAAGTATTTTGGAGAACCCATATCCTTCGTGACTAGGTGTTGGCGGAGATGGACCTTCGTCAAGGCTACACCAGCTTGATCGTTGCCAGTAAGAAGAATATCGTCCACGTAAACAGCTAGCACAACCAGACCGGAAGCGGTCTTGCGAATGAACAAGGAGTGATCAGCCGAACTCCTGGTGAAACCGATAGCCCCAACGATGCTACTGAACTTATCGAACCACGCCCTGGGACTCTGCTTTAGGCCATAGATGGCCTTCTTCAACTTGCATACTTGAGTCTCCCCCTGAGCAACATACCCAGGAGGTTGCTCCATGTAGACGTCCTCGTGAAGGTCACCATAGAGGAAGGCATTCTTGACGTCTAACTGCGAAATAGGCCAATCCTTGTTGACCGCCACCGATAAAAGGACTCGAATTGTGCTGAGGCGAGCAACGGGCGAGAACGTGTCAAAGTAATCAACTCCATAGGTCTGAGTAAACCCTTTTGCAACAAGTCGGGCTTTGTACCGGTCCACACTGCCATCGGGACGGAACTTAACGACAAACACCCATCGACAACCAACCACATCCGTGCCAAAAGGAGGAGGCACAAGGGTCCAAGTGCCCCGGTCAGAGAGAGTAGTAATCTCCTCATCCATGGCAGCCTTCCAGTGAGGAATACCAAGAGCTTCCTGGTAAGTGCGAGGTGTGGTAGTCGCTGAGATAGCTAGGGCGAAGTCCCTGCGGGAAGGAGTTAGCTGATCATAAGAAACAACAGCTGCCAGCGAGTGCTGGGTGCACGTCCGAACCCCTTTGCGAAGGGCAATGGGCAGCTCCAAGTCCTCGAGTTCCTCAGTTGCCGGTGCATCCGTGGCGGAGAGAGCTGGCCCGGGAGAAGAGAGAGACGGCCGAGGAGACGAGGGAGAAGGAGCATGAGCAATAGAAGGAGGGGCCGGTAGAGGTGGTGATGGAGGAATCTCAAGAGGCGTGGATGTGGTGGAGAGAATGGGTGGAGAGGTCGAGTCGGTAGGAGGAAGAGGGAGGTTCGATCCATCGACCTGTGGGAGGTCAGAAGAGAAGTAGGCGGCATTTTCAAAGAATGTCACATCCGCCGAGACGAACTGCTTGCGAGTAACAGGGTCAAAGCAGCAGTAACCTTTTTGAGTTGTGGAGTAACCCAAAAAGATACACTTCGTGGCACGAGGGGACAATTTGTCGCGAGTTGCGGCAGGGCTATGAACAAAGGCAGTGCACCCAAAAATGCGGAGAGGTAAGGGAAAGGGTTCTTTGGAGGGATAGAGGATGGAAAACGGGGTTTTGCCTTTGAGGACAGTAGAGGGAATGCGATTGATGAGGTAGCAGGAGATGAGGACCGCGTAGCCCCAATAGCTACGAGGAACCTGCATCTGCGTCATGAGAGTGCGAGCGACATCAAGGAGGTGACGGTTTTTACGTTCCGCCACCCCATTTTGCTGGGAGGTATAGACGCAGCTAGTTTGGTGAATGATGCCATGTTGCGTACAAAAAGAAGCGAAATCACTACTCAGATATTCTTTTGCATTATCAGAGCGAAAAATTTTCACAGAGGCAGCAAATTGATTTTTAATCATATAGTAAAATGATGTCCATACAGAGAAAAGTTCGGAGCGATCCTTTAATAGATACACCCACGTACATCTAGAATAATCATCAATAAATGTTACAAAATATAAACTCCCACGCCCTATGGTGAGGGTAGGGGAAGGTCCCCAAACATCAGAGTGAATAAGGTCGAACGGCTTGGAAGAGCCACGACCTTGTCTAGGAGGAAAGGGGGAACGGTGATGTTTGCCCAGTTGACAGGCATCACAGTTGAGAGGAGAGTTGTGCTGAGGTAGATGAGGGAACAGTTGGTGGATGAGACGTGAGGGAGGATGCCCCAGTCGAAGGTGCCACTGAAGAAGATCTGTAGAAGCTGGAGAGAAGACGGTAAGTGCGGATACATCATCAAGGAAGTAGAGACCGCCTCGCTCAGTCCCAGTAGCAATCGTCCGCTTGGAGTCCGGGTCCTGAAACGAACAAGAAGAAGGAGTAAATGTTACCGAACACTGAAGTTGCTTGCAAAGAGAAGTAACCGACAATAAATTGCACGGAAACTTGGGCACATAGAGGGTATCCGCCAGGCGAAGTGACGGAGTAACTTGAACCATGCCCGTTCCATGCACCGGAGAAGGAGAACCATCCGCAACTAGAACAGGGGGCAACCGATCATGTGTTTCTAGGAGAGAAAAACACTGAGGATTGCCCGTCATATGATTAGTGGCGCCAGAGTCGATTAGCCATTTACCTTGGGTAACCACGTGGGCACTACCTGAAGTCGTGGCCACGGAGGCAGATGGCTTGGAAGTAGTAGGAGCATCACCAGCGGGGCGAAGATGTGGATGCTTTGTCCAGCAGCGGTCAATCAGGTGTCCTGTGCGACCACAATGAGTACAGAGGTAGCGAGAAGGGCCACGCCCGCCAGAGTGGGTACCACGGCCACTAAATCCACCACGATGAGCCTGGTGGGCATAGGCATCCGGAGCCGGAGGAGCGGCAAGCACGGGGCGTTGGAGCAGAGAGGTAACAGCGGCAATGCGGGCAGCAGTAGCATCCAGGGTAGGAGACTCAGCCTCTCCAAGAATTTGCTGCCGGATCATATCGTATGAGTCCGGAAGCCGCAGAAGGTAACAGACCACTAGGAGTTCCTGGAAGTGCTTCAGCTGAGTGGCCACATCTGCAGAGAGAGGACGATTTTGTAGAATCTCAGCGCCAAGGGCTTGGACCTGTTGGTAAGCTGCAGGAGGGGACATGGACTGGCGAGAAAAGAGATCCGCGTAGAGAGTATAGATGCGAGAGGTTTGGCCCCCCTTGGAGTAGAGAGCGGCCAAGTGATTCCAAGCTTGTTTGACCGTCTCATCGTGACGGATGACAGGAAGACATTCATCAGACAGGCTGTTCGCCAGCCAAGTGCGAACCAGTGCATCATTCGCATCCCAATCATGAAACTCGGCAGAGTCAGTAGGCGGAGGGTCATCGGTAAGATGATGACGCTTGCGCTGAGAGCGGAGAAGAAAAGTAAATGAGACACTCCAGTCGGGATAATTGGGCCCCAGAAGCTTAGAGACGGTGCCAAGATTCCCAGAAGCAGGAGAAGGAGGAGGCGGTGGGACAACGACAGTAGACGAGGTGGAGCCATCAGAATTGGTCATCCTGGAAGAGAGGTCGCGCGGTTAAGAGGAGAGACCGGGCGAGCAAGAGAAGGAGAGATCGCAGCGGTCACACAGAGACCAGCGGCAAGCAATGCCACGACCAAGCTGCAAAGCACAAGAAGAGAGGCCGCACGGTTAACAAAGGAAACCGGGCGGGAACGCACGCGAACAGAGAGAAATCGCGCGGATAGGAAGAAACGATCTGCAGCGGTCACGATGACAGACACCAGCGGCCAGAAAAGCCACGACCAAGCCGCAGAACCAAACAGAGGGAGAGAAGTCGGGCGGCTAGCAGACAGACCGCGCGAACAGAAGAGGAGAAACTAGGAGGCAAAAGGCAACAGGTCGTGCAGGCAGAGAGCAACGACAAGGAAAGAAGCCGCGCGAGCAGAATGCAAGCCGGCGAAGGAGACAAGCCGCGGGAAGAGGACACAGAGGCCGCGCGGACAGAAGAAGACCCAATCAGGATGAGTAGACCGAGCCCTCTGATACCATGTGCGAATAGAAACAAGAGACCGGAAAAACTGGAGTAATGGAATTTTTATTATCCAAAAAACTAAGTATTACAAAGGTATAGCCTCCCTTATATAGAATGGAGGAGATGAGAGAGAATACAAATACCCAATGTGGGACTAAATACACAAATACATCATCTACAAATCTAACCGCCAAACCGCCCAGGAGACCGCCTAACCGCGCGGTTAGTAGGCACTAACCGCCCGGTCACCACCATCAGAGCACGCCGCCAATCCACTGAGATCCCAGAGATTAGCCGGCAGACCGCCCGGCTACCAACCCGCCATAGATTAGCCGGCTGACCGCCCGGCTACCAAACCGCCAGTCAAGCCGCCTGTCCGCCCAGGCCTATACAGCAACATTTTTTAAATGAAAAAGTCAAAAAAATGAGAAGACGTTAAACAGTAATCGAGATGAAGAAAATCCATGATGTGCAGTCAATCGTCGAAAAGAGATCGTCAACAACCAAGGCCTACAACAACAACTCAATCGGCTCGTCGCCAATGAACAAAATTTGTACGAGTCCAACCAAGATTTCTACAAAGAATTCTGTGATATGGTTACCGACTTCATCAACCGTGTAGCTCCGCAGAATATAGCAACCCAAACATCTCCAACTCGCCCTCCCATGGATGGCGCTGGCCCATCTACATCTTCTTACATGTGATCGTCGACACGACAACATTTTGGCGCTATACCCATTACTCCAACTATTTCAATATGGCACACTTTGGTTAATTACTCTTTCGCCACCCGATCCTCCTGTGCGCCCTCCATTGGAGGCCCATCCTACGTCTACTCTATTCCAAGAACATTCTCAAGACTTTGCTCCTACTTTCGTTCCCCATTTTTTGTCAGTCCAACGAACGGTGGCGGACACCATTACAACACTATTTCAAAGATTCGAGAATCAACGTTTGACAACAGTTCAACGTTTAACAGAGGAGCGTCAACTCATTCTTCATGAGTTTCTTCCTTCGCCACAAACACTGTTTGAAGATACTCATTCAGAGCCTTTTTCACTGGTCAAGGAAATCCAAGATACCTTAAAATCAGTCCTTGACGGCTCCGAAAATTTCAACATTGTTCTTGAAGGCTCCTACAATTTCTTCGATCTTTCCAATAATTCAGATAGCCACAACAACACATGCGTCGAGAAGTTATGTTTATCTGACGAGGTCGTCACAGTAACCTCGTCCGCTCTTCTTTTGGGCACTATTGGGATTCAAAAGGACCACAATGTTCCATTTGAAGAACATAATTTTGGGTTCTAGCTTTGGAATCAATATTGTTAAAAGCTCCACCAACGTTCAGCTCATCAATTCAAGAAACATCTACTCGGACAATTTAGGTATTTGATCGTGAATGATTCAATAATCACATACAATTTTCATTTGTCGTTCAATTTCTTGACACTTTTTTGTCCACTAATGAAGAACCCTGTTTGACGCTAATTTTTTTTTGATCCACATGAAGTAATTACAAACTAGTGGCAATAAAAAAAATTATATTGACATTTTTGTCAGCATTTTTTTGTGAACTAAACGACAGGGACATCGTTTTTTTGTGCGGAGATGGAATGTAAAAGATTAGTAACTGATGAGGTTCCCCTGAGTGGGACCGATCAAACCGTGGGTCCAGCAATGACAACCGTAGTAATCTCTTGCAAAGAGCAACCTCGCGGCACGGCCGCCCGAGCCGTTCTGTGGTCCCACGCGGCAATCGCCCTACGCGCCGAGGCCGCTCATGGGGGTTCACCCGTGTTTAGAGTCCCGCACGGGATTAATCCCGCGCAGCAATAGTAATCCAGCCAATGGGGGGATTTCCCCCGTTGGCTGGAAGAGTTAGGCGCTGACCAAGTCAGCGCCTAATTTTGGCCTCCCTGTTGGCGTGCTGGGCACTCCCCAATAGGGATGGCAGGCTAACTGCCGGGGTAGTTAGTGGGGGACGTCGGCATGTGTCGGCGGCACGTTCCCCCTCCCTTCCTCGGACGTCATCGCCGTCTTTGAACGTTGCGGCCGTCGCCGCCATTATTTCTAGACTTCACGGCCGCCGCCGCCGCCGTCGTCTCCCAACAACGCGGCCGCCGCCACCGTTATTTCCTGACTCCACGACCGCCGTCGTCCGTTACTCCCGCGGCCGCCGCCGCCGTCGTCTCCCAATGTCGCGACCGCCTCCGCCGTTATTTCCCGACTCAACGACCGCGGCCGCCGTCGTCCATTCCTCCCGTGGCCTCCGCCGCCGTCTCCTAACGCCGCGCCCGCCGCCGCCTTTATTTCCTGACCCCACGGCCGCCGCCGTTATTTCCTGACTCCACGGCCTCCGCCGCCATCTCTCATTTCTCCAGCGGACGCCGCCGCCGTCACTCCTATCTTCCTCAAACGTCGTCGTCGCCGGCCGCTCCCCACTTTCTGCCGCCCGCTCTCCCGGCCGTTGGCGGCGACCTCCCTCCTCGCCGGCAAGTACGCCGGCAAGTTTGTCGGCCGTCCGAGTGAGCCCGTCTCCACCGTCCGATCACGCTCCATCGATCGCAACCCTCGGTTATGTGGGTAACCACCCACGTAACCGCCCTCATGATCTCCCGTAATGGAGATAATGCGTTGTCAAAAATAGAACGGTCTGCATATAACGAGATTAATATGCATATCGAATCATAGTCCCGTAAAAATAAATATAATATTTTGGTCTATGGATAACAATCATGGTGGTTTTGGACTGCAGATAACCGCGTAACCTCCATAACCACCCATGAAGCCTATAAATAGGGCCTCAGACCGCCCTTTAATTCTCATTCTCTCCTTCCTCTGGAAATCTTCCTACAGATTTTCTATCTCCTTCCTCCTTCATCTCCTCCTTTCTCGAAGGCCTTCAAACGCTCCTTGAAGATCTCCTTCGTCTTCGACGCCTCCTTCGAAGATCTTCATCTTTTTCGTCCGGGAAATCTTCCTACGGATTTTATCCCTCCTCCATTTCGCTTCCCCGAGCGCTCCCGCGTGCGCCGCCTCCCTGCGTGCTCCGGCGCGCGTCGCCTTCCTTGCGCGCTTTCGCGCGCATCTCTCCCTCATACGTTCTTGCGCGTGCTGCCTCCCTGCGCGCTCCTACGCGCGTTGCCTTCCTGGCGCACTCCTGCGCACGTTCCCTTCCTTGCGCGCTTCCCCGCGCGCATCACCTCCTTGCGCGCTCCCATACGCATCACCTCCTTGCGCGCTCCCGTACGCATCGCCTCCTTGCACGCTCTCCCGCTCGTCGCTTCTTTGCGCGCTCTCGCGCGGGCCTTTCCCTCCCGTGTTTTTGCGCGCGTCTCTCCCCTGCATGCTCCCGCGCGCTCATTCATGTCACTCCCTTGTGCGGGTCTCTTTCCCCCACGCCCCACACACTCTCATTCTGCAAGCGCCCTGTGCTCTCTCTATTTACTCGCAACCGCTCAGCGCTCCCTCCTCCAGTAAGCGCCGAGCGCGCTCTCCTTTAGCAAACTCCCAGAGTGCTCTTTGTCAACAAGCGCATCACGCGCTTCAGAAACAAACACTCCATCTACTAATAAGACAACCAAACTACGCTTCTCCAAAAGACAATTAGAGACAAGAAGCGGAGGATAAGACGTGTTAAGCACGCTTCCGAGCCTCAAAGCTCCAGACATCAGAACGTGTACAACAAGCTACTCCCGCCTCCAAGAATTATTAGAAGACTCCATAATTCAACGAGCGCATCGCTCCCCGCAGCACTCGAAGAAATAATTAGCCATGTGAGTGATGGTCTGTCACCCTCCAGGTTATCTCTCTCCCCAATAATTGTAACGAGAGGCAGCCTGTCGCCATCGAGTTCTTGAAAAAGCCATGTAACAATACTTAGATCTAGTGGAGGTTTGGTCGATACAGATCCGGTCACATGGTTTTTCACCTCTTTCTGGGGTTTTTCATGTCAAAAAATTGCATTGTCAACTTTCTATTTTCATTGGCTGTGTGCGCGCTCGACCGTTCTGAGAGCTGAGACGGTCCATGAATTTCGGCCCGACCGGGACATCAAGTTAGTCCGCAACAGTAACTGAGTTGTGTAAGTGTAACGCCCCGTTTTTTCAGCGATTATTTTTTATTCTCGTTTGGCGTTACGATGACGCGTTTCCGTGGCTTGTGCCATGTGTGGAGTACGGTTTAGCTCCTTAGAACTGAGTGCCCTGTTTGGTAGCCTGTTGGCAAGATCTCCCTAGCAAAACCGAGTCGTTTTGGTGACCCGGTGTGGCCTCTCGGGGGGATGTTTGTGTTTGGCTTTGTTTGGGCATAACTCGAGTTCTGTTCGTCGAAAGTTAATTTCGACTTCGCCGTTGTGTTCGTAGCGTGGGTATTTAGCTACGGTGCGAATTTCGTCGAATTCCGAGGTGAATCGGTTTTCGCGTCAATTTGGTGCTTTATGTAATTTTGTAATTAATTATATAATTATATATATATATATAGAATTAGAATGAAAAAGGCACGATCATCTTCATCTTCCCCGATAGAAAACCGCCGGCCTTGTACGAGAGAATCGAGTAACCGCCGAGCCTTCCCTTCGGACGCCGATTCCCGGAGCGTTTGTGGACGGAATTCGATTCCGAGAGTGGATACGGATTGCTCTCGACGAGACCTTCATTCCTGCGGTAAGAAATTCGATTTTCGTGGAGTTTTGGAAGGATTGGAATTTTCAGTTTTGGAAGTTTTCCGCCATTAATGGCCGAGTCCTTGTTCTAGGTGTTGCGGCCGTCTTGATCCGTGCGAAGAGGAGGAAAGCAGTCCAAAGCTTCGCTGAGATTTGAGGCAAGTGGTATTCTTGCCCTTGCCAAGTGTTTTCTTTTATTTTATTTGATGAAATTGAAATCCCGGTTAGCCCAGGTTAGAGGCCTTGTTGTTCTCGTTTTCTTGCTAACTATAGGGCTTAGTTCTTCCTACTGAAACCCCCCCTATGTTGTGATGTTTGGAATCCAAATTGTCGGCGTGAAGCCGTTGTTTTCCTTCATTTTTGATTGTTGCTCCGGTTCGGGCATAGCCGAGAGGGTGAGTTAGGAGGGGGGGTGTGGTTGCCAATTTCCTTCGTTATGGTATTATCCGAATGGTTAGGCATAGTTTGATCGGTAGTAGCGTGCGACGTTGATAGTTGTCTACTGCTACTGCAGTGGCGTGAGTCGTGTGCGCGTTCCGGTGTCGTTCGGAAAATTCCAAACGGTACAGGTTTGCCGCGCACGGTCATCAGCCTTTAGGGCGCACGACCACTGGTCGTGTGCCTCTGTTCGTGCGCGTATACATTTCAGTTTCCAAAGTTCTGTCTCGGGCAATCGCACGAGCGCTGACATCAGTGCGCACGACCACTGATCGTGCGACACTGATCGTGCGCAGTTGCTAGGTTTTTGTCAGGTTTCCAGGTTCGTTTCGCACGATCATCAGCCGATGAGTGCGCACGACCACTGATCGTGCGTCACTGATCGTGCGCTTTGTATAATTCCTTTTGCCAGGCGAATTTAGATGGTTTCGAGTGCGGGAGTTTAGATACTCAAGTGGCAGGCAATTACTTGAGTTCTGGATCTTCTGCCTTGGTCGTTCGACTGTCGTCGAGCTCCGTTTTCTTTAGCGGACTTGTGGGTAGTAACTTAATTTTGGCGGCGAGTGAGGCTAGCTCACTCAAGGCCAAAGTTTAGGTAGGCACTGAGTGGGTTTCACTCAACGCCTAGTCGTGTTGGTTTATTTCAACACTCTTCCTTTACCTTGTATTTCGTTTCCGAGTGGATTTTCCAGTTGTATTTCTGGGTTTTTCTTGTCGGCCGTTTTCTTTATTTTTCCTAAAGGCCGAATCGTGGGTCGTGGATAGTAGTGGTGGTTGTAGCTCTTTATGGGGGTGGTGTTGTGTGATATAGCCAAGGCCACCCATGGATTTCTTGCTCCAGGTACGGGCTGGGCATGTCGGGTGGAAGGTCCCTTGTGTTTTCACGTGTTGACCCTCGAGCTTTTGACTTGGACATGATGGATTGGGGGACTGCGTTTGCCTTCGATCCGGTTCCTCGTTGTTGTTTTTGCTACCATCACTTCCCGCAGTTTAGGGTGTTAGAAGTTTCTTCCGTGGTAGTTTTGCAGCATTTTGGCTCTTGGTAGCCTAGTAGGCCCTGCAGGATGTGGTTCCTGGGCTGGGTCGTTGCTGTTTCCGTGCACGTTGTGCATTTCTTGTGGTCCTGTTTTGGACAGTTGTGACTCTATCTTCTGCATGTTTTTCAGTTACTTTGTCCTTTTGGTTGACTCTTACATGCAGTTGTTTTTACCTTGATTTTTGCTTGCTGAGGTATTCTGTTTTCTTTTGGAATGCCTCAGGTTCTGAGCTGTAGCCAGTCTGGTGGCTAGTTGGAGGTGGTGTTGTTGGTGGACTTCCGGACTTTGGAGTTTGTTTACCTTGTTTGTGAGGTTGTTTTCAGTACTTTCTTACAGACATATATGTGTGCTGGTGGGTTCGTGTCAGGTTGTTGGCGCTCACTAGTAGTTTTTACCTTGTACTAGATATATACTATTGCTGCTACCATTTATTTTCTGGAGATAGTCTACTTGCTTTGAGAAGGTTTTATGCTAGGTTGCTAGTTATTTTTAAACTATAATTACTATTATAAATGAAGCTCATGATCAGCATGTTTTGTGAACTTAATCACTACTTTCCAAATCACGTACGAAAACCGTTTTCTTATATATATTATATAAACTAAATGTAGTGTCTTGCATAGCATGAGTGGTTCTCTTGGGACCCTTATGCGCTCTTTAGGGTGTAAAACCTAATTAAAGTATTTTTTTTTTCCGCAGCGTTTAAAATATAGTTTTCTTTCGTGGACTAGATGATCCACTGAGCCGAGGGATACGGACTCTAAACATAACTGATTTTCTATTCATCAAGCACATGACTTTCTTGCATAAAGATTGTAGTTGGATTTGCCTGAGCGTCAGCAGTTATCCCCTGCTTGACGTGGCATCATGACGCGTGTTTTCTCTTACTCTGATAATTCTTAATTCGGAGAAAATGCGGGTTATGACAGTTGGTATCAGAGGGAGGTTGCTTGACAAGTTAGTTGAGCAACCTTCCTTGGATGCTTTTAGTGGTTCCGCACCATGTCATTCACACACCGATATGTCATCAGCACGTCTTGGCAAAAGCACGAACACTACACTCATAGCGATCCGGTTAAGTCGGCAGCTCCGGGAAAGAGGAGCAGGGTGGTGTGCAGTTTTTGTGGCCGGTCAGGCCATCCTGTTGAGAGGTGTTTCAAGAAGGCGGCAGCTCAGAAGAAGGAGCAGGTTCATGCTATTCAGGGTGCTCCTGGGAGAGATGTCTCCTGTTCAGTTTGCAAGCGATCCGGGCATGATGCAGCCCAGTGTTGGTCCAGGGTTAGAGTCTGCTATCAGTGTGGGCAGAAGGGTCACGTTAAGTCGAGGTGTCCTCAGGCCCAGTCAGCTCTTCCTGCAGTTCCATTGCAGGCATTACCTCCACCTCAGCATGTGGACAAGGGAAAAGGGAAGCTGAACGTGATTTCTTCCGAGGAGGCTCAGACTTCGACCCAGGTGATCTCAGGTTAGTAGTTAGTTGTTTGTTGTTTTTTTTTCTAGCCTGGTAGTTTAGTTGCTAGATTAATTGCGGTACTGTTGTGCTAGTTCCTTAGCTTTGTGCGTTCCTATAGGGAAATTTAAGGTGAAGAACCGCTGGGCGCGTGTCCTGTTTGACTCCGGCGCTACCCACTCGTTCGTGGCTAGAGCCTTTGTGGAGCGTCATCGGTTGTCTCTAGATCGTGTTCGGGATTCCTTCCGTGTCAAGTTTCCCTCTGGTGAATCTGTGTTGTCAGATTTGGGTATTTTGGATTGCCCGGTTTTGTTGGGGGATTTTCTTGCGAAGGCGGATCTGAAGATGATTGATCTAGAGGACTTCGATGTCATTTTGGGCATGGACTGGCTCTCTCGGTATGATGCGGTCATTCAGTGCAAGGGAAAGCGCTTGGACTTCATCAGGGACGACGGTCAGCCCAGCAGCGTGTATGCTGATTCGTGTCAGGATTCTCCTGTTCTCTCTGCGGTATGTGTTCAGAGATTGTTTCTTTCTGATTGTTGTGTTTGTTTAGTCTCGGTGGTTGGAACCGTTGTTAGCGTGCCACGCTTGGAGGAGATTCCTATTGTTCGTGGTTTCGCCGATGTTTTTCCTGATGATCTTCCTGGTATCCCTCCTGAGCGGGTTGTGACAGTAAGAGGCTATAAATATACTTTCTTTCTTTTAAGAATGAATAAAAAAAATACTTTTTTTCTTTTTATTATCCGTCTACCTCGCAGAACAAGAGTTCCACCACAGGTTTCTTATTGGCAGCACACCGTCGGCCTAGGCCTATTACATTGTATGTCGTCGGAAAAGAGGAGTCGTCATTGGGCTTGGCGGAGCAGTTGCGTCGGGCTCAACCGATGACTCAGTTAAGGAAGAGGATGTCGCCGACGTTATTGGGTATGCAACTTGCTAGCGTAGACGTCGTCGGCGAGTGGGGGTGGTCAATCGAGAAAGACGGATGGTGGCGGTCAACGAACTCACGATCGCATCGGTCTAGGGTCTGTTTGGGAAACCGTTTTGGGTCCATTCCAGCTAAACCGGGCCGGTACTGTTCCTTGCAGCGCTGTTTGGTTGGGGTCGTTTTAAACCGATCGATTGAAAAGGGCAAAACTCCCACCCTTTGACGCTGGAGGAAGGAGATCCAGCGCGCCGTCTGCAACCCGCCGTTCTCATCTTTTCTCCTCCTTCACGGGAAACAAACCCTCGATCCTTCGCTCTTCGCCCTTCCGCAACCTCCGCCGTTCATTTTTTCTGACTTTTCCGGCCTCCGTCAACCGCAACCGTCGTTCTTCCTCCAAGGTTTGAGTAGCCGAACTATCCCCCTTCGCCCTTCCGCCACCGTCGTTCTTCCTCCATCGCCGCGATTTTCCAAAAACCTGGTGATGGGGACGACGACCCACATCATGATGACGATGCAGTTGATGATGATCCACCGCCACCATCCAAGGATCTGCGACGCCGCAACAATCTTGACGGGCAACGTTACAACCTTTGCCCTCGGCACATGAAGAACTTTAATTAATTTTAGCATGTCTTATGTTATGTTATTTTGGACATTTAATCTGGCCTGCGTTTAACCAGCCTTAACTACATTTTCTTATGTTGGTCTGCATTTAGCCGGCCATTGCTGTTTTTCTTTTGATTGGGCTGCATATAGCCTTTGGTGTGTGCTTGGCTATATATTAAGCCAAGTAATAGTGTAAAAGCTAATTTTGAAGAGAATATTGAAAACCCTAAATCCTTTTACCTCTCTCACTCTCTCTCTCATCTAGTGGCCGCCCCCTCTCTCTCTCTCCCCCTCCAAAATTTCGGCCAAGCTTGGCCGACCACCTCCCTCCTCCTTCAAGCCGCCGGCCACCAACCTCTCCTCCCCCCCTCTCCTCTTCTCCCTCTCCTCCACCCTCTCCCCCCACACGTATTGCTCTCATATTTTCGGCCAACACCAAGAGGGATCTCCACGGCTCAACAACGGATTGGGAAAGCTCTACCGGGCGTGACACGACGAAGGCGGACGTGTACATCTTCTTGGCTCATCTCCGGTAGGCTATTGGAGGGAGCGATCATTTGTTGTGGATCCAACATCTCGGATCTACAAACTCCGAGTGGGTAACGAAACCTCCTACCAAGAGTTCTCTCTTCTTAGATTTTTTCTTTTTGGTGGTTGAGTTTTGGCGTAACTTTGGAAGCATCGAAATTTTCATGGTTATTTTCTTGCGGATTTGCGTTATCTAGAATATCTCTTTAAACGTACGAAAAAGGATTGGCGATCCTTGCTTTGTTCTTGTTGGGGAAACATCCACCCTTTTCCGAATCGATTTGTTTTTGTGGATCTTTCTTTGGTACAACTCCGCGCTCGTCCGGAATCAATATTATTCATTTTAGCTTGTGTGGGTATAGGCCTATAGCTTATACTCATACTCTAACGGTTGCTAACCGTGCACTGCGTTAGTAAAAGTAAGCATATTTGGGGCTGCGTTAATTTTGTGTTTGGGTAGAGTGGGGCAGCGAGGGTCCTTGTTCGAAGACGTGTGCGACCACCGCGATCCGGTGGCCTACATCAAATTTGGTATCAGAGGGAGGTTCCGTGTTGAGTTCTATCTCGACACCATCCTTACTCTCAGTCTTTGGGCTATTTACCCTCTTCGGTGCGTTCGTTAGCGCGGTCAAAATCTGAAATTTTCGGGTTGGTCTGCGGTTAGTAAAAACTTCGGATTTTTAAAACTTGTCAAAAAAATCTGAAAATTTTTCTGTAGCTTCCCGCACTTATTTCCAGCAACATTAGTACTGGAAATTTTTTTATTCGTCCACATTAGGTCGGCCTGAAAATTGGAGACATTATAAATTTGTCCGTGTCAGCACCGTTCACCGGTCTGCCAATAGCTGGCCAGCCGTGTATGCGCACTAAGAGTGGTACGGAGTACTCCCCTTCCTCTTCACACATGGCAAACGACCTTGAGGGTGGGTACGCTCCGGCGACGATCGCGGGACTTCGGGAAGAGTTTAACGAGAGGTTCGATGCCCTCACTCAATTAATACAAGGGCTGGTCATAAACCAAGCGGCGCCTCATAATCCCGCTGCCAACCGGCGAAATGAGAGACGAAACCATCCCCGTGATCAGGACGATGAGCAGGCGCCTCGAGCTCCATATGAGTTTGACGTCACTAGGGCCGTCAAGATAGATGCACCGTCATACGATGGGATGGGTGAGCCCCAAGTATATTTAGACTGGATCATGGAGATCGAGTGCTATTTTGAGTGGCACAACCTGATCGACGTCGAGAAGGTTCGTGTTGCTAGGATGAGGCTTCTGGGCAGGGCCAAAACATTTTGGCTGAACGAAGAGAGGCGTCTCGGTACCGTCAATGGGGCACCCCCAATTGGGTGGGCTGCCATGAAGGCACTTCTGACTGACCAATATGTCCCGGCGTACCACCGGACTCAGATGTTCGATGATTTAGCCACTCATCGTCAGGGGAGCCAATCGGTAGCGGAGTATATGGGAATCCTTAAGGACTTAATGGTACGGTGTGACGTCCGTGAAATGCCCGAGGTTACGCTATCCCGTTTTCGCAAGGAACTCAACCCAGACATCCAAGGCAAACTCCTGCGTTATGGTCATACAGACCTTAACACAACATTCAATGCCGCCTTGGATATAGAAAAGCACAATGCCCACAAGTCCAAGGGGCGGGCATTCCAGAAAGGAAAGTCCCTTTTGGGACCCCCACCTACGTCCTCCATGCGGGACAAAGGAAAGTTTCGGTCGACTGATTCGAATTCTGTAGTCATTACCGCTAGGAACGTCCGGAGTCCCACCGGTGAGAGAGTTCCGATTGGGCGGATTAGTAAGACTAACGCCACTTGTTTTACTTGCGGGATACAAGGGCACTACGCTAGTGAGTGCCCCACTAAAACGAAGCCCTTAGCTCTTATGGGCTCCCCCTCTGAACCCGCTGAAATTGTTTATGAGGCCGCGGACGAGTCTGAAGGCGAGCCTAGTGATATGGAAAATGAGTCTTACATGATGGTGATGCGTTGCATCTTAGCCACCCCGCGAGTATTGGACGATTATAATAGGACGAACATATTTTCTCTGAATTTTAAAAGCGGTGATAAGTGGTGTAAACTGATCATTGATAGCGGGAGTTTTATGAATGTCATTTCGGAGAATGCAGTCGCTCGAATGAAATTAAGCACGGAACCACACCCCCAACCATATAAGATTGCTTGGGTCAACAAAACCTCAATTGGGGTGTCCAAGCGATGTCTAGTTCCTCTAGTTATCAAGGGATACGTAGATAAGGTGTGGTGCGACGTAATCCCTATGGACGTTTGTCACGTATTATTGGGGCGTCCGTGGCTCTTCGATTACGATGTGACTCACTTCAGTCGTGCAAACACCTATGAGTTCAAGTTTAACGGCAAGACCGTCACCTTGGCACCCACTCCTCCTAAGGATCCCTCGATCGCCTCTTCGGACACAATTGTGCCCGCGGAGAAGAAAACGTTAACTTTAATTGGTAGGAAGGAACTCGAGCGTCACTCCTTCGTTGAGGGTATCCTTTATGCGCTAGTTTGCCTACAAGTCAAGGGCGATGAGCCGTCGTTCGCGAGTCTACCGCCGGCATTGCGTGATCTGTTAGAAGAATATAAGGATGTGTATCCGGAAGAGTTGCCCGCAACATTACACCCGTTGCGGGATATCCAACATGCCATCGATCTCATTCCGGGTTCCTCCCTACCCAACCTACCACATTATCGATTGAATCCGTCCGCCCACGCGGAGCTGCAAACCCAAATTGCTGAATTATTACAAAAGGGATTTATTCGTCATAGTAAAAGCCCTTGCGTCGTACCCGCCTTGCTAGCACCCAAGAAAGACGGGTCATGGAGAATGTGTGTGGACAGTAGAGCCATCAATAAAATCACTATTAAATATCGTTTCCCCATCCCGCGTTTGGACGATCTATTGGACATGTTAGCCGGGGCCACAATCTTTTCGAAATTGGATCTTAGGAGTGGATACCACCAAATACGGATTAGGGAAGGGGATGAGTGGAAGACAGCGTTTAAGTCAAAGGAAGGACTTTATGAGTGTCTAGTAATGCCGTTCGGGCTCTCCAATGCCCCCAGTACATTTTCTCGGATGATGACTCACGTATTTCAACCGTATATGGGGAAGTTCATCGTTGTCTACTTTGATGATATACTCATTTTTAGCACCACGACTTCCGATCATGAGAGGCACTTGAAGACTATTTTGGAGACGCTCCGAATGGAGGAACTGTTTGTCAATATTAAAAAGTGCACGTTCTATGTGCCATCAATAGAGTTCCTAGGATACATTGTTAGCTCGGAGGGCATACACGTAGACCCTAAGAAGGTCCAGGCTATAGTGGATTGGCCGGAACCCACCAACATTAGGGAAGTTAGAAGTTTCCATGGTTTAGCTACCTTCTACCGCCGGTTCATACGCGATTTTAGTAGCATCATGGCTCCCATCACGGAGTGCATGAAGAAAGGTGACTTTGTGTGGTCCAAATCCGCCACCAAAGCATTCCACACGATTAAGGCCCGGATGTCGGAAGCACCCCTCTTGCGATTACCAGATTTCAATAAGGTCTTTGAGTTGTCTTGTGATGCATCGGGGATTGGTGTTGGGGGTGTCTTAAGTCAAGAGGGGCATCCGGTTGGCTACTTTAGTGAGAAACTTGCGGGACCTAAGCTCAATTACTCCAACTACGATCGGGAATTTTATGCCATTATTCGATGTCTTCAACACTGGCGGCACTACCTCTTTCCTAAGGAGTTCGTTATACTTTCCGATCACGAGGCGTTACGATTCGTCAACTCGCAAGGTAAAATCAGTCCACGCCACGCGAAGTGGGTATCCTTCCTGCATGAGTACTCCTTTAATATTAAACATCTGAAGGGAAACCTCAATCGGGTAGCTGATGCTCTGAGTCGCGTCTCTCTTTTATTGACCACACTAGAGGTTAAGGTCGTAGGTTTCGAACGTATCAAGGACGAGTATGTTCATTGTCCGGATTTTAAAGATATCTATTTATCCACCCAGGGCGAGTCACCCACGACCATTTCTGCGTACTATCTCCGTGATGGCTATTTATTTAAGCACGCTAAGCTTTGCATCTCTCGTTCTTCCCTTCGCCACTTTATAGTTTGGGAATTACATAGTGGCGGTCTCGGCGGCCACTTTGGGCGTGATAAAACCATTATCTTAGTGGAGGAAAAATTTTATTGGCCCGGTCTCAAGTCAACAGTACACAAGGTGGTCGGAAGTTGTAGAGCGTGTCAATTGGGAAAAGGGAATAAGACGAATGCGGGTCTTTATACCCCCCTCCCGATCCCTTCCATTCCTTGGGAAGATATTAGCATGGACTTTGTCCTAGGCCTTCCCGTCACGTTTAGACGCCACGACTCCGTTATGGTGGTCGTTGACCGGTTCTCGAAGATGGCCTATTTCATTGCTTGTCACAAAACCGATGATGCGTCTCATGTCGCTAAACTATTTTTTAAAGAGGTCGTAGGCCATAGGGGTGTCCCTAAAACTATTGTCACTGATAGGGATGTGAAATTCACGAGTTATTTTTGGAAAACGTTATGGAAGATCATGGGCACCAAGCTCTTATTTTCCTCGGCTTACCATCCACAAACGGATGGCCAAACGGAGGTAGTTAATAGGAGTTTGGGTAGTTTACTTCGTTGTATTGTGGGGGATCACAAGGGCACGTGGGATCTCATCCTCCCACATGCACAATTGGCCTACAATAACTCCAAAAATAGGTCCACCGGACTCTCACCCAATGAAATTGTGCACGGCTACAAGGCACCCGTGCCTCTTGACTTAGTCTCGTTACCGCCAACTTATAAATCTAGTCAGTTTGCACAGGATTTCGCCTCGCATGTTCACACCCTACATAAACACATCAATCAAACGTTAGCAAAATAATATGCCTCTTATCAAGCTAACACCAACGTACATAGAAGGGAAATCCACTTTAATATTGGCGATTTGGTTATGGTGCGTCTCTCCCCCGAACGGTTTCCGACGGGAACCATAAAGAAATTAGCAAATAGGAGAGCCGGTCCTTTTCGTATTTTAAAGAAATTGGGAGAGAATGCTTATCTCTTGGAAATACCCACTGATTGGGGTATATCCCCTATTTTCAATATTTCTGATTTAACGCCTTATATCTCACCACCACTAGAATTATCTGTCTCCCCGTTTTTGTACACTACCAATTCTAATGGTTTGAGGGTGAGGTTTTATCTGGATCGTTCTCTCCAGCAGCTGCCACCGGGGGTATGTCGCCTAATGAACTTGCTACATTTCCTTCTTCGTCGACTAATGCTTTTTCAAGTTTCCCCAAGACTGTTTTTGTGCCTGACAGGATTATTCGGGATGAGGTGCTTCCCTCTCCGCATGGCGACTCGAGACGGTTCTTGATCCGTTGGCGTGACCGCCCCGCCTCTGATGATTCTTGGCTCTCTACTTCGGAGGTGGCCATTCTGGACAAAGCTCTCCTACAGCAGTACTTGCACCCCCCTCATCGGTGATGAGTCCTTTCGAGCGGGGGAGGGTTGATGGGGACGACGACCCACATCATGATGACGATGCAGTTGATGATGATCCACCGCCACCATCCAAGGATCTGCGACGCCGCAACAATCTTGACGGGCAACGTTACAACCTTTGCCCTCGGCACATGAAGAACTTTAATTAATTTTAGCATGTCTTATGTTATGTTATTTTGGACATTTAATCTGGCCTGCGTTTAGCCAGCCTTAGCTACATTTTCTTATGTTGGTCTGCATTTAGCCGGCCATTGCTGTTTTTATTTTGATTGGGCTGCATATAGCCTTTGGTGTGTGCTTGGCTATATATTAAGCCAAGTAATAGTGTAAAAGCTAATTTTGAAGAGAATATTGAAAACCCTAAATCCTTTTACCTCTCTCACTCTCTCTCTCATCTAGTGGCCGCCCCCCTCTCTCTCTCCCCCTCCAAAATTTCGGCCAAGCTTGGTCGACCACCTCCCTCCTCCTCCTTCAAGCCGCCGGCCACCAACCTCTCCTCCCCCCCTCTCCTCTTCTCCCTCTCCTCCACCCTCTCCCCCCACACGTATTGCTCTCATATTTTCGGCCAACACCAAGAGGGATCTCCACGGCTCAACAACGGATTGGGAAAGCTCTACCGGGCATGACACGACGAAGGCAGACGTGTACATCTTCATGGCTCATCTCCGATAGGCTATTGGAGGGAGCGATCATTTGTTGTGGATCCAACATCTCGGATCTACAAACTCCGAGTGGGTAACGAAACCTCCTACCAAGAGTTCTCTCTTCTTAGATTTTTTCTTTTTGGTGGTTGAGTTTTGGCGTAACTTGGAAGCATCGAAATTTTCATGGTTATTTTCTTGCGGATTTGCGTTATCTAGAATATCTCTTTAAACGTACGAAAAAGGATTGGCGATCCTTGCTTTGTTCTTGTTGGGGAAACATCCACCCTTTTCCGAATCGATTTGTTTTGGTGGATCTTTCTTTGGTACAACTCCGCGCTCGTCCGGAATCAATATTATTCCTTTTAGCTTATGTGGGTATAGGCCTATAGCCTATACTCATACTCTAACAGTTGTTAACCGTGCGCTGCGTTAGTAAAAGTAAGCATATTCGGGGCTGCGTTAATTTTGTGTTTGGGTAGAGTGGGGCGGCGAGGGTCCTTGTTCGAAGACGTGTGCGACCACCGCGATCCGGTGGCCTACATCACCTGGTGGCGTTCTTTCTCTAGAGCCGACGCCGACAGTCCTCAACACTGTTGATCTACCTCTTCTCCAGGCCTCAACCTGGTGGCGTTCCAAAAACCGGGTGGTGTTCTTCCTCCATAGTCGATCTACCTCTTCTCCAGTCCGAGCCTCGGTACGAAAACGAATATTTTTGTTCAAGGGTTTAATTTTTTTCCACTTTGATTTTTGTTTCTTAGATTTCTCATTTATAGTTTTGGTAGCTATTCTTTCAGCTTTGATTTTTGTTTCTCAGATTTTTCATTTACAGTAGAGATGATTTTGTAGCTCCATAATCTGCTCCAGTCATACCATGTGAAATTCTCAAGGGTTATTTCTGAGCACTTAGATAATAACTCTAGATAGATCAAGGGTTATTTTCAGTCATACCATGTGAAATGCTCCATAATCTGCTCCAGTTTTGATAGATGATGACTCTAGATAGATCAACACATAGATAATAAAATTGCTGCTACTATTAATCCTCTCATTTTACTCTAGGATCATTCCTCTCCTATGACATATCACTCGAGTGAATATGAATCTGATACAGAACATGTTCCATCTCCTAGAACTCAAGCTGAGGATATTCCTACTTATACTTCTCACAATATTTGTTGTAGTCTATTGAAGTCATGGTTGCCAGACAAAACACACATTTTGATACTTCACATACTCTATTTGAGACATGTTATCCAGGGTATTGGTCATACTCTATTTGAGACCTGTTATCCAGAGTATTGGACCTCTTTCAATTCTAGTTTTTCTACTATAATTGCAGTTTACCATTTTCAGATATCTTCTCCATTTTAGTATTGTATGGTGCTACTCTCCAAAATAATGCAACGTTACACCGCTTTATTGCTAATGTTAATTTGTTAATGTTACATTTATATTTAGCTAGGCTTGTTCTTAGTTATCACGATGGTAAAAACTAAAGAAGGGGGAATTGCAGCACTTTGGGAGTTAAGTGAAGTAATGTTATTCTGTGATTTATGTATAACAGAGATTGTGCTAGGTAATAGACCGACAACGCACCTATCGAAGGAGGGTTGGAAAAATGTAACTACTAAGTTTCAGGAACGAACATAAAAAATGTATGTCTGCGCCCAGTTCAAAAATAAATGGGACCAATTGAAAAAAGATTGGAAATTATAGAAAGAGCTCAAGCATGGGGCAACAGGTTTAGGGTGGGATTCAACAAGGAGAACAGTTGATGCATCAGATGATTGGTGGAAAGAAAGACTCGAGGTGAATATATTTTCTATAGTTTTAAAATTTCTACTTGTTAATCCAAAGCTTATTTTTCAACATGGCTTTTAGGTTGTTCCAGCTGCGAAGAAGTTTCGTTATGCAGGCCTTCCACCCGAGTTGGAAGAAAATTATACACAATGTTTAATGAGGTGGTTGCTACTGGGGAGAATGCATGAGCTCCTAACTCAAGGGTTGATCCATCTACTCCTGAACATGTACTGTCTGAGCACGAGGATGATGTAGTTGAAGAACAAGGAACCCCTGCGGGCATGAGTGATGATCAAAGGGATGATGTGGGGATATTTGAAAGAGGTGGATCTTCACAGGCAGTAAAAGAAGAATTGAAAGAGGCCGAAAGGGAATTCAGAAAAACCGTCGAGGGAGATACAACATTGAACATTTGGTTGAGTCGACTATTAGAGTCGGAGATATGATATCACAACCACCTCAAACGTCCATTCCGTCATATACTATTCATGAAGCAGTCGAAGAGATGGAGAAACATCCAGATATCTGCTATGATCCAGCACTGTATGACTTTGCAACCATTTTTTTGATGGACAACAAGAATAGAGAATTGTTCTTGAGCCTACCAAACTCCAAGAAAGGGTGGTGGCTAAAAAACCATCAACTTCAACACATGCATTCGAGTGATCTTTAAAATTTTGTTATGTGTGCTTCTAATTTTGTAGTTCTAAAGTATGGTGTTGAACTTATATTATTGTATTCGTGTACTTTATATTTTTGCCGCCTGGTATGTATGGTGTAGGATTTGAATATTATGTACTGTCAACTTCAACACATGCATGGGTGCTTGTATTCGTCAACTTCAGCACATGGTTAATTTTGTACATCTACTATCCGTAACTTTTATAATATTTGGATATGCCTGATTAACTGTTATAATATAATTGTTAACTGTTATAATATAATGGTTAACTGTTATAATATGTGGATGATTAATGGTTAACTGTTATAATATAATGGTTAACTGTTATAATATTATGTGGATTGTTTTTGTACTTCTACTATCCAAATATAATATAGCTGATTAAATATTATTGTGTCAGATGGCTTCTGAAAATGATACAGAGCTTATTGACACGGATTTAAACACTTTGGAAGAAAGCCGACGGAGAAGAGCTTATTATGTCATGATGTTGAATGCAAGTGTTTGTATTGTTCTCAAGCACAACACTCATTATCAAGACAAGATCCCTCGCATGACGTCCACTAACACTGGAGATAAATGGGTAGGAGAACTATTGCATGGTCATCCTGTGTGATTTCATGATAACTTCAGAATGTCGAAAGACATTTTCGTAGATCTACATCAACAATTAGTCGAATCTCATGGTCTGTAAGGATCAAAGAGTACTACTCCACGAGAAGTACTTGCGATCACAATTAATATTATGACACATAATATGACAATGAGAGATTGCAGTGAACATTTTCAGCATTCGACAGAAACAATAAGTCGATATTTTTCACAATGTTTGACAGCTTTAGTAAAGCTATCATAGGACCTTATTGCGCCAAATGACGGATACTTTACAAGTATCCCTGCTAAGATTTTAAACAACGATCGATACATGCCCTACTTCAAAGATTGCATTGGAGCAATCAACGATACACATGTTGATGCCCGCATCCCAGTAGAAGAACAGGTTCCCTACATTGGACGTCACGGTTATACCTCTCAAAATATTATGGTTATATGTGATTTCGATATGACATTCACATTTGTCATGGCTGGTTGGGAGGGTTCTGCACATGACAGCCGTATTTTTCATAGTGCAATTACCGATCGACGTTGGAATTTCCCTCATCCACCACCAGGTAACGTGTAATAATCTATTTTGTAGTTACAACAATTGTGCTTTACAGTTAATTAATATAATTTTGAACACACAGGCAATACTACTTGGTGGATGCTGGTTACCCATTACAGTTAGGATATATTAAACCGTACCCAGAAAAAAGATATTATTTGCTAGATTTTGCACGCGGTCGACGTCCGATACAAGGACGAAAGGAAATATTCAACAAGGCGCACTCGTCGTTGCGCAGTGTGATAGAACGAACTTTTGGAGTGTGGAAGAAGAAATGGCGTATTCTTCGTGATATGCCGCAGTATGCCTTCAAAAAACAGCGGAATATTGTGATTTCAACAATGACACTGCATAATTTTATACACAGACATCATTCTAATGTAGACAGTCATTTCTACCGATGTGATAATGATGAGAGCTTTGTATACCCTCATGCGCGGCTGATTAGGAAAGGGGTACAAATGGCAAGCAACTCAAGGAGGGAGAACAATGAAATTGGCCGGGGTGGAAGGAGTGGATCAAGTCAAATGTCGGCATTGCGTGACTCCATTGCCGAACAACTTCACGAGGTCGTCGAAAATTGTGTCTGAACATGTTGCATTTTATTTTAGTTGTATGTGTTTTATTTTTAAGGTTTCTCGTTCTAATCGCCACTGGAATGATGTTTTCCCAAACAGATATATTATTTCTCAGTTTTAAATCAGATTGCAAACAGAGGTTATCCAAACAGGAATTCAGTTTTGAAAATACAGTTTTGAAAATACAGTTTAGAATCTCCCTTTTAGAATGACACCGATATCCCAAACAGACCCCTAGCCAGGGTAGGACACAGGAACGATAAATCTGCAAATAGACCCAATGGATTTTTAGAAGGAATACTAAAAAAAAATAGAAAATTAGTTTTCGAAAAAAAAAGAAAAAGAAAAACGGTCTCCAAATAACAACCGCCTTAATTCATAGCAGCTTTTTACTGGGCTAGGGAGCAGATGGCCCATCAGCCCAAGAAAGCTTCATTTGAGATTAGTGTCACTTCTCACTGTTGGTCGCCGGCATTGGCAATCCTATCAGAGCTCACCGCCGCCGGAGAGTCCATTGCCCACCGCACTACTCCCGGCGATGACGTCCGCCGCTGCATCTCTCTCCTTCTTCCGCCTTCTCAACGCATCCCGCAGCCTGAACTCCCGAAACACTCGGAAACATTCCCGGGAAAAACCCAAGCCCGCCGTATCTCTACCAGTTCCTCCAGTCTTCCATTCCGCCGGCGGCGAGGCCACGTCCTACACCCGTCTTCCTCCTAAGGACGATTTCAAACTCCATCCTTCTCTTGGCCTATCCACAGTCTCTGATGTGATCAAACTCCGCGAAGTGCCAGTCCCAGCGGCGGATTCCCGGTCGAAAAAGCTTTCTAAAACCCTAGATTATGTTGAAGATGACTGGGACGAGGACGAAGGAGCAGATCAGTTCGTTGGTCTTAATTCGGATGATGACGAAGTCATCTTTGGATCTGAGTCCGACGGCGACGGCATGAAATTGGATTTGGATGGCGAGTTTGACGAGGTAGAGGAGCTGGAAGAAGGGGATGTGAAGGAGAAGGGTGTTCCGGCGGTGATGCGCTGTTTCGACCGAGCAAAGATTTACGTGAACGCCGGCGATGGAGGCAACGGAGCCGTGGCGTTCCGGAGGGAGAAATTTGTGCCCTACGGCGGCCCTTCCGGCGGGGATGGAGGTAAAGGTGGAAATGTTTATGTGGAGGTTGATGGGTCCATGAATTCTCTTCTCCCGTTCAGGAAAAATCTCCATTATAGGGCTGGGAGAGGAGGGCACGGGTTGGGGAAGAACCAGTCAGGAGCAAAGGGAGAGGATGTGGTGGTGAAGGTGGCTCCGGGAACTGTAATTAGAGAATCGGGGAAGGGAGGAGTGGAAGGGGAGGTGTTGCTGGAACTGCTGAAACCTGGACAGAGAGCGCTGCTTCTGCCTGGGGGAAGGGGCGGTAGGGGTAATGCTTCATTCAAGTCTGGAACAAGGAAGGTCCCCAAAATAGCAGAGAATGGGGAATCTGGTGCCAACATGTAAGTTCATATATCCATTATATGATTTCTTTATAGTACATTTTAAGCTATGAAGCACTGATACTTCCTTTAGGGGCATGTACCTGTACCAGATATGTATCCGGTACCGGTACGTACCCGATACTCTGCGGATACACTTATTACTCTAATCTGTAGATACACTTGGACTTGCCAAAATCATTTTGCATGTTGCGATAGAGTACGTGTGTATTTTAGAAAGGAATGGGGATGCTATCACCAAAATGTAAGTTCATATATCCATTATATGACTTTTTTCCCCATACATTTTTAGCTTTTTGTTTTCTTATTCCCCATTTTTTCTTTAATTTTGAGTTTTTGTTTGTTTTGCTATAGGTTCTGCTTGGTGCAGTGTTTTTGTGATAAAAATGCCACCGTCATAGAATGTTTGTTTGGCATGGCAACGGTTACGATCACCACCAAGTGAAGAAAACTAGTTTTGAACATAAAAGTGGCTGAAGTTCCTTAGTGAGGTCGGGCGTTCACGAACCATGCTTCATAACCACCGCGTTCATGACAACCAACCAAAGGATATGTTAAAAAAAGCTTCATATTAAGAGGAAAAGGCCCACATCTCTTTAATGCCCCCAAGACTAGCCTTTAAATAAAACCAAGCAACAAATAAAAATCAGCCTTCATACACTTAGGACTAAATATATCCAAATCAATCATACTTATTCCCCTTTTTTCTTTAATTTTGAGTTTTTGTTTGTTTGTTATTGGCTCCATTTGCTACGGTTTTTTTGCTCTGGTGAGTTTGGACAAAAACGCCACCGTCATAGAATCTGTGTTTGACATGAAAACTATTACGACCACCACCAAGAGAAGAAAACTAGTTTTGAACATAAAAGTAGCTGAAGTTCCTTAGTGAGGTCGGACGTTCATGAACGATGCTTCATTACCATTGCGTTCACGACCGCCACCGCCGTGCCGAACAGAGCCATAATCCTAATTTTATTCTCTTGATGATTGATATGATCATGATGGCGATTAGGCTTTAGTTTGGGTAGCCTTAGGACCATTCAAATCTTGTTAGAAGAAGATGTGCTAGATTTGACGAAATGCTCAAAATCTATGTGGAACTTGTTGATTTATCTAACCTTTGAATTTTTTCAGAGGGTGGTGGTTTTGTTTCACCTTGTCCTAAATTAGAGCTCAGTTATAGGTTGTTCCTTAAGTCTGGGATTTTTTTTCTAAGTTGTTCCATAAAAGGTGTGATCTAGGTGCTTAATGGATGCTTGAATGATTGTGGTGCGACTAGAAAACCTTTGGAACTCTATAAGACTTTGGTGCCCGACTTCAACTTGCCAAATACTTTTGCCAACTACAATATCTGAGTGTGACCTATTTTTTTTTTTTGTAAATATCACTTTAACTATCTTTTACTCATTTGTAATATTTTTTTGCATTTAAAATGCTATAAAATTAAAAGCTTTCTTATCAAAGATACATAGGAAATTATGTTTTAAACTTTATTTTGCTCATTTTCTCCCCTCCAATTATAGGAGCCACCCTCTTGCTTGAAAATTGTGCTTATCATTTGGTTCGATGTAACAACTATGTTCCACCCATTAAATATGGTATACTCTTCGAAAAGATGGAGTATGAGCTCGCATAGTCTTCAAATTGACCACCTTCCATTCTTCTACCCTCTCCACCCATTGGTTTCTTTTTGAACTAGGATCGATCCATGTACCCAAGGTGTAGAATTTGATTCGAACTGAGTACTTCGGTTAGTTTCTGGTTCAGTTCTCAGTTCCAAATATATTTATTAGAAAGAGAAAATAAACTGCATCTATAGTTTTCTAATGTCTAGCATCATAAAAAATGTATAGTTTTTGCAGAAAACAAATCTTTAGAGCAAATTTAAGCAGGTACTAGGTAAGCAACCAAGAACATTTCATCGAGTTTGTTAACCCAAAAATCGGCGATCCCTCCTAAGGTAGCCAACTCGCAAGTCGCGGCCTGCTCCAGGAGGTCGCGGCCTGTCAGCCTTTCCTTCTAAGGGTGGGCGGACTGACCTCTCAGTCCGCTCAGTCCGCGCGGCTAGGGCGATCTCCCTAGCCAGACCGCCCAGGTCGCGCAGCTCCCACTCGTTCTGCAGGGGGTGCGGACTGCTGCCTCAGTCCGCCCGTGCAGACCGCGCGGTTTGTTCAGCTTTGGCGGACTCCAGCTCGCCCAGACAGCAGTAGCGAGCTGCCTCCAAGCCACCAGTCAGCAGCGGCTATCTCGCCAATAGGCGCGACCTGGATTCTTCAGTACGCCAGGTCGCCTGCCCTTGTTGCCAATTGCGACGAGCCTTCAGCAGGAGACGACTTGCTCAACTCGTCCGCCGCAAGTCGGGCAGACTCGTTCCGCAGTCCGCCAGGATTTCTTCAGCTCGGCAACCGATCGGACACATCCCGGTCGCCGAGGGCTGGGCGGACTCGTAATCCAGTCCGCCTTCATTGATGAACCCCAGCTCGCTCATCCGCAGCGAGCGACCTGCTCCTATTCCGGCCACAGAGGCGGACTCATTGCGTAGTCCGCCACCCAGCTTCCCGCGCCCGCTTTTTCCCAGTAGCGGGCAGACTCCTCCTCAGCTCGTACAACCCAGCGTGAACTCGCTCAGCAGCAGAGGCGGACTCTTCCCGGACCGCGCGGCCTAGCGCGGACTCCGCGGACTTAGCCTTTGTACTCGTACAACTCACCGACTCACTGGGGGTGACGTTACCAAGACCGTTACCTCCTCAGGCCTATAAATAGTCCCCCATACCTCTCATTCATGGACACGGCAGAGGCGTCAAGGTCCCGACATCTGTTCCTGCGGACTCTGCTTCTCAGTCCGCGCGACCTTCTCCCCTTCTCTCTGCTGGATCAAGCAGTTCGCCCGGCTTAGTCCAGCGAGCTGCCTGATCAGTAACCGCGCGGTCTGCCGACCTTCCCTGGTCAACCCGCGCGGCCTCTGACATTCTTCTCCTTAGCCGCCAGCTTCTCCCTTTGTACCATTTACTGCTTTCTCCTGTAAAGGTGCAATAGCAAGCTGTAATCTTGTTTCTTGATTAAATGAAAAGCCCGTTGCAAGAGTGACATTCAAGCCGCGGCGGGCGAAGTCTGTTGTTGTCGCTGTTAGCGGCCCCTCTCTTCTTCTCTCCTCTCTCGACATCAACTTGCAAAGCTAACCACCAAAGTAGCTGTCTGCTCGACAGTACCCGATCAACCTTCCCAGTTGTTCCCAACATACCTCTCCTCTATCCCCGCAACCCTCTTCTTCATATAGCTTGTGAGACCGAACAACCCGTTAATTAGAGGACGCATTTCTTGCGTCGACAGTTAACACGCGGCCTTCAGATCTCGAACAGACAGTGAAATCAGCGGTTTCTCATGACAGACCATCAAACAACTGAGAACCTTGCTCCTTCAAGTCCCAGTGAAGAACCTCTCTGGGAGGCCTTGGGGCAATCTCGTAGAGAAGCTGCCCAACAATTTCAAGCAATCAACCGTACTCTCGCCGCTATCACCCAACCAAAGGATATGTTAAAAAAAGCTTCATATTAAGAGGAAAAGGCCCACATCTCTTTAATGCCCCCAAGACTAGCCTTTAAATAAAACCAAGCAACAAATAACAATCAGCCTTCATACACTTAGGACTAAATAAATCCGAATCAATCATTCTTATTCCCCTTTTTTTCTTTAATTTTGAGTTTTTATTTGTTTGTTATTGGCTCCATTTGCTGTGGCTTTTTTGCTCTGGTGAGTTTGGACAAAAATGCCACCAATGTGTGTTTGACATGAAAACGGTTACGACCACCACCAAGAGAAGAAAATTAGTTTTGAACATAAAAGTAGCTGAAGTTCCTTAGTGAGGTCGGGCGTTCACGAACGATGCTTCATAACCACTGCGTTCACGACCGCCACCGCCGTGCCGAACGGAGCCATAATCCTAATTTTATTCTCTTGATGATTGATATGATCATGATGGCGATTAAGCTTTAGTTTGGGTAGCCTTAGGACCATTCAAATCTTGTTAGAAGAAGATGTGCTAGATTTGACGAAATGCTCAAAATGTTATGTGGAACTTGTTGATCTATCTATCCTTTGAATTTTTTCAGAGGGTTGTGGTTTTGTTTCACCTTGTCCTAAATTAGAGCTCAGTTATAGGTTGTTCCTTAAGGCTGGGATTTTTTTTCTAAGTTGTTCCGTAAAAGTTGTGATATAGGTGCTTAATGGATGCTTGAATGATTGTGGTGCGACTATAAACCCTTTGGAACTCTATAAGACTTTGGTGCCCGACTTCAACTTGCCAAATATTTTTGCCAACTACAATATCTGAGTGTGGACCTTTTTTTTTGTAAATATCACTTTAACTATCTTTTACTCATTTGTAATATGTTTTTTTGCATTTAAAATGCTATAAAATTAAAAGCTTTCTTATCAAAGATACATAGGAAATTATGTTTTAAACTTTATTTTGCTCATTTTCTCCCCTCCAATTATAGGAGTCGCCCTCTTGCTCGAAAATTGTGCTTATCATTTGGTTCGATGTAACAACTATGTTCCACCCGTTAAATATGGTATACTCTTCAAAAAGATGGAGTATGAGATCGCATAGTCCTCAAATTGACCGCCTTCCATTCTTCTACCCTCTCCACTCTTTGGTTTCTTTTTGAACTAGGATCAATCCATGTACCCAAGGTGTAGAATTAGATTCAAACTGAATACTTCGGTTAGTTTCTGGTTCAGTTCTCAGTTCCAAATATATTTATTAGAAAGAGAAAATAAACTGCATCTATATTTTTCTAATCTCTAGCATCATAAAAAAATGTATAGTTTTTGCAGAAAACAAATCTTTAGAGCAAATTTAAGCAGGTACTAGGTAAGCAACCAGGAACATTTCATCGAGTTGATTGAAAATTTGATAGGTTGGCTATTTAGCCCAGCTTACGTAGAGTTAGGTTGGCTATTTAATCCAGCTTAGGTAGAGTTCCTTCATAAACAAAAAACTACTCTCATAAGAGCATGCTTAACCGTGGAGTTACAAACACAATTTCACTATTTACTTTAAAAATATGCCTATAATATTTAAGAGTTTAAATTATTACTTAAGCCAAAAAACTTTCCCTCCAATTTTGATGTGTGATTCAATTTGTTCATGTACCTTTTTTCATATGGAAGCCTGCTAGAAGTTGTCTTTCTTTGGTCTTTTCTGCCCCAAAGTCATTCCCTTCCCTCATATGATTCGTGATGCCTACATAAATATAAGACATAAAACACAAAATTATGCAGCAAAGTTTAAGAAAAAGGGTCGGTCAGGTGCACAAAGCATCCCCGTACAGTGAGGGTCCGGGGAAGGGTTCCGCCACAAGGGTGAAATGTTGGCTAATATTACCCAGCATTTTTGCAAGAGACTGCAAGAGTCTAAGAAAATGAAAAAAAATCTAAGAAAATCTTGATTTTTTAATGAATTTTATATAATTTTTGGTAGTTCTAAGAAATTCCAAAAACAATATTTATGTGCCATGAAAATGTTCCAAACCCATTTTCTCACCCCAAAAAAATCAGAAAAGCAAATAGTGTGTAAAACACTTCAAAATCGGAACACCTGGACCAAATCCTTTGCGCCACAAAGGAAGAGTGATATTCGTCTCATTCAAACTACTCTCTAATATGATACATTATCACCATCCCTTGATTTAGTTTAACTGGTAACTTCTTTGAGGCTTTGGTTTGCCTCAGTCAATCATTGTTAACAAGGCAATGCAAGGCAAGTTCACAAGTTGTTTATAGTTGTTTTAGGGTGTTGTTACCAGCAAATCATATTTGGCTATTAGCAAGCTATTATTAGCAAACTATGAAATTTGAAAATGGCTATTGGAAGCCAATTTGTTATTAACAAACTACATAAAATTTTTAAAGAATTGTCACCATATAATGAATTAAGTTCATTCATGCCAAATTAGTGTTTGTATTTTAGTACTATAAAATAGTACTAATAGTCCTCAAAACCTACAAATGCTAATAAAATTATCTTCAAAAGGTCCCAAAAATTTGTTCAAATGCCCCCATATAAATGTATTATGTTCTGCAAAACAAAAGAAATGATATTAGTGGTAACCGGTAACATAGTTTAACTGGTAACATCTTTGAGGCCTTGGTTTACCTCAGTCAATCATTGTTAACAAGGCAATTCAAGGCAAGTTCACAAGTTGTTTATAGTTATTTTAGGGTGTTGTTACTAGCAAATCATATTTGTCTATTAGCAAAACATTAAATTTGAAAATGGCTATTGGAAGCCATTTTGTTATTAGCAAACTACATAATTTTTTTAAAAACTATCACCATATAATGAATTATGTTCATTCATGCCAAATTAGCATTTGTATTAAGCTGTTTTTTAGTATTATAAAATAGTACTAGTAGTCCTCAAAACCTACAAATGCTAATAAATTTATCTTCAAAATGTCCCAAAAATCTTTTAAATGCCCCCATATATATATGTACTATGTTCTGCAAAACAAAAGAAATAATGCTAGTTAACTTTGTTATGTAAGCGAATAAATTATGGAAATTGAAATAAATAATTTTCATTGCATTTCTTGAAGTGAATATGCATTCTCATAAAATTGCTATTTGTGTATGATATCTCCTCCAAGGGGAGTAGAGTTGTGGTAGTAGGCTTCCTTCTTTCATGTACAGTCCCACGAAATGATTACCGTTAACAAATACGTTGAAAATTATTTTCAGGATGTGAGAAAGTGGCGAATCTAATGGTAGAAACATGAGACTTTGATTATTTGAAGGAAACCATGCTAAATATTGTAGCAAATATCAATATGAAATAACTAAACACATATGGGGCATGAACATCCACTTTTTGAATGATGCGGCCAAGCTTCTACAATCTGTAGTGTTGAGTAATTTCTTTCTTCTATCACTTCCAAAAATTGCATCATACATCTCTTTTCTCTAACTCATTTATTAATTCTTCTCTAACTTGTTACCAATTATCATCCATGCTTAATGATTCACTAATCACAAAGAATTCACAATGACCATCCGCAGACACATTAACAATATCAACCAAGTGATCCAAAATATAAGATGGTAGTTGTTGGCGGATCTAATCATAGTATTTATTTCTATGCATAGTTTGTTCCTTTGATGTCTTTTAAATGTTTCTTTGTGTATGTTTGGCTTCCATCAAGATATGTTCAAAAAGTGACGGATATCATTTTGTACTTTTGTAGTCATCTTTAAACTTCTTTATACTCCCATTTGATCTTCCTTTTAGATTGATTGGCAAAAGTGGATTTTTTGTTTGACTATATGTTGGATTCATGATCTCACGCAATTTATTTCTAATCTCCATTTATTGACGCTCATTTGTGTTTTTATACCTTTTTAGAATCCCATTCAACTCAATTGATATATCAATGTCTCTGTGTTAATAGATTCTTGCGTTTTAGTTATTTCATCACTCTCCATAGGAAAAGATAATTGCTTCCAATATTTATGAACCATATTAGACAAGCTTTGGGTTGAGCAATATATGGTGCTAACTCATAAGCACAAGGTAACCCAAGCATGGTCCGACTTGTATGAAGACAATGTTCACCAACAACAAATCTTGAATTACAGTAATTATCTTCTAAATGTACCATTTCAAGATTGTTTAATCCATCCATCCCGCAGTAGCATGTGCTTCTAAATGTACAATTTCATGATTGTGCTCCCACATTTTACTTGATCTGCCCATTCATCAAGAAAAAGCATTTTATTCTAACAAAGAGGGCAACTACAACGCTTAGTACAGATTTTTTTTAAATTTTGTTTGATCTAACCTTTTTTACATTACTTCTTGCAGTAAAATCCACCTCTATCACAACCAAAAAATACACGCCGTCTTGCTCTGCCACTTTCTAAACTATCCGAACCTTTAACTATTACTGCAAAACTTAAATTTTACCCACATTACGAGCCCAATCAATTAAAACTTGACGGAATTGTAAATTATGATTCAAATTGGCTACCAACATCCTGCAGCAAGTAAAAATAAATCCTACACAATATCCACATTCATATTTGATTCTAGAAAGCATTGCAAGTGTTTTACGGTTAAGGGTACCTTTGGGAGAATGGGATTTGGAAAGCAATCTCCATTGAGACACCATCAGATCCAAGTCTCCAAGACCTTTTATGATTTTTGTCATACTTTGAGAGACAGGTGATGCCAAATCCTTGGTACCTTGATACGACGAAGGAGGGGGGACATCCGACAAATTCAAGGGGGCTAGCTTCAAGCACCATTGTGTAGTTCTACAATGTCAAGTGTGAGTAAAACAAGGATAGCAGTTGGAGACGGGCATAGGAATTCATGACAACGACTTCTACGATGGGATTTAAGGATTCCCAATGGCAGTCTGAGGGCTTCACGATGACGGGAGGTGGGCATAGGGTTTCGCAACGGTGGGCTAAGGGATTCATGACGACGGAATGTAGGAAGGCGATGGGATGAGTGTGTTGAGGAAATGGCGAGCAGAGGGCCTTGGGACGAGAAGATGGCTTCAGGAAAGCCGCGGGATGGAATGCGATGCGGGCTTCGACGTCGACAAGTGCTTGACGACAGGTGCTTGACGATAGGTGCTTGACGATAGGTGCTTGACGACGATGACTCTTCGATGACTGCAGGGACAAAGGGCTTCAGAATATCATGGGGCAGAGACACAGGCTGAGTTGTGTAGAAATCATTAGGGAAGGAAATGGGTTTCGTATATAAAAAATAGTTAAAAAATAATTTTAGTCGACTTTTTTGAGTTTTTTTATTTGCGAGAAGCCAAATTAGGTTTGCTTATAAGACCACTCTTGTTTTAAGGACTCTAGGGACCTCTATGTTTTAGAAAACCAAGAAGTTTGAGAAAGACATCAATGATGAACACGCGTGGATAAGGTTCCGAGAACCACATGAACCATTGAACCTTAGGAGGGAAAGTTCAAGGTTTGACCAATCCAATCAGTGGTTGGAATATGATGACATAAAAAATAATAAAAATCATTTGCTTATTACTTGAATAACATTTTAATAACAATGATGATAAAATAGAAATAATTAAAAACATATAGAGTATTTGCATGAAAAAATATTATATTTCATCACTATATCCATAGTACAAGATTTTGCTTTCAAAAATGTGTTTTGTTTTTTCAGCAAGTGCCGGGTATAAATTTGCAAGTCGTTCTCCGTTATTACTTAATTATGGAAAGGTCATTCAACAAGTATCATAAATAATGAAATAAAAGTTCATCACTTCCTTTTATTTTTTGATTTTTTTAGTATCAAAATATGTTGGAGGTGAGAAATATTATGAGTAATATGACATTTTGAAACCAGCGAAATGTGTCTTTACTCAAAAGAAAAATATGTATTACACTGTTACAGGCTTCACACTCAGTTATTATTGAGTGCTGATATTATTTTTGTTGCCCTTTATTTATATTGTCTTTTATTATGTTATATTTTTTGTCTTTTATTTATTAGTGGCTGTGGGTTAGAGATTATGAGTTGTCATTTATGGGGTCTTGTATGCTTATGTAAATGCATATGATATTGGTATGAAACATGCAAAAGTTTATTCTATTCTCTATCTTGTCAAGAGGTCGTGGTAGCTCTCTCTCGAGCACTCTCCACTTAGGCAGCCGCGGTTCCAGCTCCACAGTATCTGTTGGAATTAGGGTAAAATCAAATCTATTGAGAACATGTTAAACTCCCCCTTATATAGAGAGGGGATAATACAGGGCTAAACGCACGCCAAAAAATAATAAACTTAACATAAACTCTAACACTCCCCCTCAAGTTGGACATGTTATATTTCTCATGCCCAACTTGTCGATCAAGCCATAGTGAAGATTTGCCCCAAGACTCTTAGTAAGAATGTCTGCAAGTTGGCCCTCTGAGGGAACAAAGGGAATACATATGATCTTCCTCTCAATGTGCTCCTTAATGAAATGTCTGTCCACCTCAATGTGTTTAATGCGATCATGCTGAACAGGATTGTTGGCAATGCTAATGGCAGCCTTGTTGTCGCAGTACAGCCGAATAGGAGCAGTTTCACTCAACCCCAGATCACTCATGAGGGAGCGCAACCAGAGTCCTTCACAAATGCCATGAGCCATGGCACGAAATTCTGCCTCAGCACTGGACCTGGAGACGACTTGTTGCTTCTTGCTTTTCCAAGTGACAAGATTCCCCCCAATAAACGAACAATACCCAGACGTGGATCGTCTATCTTCAACACTTCCTGCCCAGTCAGCATCAGTATAAATCTCGATCTTCAGGTCAGAATTAGAGGTGAAAAGAATTCCTCTTCCAGGTGAAGTTTTCAAGTATCTCAAGATCCGATGAGCTGCATCGAGATGTCTGGCCCTCGGAGAGTGCATGTATTGACTCACAACTCCAACGGCGTAAGCAATGTCCGGTCTAGTATGAGACAAGTAGATCAATCTCCCTACAAGTCTTTGATAACCTTTAACATCTTCTATAAGATCGCCATCATTTTTCCCAAGATTGTGGTTAACCTCCATGGGAGTGTCAGCAGGTCTACACCCACTCAGACCCGTTTGTTCTAAGAGATCAAGAATGTACTTCCGTTGAGAGATGTGAATTCCGTTCTTAGATCTGGCAACTTCAATACCCAGAAAATACTTCAGTTTGCCAAGATCTTTCACCTCAAATTCTTGTGCTAAGTGTTTCTTTAAGGCTTTTACTTCATCAATGTCATCCCCTGTAATAACAATGTCATCCACATAGACTATTAAAATTGTTATCATGTTGGCCCTCTTTTTGATAAACAGAGTATGATCAGCATGACTTTGATTGTACCCCAGGGAGACCATAGCACTATGGAACCGTCCAAACCACGCCCTTGGGGATTGCTTCAGGCCGTAGAGAGCCTTCTTCAATTTGCAAACTTTTCCATCTGAACCCTGAGAGATAAAACCGGGTGGAAGAGACATATACACTTCTTCTTCCAAATTGCCATGAAGAAAGACATTTTTAACATCCAATTGGATGAGATCCCAACCCTTGCATGCAGCACATGACAGCAGGACTCGAATAGAATTCATTTTTGCCACAGGAGCAAAGGTTTCCTGATAGTCGATGCCAAGAGTTTGAGTATACCCTCTCGCCACTAATCTTGCCTTGAAACGTTCCACTATGCCTTTGGAATTTTGTTTGACCGCAAAGACCCACTTGCACCCAACTGTTTTCTTCCCATGTGGAAGGGTGGTTAAATCCCAAATATTGTTCTTCTCCAAAGCTGTCATTTCTTCTACCATTGCCCTTTTCCAATCAGGATGTTCAAGTGCCTCCTGCCAGGTAGATGGAATAGAGACCGAAGCAAGGGACGACACAAACCCTTTATAAGAAGGAGTCAGCGCATCATAGGAAACATATTGAGATATAGGGTGTTGAGTGCTCAATCGGATACCTTCATGGAGGGAGAGATCTTCTGACGGAGGTGGCATAGGGTCTGTGAGCATGGGGTTAGCCGTTGTGTTCTGACCTTTTCGCCGTCAGGTGTAAACCTGTAAGGGACGAGTAGGCGGAGGAGAAGAGATAACGGGAGGAATCGGCAGGGAGAAGGTAGGATAACTCACTTCAACATCAGACTCCCCCTGAAGTGAGGGAGCATAATAAGGAGTAGAATCACGAAAAGTAACGTCAGCAGATACGAGTGTCCGACGAGTAGGAGGGTGATAACATTTATACCCCTTTTGAGTAGGGGAATAACCAATGAAGACACACTTGAGGGCGCGGGGGTCGAGTTTGGACCGCCCAGGAGAGGGAATGTGGACAAAGCACGTACTTCCAAATATGCGAGGAGGAAGAGAGGAGGTCGGAGAAACTCCTAAGGTGGTGAGAGGAGTTTGGTTACCAAGGACAGGAGAGGGCAACCGATTGATGAGATAGGCAGCGGTAAGGACAGCATCCCCCCAATAGAACTTGGGGAGATGCATAGTAAGCAAGAGGCACCTGGTAACATCCAACAAGTGACGGTTCTTTCGCTCGGCTACCCCATTCTGTGACGGGGAATGAGCACAGGAGGTTTGATGAATAATGCCATGAGTGGTAAGGTAGTGGTCAAAGGTAGAGTTGATATACTCTACCATTGTCACTGCGTAAGATTTTTATGGATGCAGAGAATTGAGTAGAAACCATTTTATGGAAGCGTTGAAAAATAGAAAAAACTTCATCTTTATGTTTCATGAGGTAAACCCATGTCGTTCGAGAAAAGCAATCAATAAAGGAAATAAACCAGTGACATCCAGAAATAGAGCCAATAGAGCAAGGCCCCCACACATCAGTATGAACAATATGGAAAGGAATAGTACTAGGTAAAGAAACATGATTAACAGGTAGACGATGATGTTTTGCAACGTCACATACATCACACACAAAATTTTTGAAACAACTAGAGGGAAAAGTAGATAAAAGACGCTGCATAGTGGAAACAGAAGGATGGCCAAGACGCTGATGCCAGGTGAGCAGCTGGGATGACTGGGTGGCATGAAGAGCGTGCGGAGAGGGAGACCCGTTGGAGGGGTCAAACACGTACAAGCCGTCCTGCAAGCTACCAGACCCAATCGCCTTCCCCGTCTTCAGATCTTGAAAAACACAATAAGTAGGAAAAAAGGTGACTGAGCATTGAAGAGAAGTAGTCAACTGACTAACAGAAAGTAAACTGCGGGTGAAGTTTGAAACATGGAGGACAGAAGATAATGTGAGAGAGGAACACGGTATGGATCCTTTCCCAGCAATGGAGGAAAAAGATCCATCAGCAATACTCACTTTATCTCGACCAGAGAGAGGGGAATAAGACACAAAACCTGAGGCCGATCCAGTCATATGATCAGTAGCTCCGGAGTCAATAATCCAATGGGGAGAGGAACCAGTTGTAGCAGAGTGAGCACCTGAGATACCTGAATGGGCAAGGGCAGATGAAGAAGAAGCAGTAACCGGCTCAGTAAGAAGGCCCTGCATCAGGCGGCGAAGAGTCTGCATCTCATCAGCAGAAAAAGACGACATAGCTGTAGGAGGAGGTCCAAGAAGACCCGGAGGGCTGCTCTCAGGAATCTCGGTCAGATGGGCAGAATGAGGTGAACGGCCAGAAGTGCGTCCACGACCACGTCTCCCACGGGAAGAAGAACCACCTCGAGAGGAAAATCCGGGAGGGAAGCCGTGCAAGCTGTAACAGGTATCTCGGGTATGACGGGGCTTGCCACAATAATCGCACATGAGATGATCTTTATCCGTGGCACGAGGCTTGAAGTCCCGAGAGGCTCTGCTACCAGTGGTTGTAGGATGAGCAACCAAAGCTGAACCCTCAGGAGTGGTGGTCATGTTCCAGGACTGTCTACGATCAAACTCCTGCTGAATAATGCTAAAGACCTCAGGCAGGGAAGGAATGGGAACGCGGCCCAAACCTGCACAGTAATCTGATCGAAGTCGCGGTGAAGCCCCTGGAGAAATTCGAACACCCTGTTGCGATCCTCACGAGCCCTTAATAGGAGGGCATCAACATCACAGACCATTGCAAGTGACTCAAAATGGTCATACTCCTGGTAGAGTTGGGTAAACTCCAAATAGTAGGCAGAAGGAGGACGATCTCCCTGACGAAGATGGAATAGCTGTCGGTGAAGATGGTAGATTTGTGCCGCATTCCCTTTGCGGGAGTAAGTAGATTCAGCCCGTTTCCAGATGTCTGCAGCAGTGTCGAGGAAGAGGTAATTCCGAGCAATGGACTCCTGCATGGAATTGATGAGCCAAGACATGACCAGCGAGTTTTCAGAGTCCCATTGGGACCAGGTGGCAGAGGTACGAGCAGGCGCAGGAGTGTCGCCACTAACATAGCCAAAGAGACGCCGACTCTTTAAGGCCAGAGTAATAGAGCGGGACCAAGAGAGGTAGTTGGTGTCATCCAGACGAATCGTAGTAAGCTGAGAGAAACTGTGATCGGAGCCAACCCGGGTAGATCCAGCGGGGGGCACAGAGGCACCGGAAGCACCCGAATCAACGTCTGACATGGCACCAACGAAGAAGAACGGTCCACAGGACGAGAGGAACCTTAGGACATCATAGATCTGAACTTCCGGGAGTAGAAGAACGACGGAGAGGAAAAAGTAGATCTGAATCTCCGGAAAGATGAAGCGGAAAAAAACAAGAATCAAGGGTGATCATAAGGAGAGGAAAGCGAAACTTTTCCCAGAATTTCGGCTCAATCGGACCATTGGAAGGTCAAAAAGAAGAAAAAGCCCGCCGGTTAATCCATAGCACCGGCGGGTAACAGGAGGGGAGACGGGGAACGGAGGAAGGAGAGAGAGAGAGAGAGAGAGAAGGCGAGAGAGAGAGAGAGGCGGCGAACGGCGGGCGAACGGGCGGCGAACGGCGGAAGGCGGAAGCGGATCGAGCCGCGAGCAATCGGGCGAACGGCGGAAGGCGTGCGGGTTTACGCCGGCTCTGATACCATGTTGGAATTAGGGTAAAATCAAATCTATTGAGAACATGTTAAACTCCCCCTTATATAGAGAGGGGATAATACAGGGCTAAACGCACACCAAAAAATAATAAACTTAACATAAACTCTAACAGTATCCTTCACCACCGTTATCCCCGCCTCCGACCATCTTCCGGCAACTCCACCGACAGTATGATATTACACTATGATTACTCCATGGAAAAATAAGATTGTTTTACTTGCAGTATGATATTACACTATGATAAAATATTAATATTCACATTGTTATAAACTTGTTAAATTATTCATATAACCTTCATTCCCTTAAAAGTATTGCCTAATAAAGAAGTAAGAGATTGCCTCCTAATTTCCTCCTTGAGGAGTGAGGACTCACCCAGATACTCTAAATTGGGTCAATCGTCTACCTTAGTCTGGTAATCTGACTGTCCAGATTTTCCAGACCTCAATCTTTATCCTCAGTTGTCCGTTCAAGGATCCATCTTCCCTCATGGAGTCTTGATGATCTCCTCTTCCGTCATAGCAATGTAATATATATGTAATATACGAATCACTACCCTTGTGTTATGGACCGGCTCATTCACGGGCCTAATCCCCCCGGTCGAGCCCACAACATGGGCCGCGGCCCTGCACACCCAACCCTTCTCCGCACGTGTTCTCGGTGCGGCGGGGTGTTGAGGCCGGGTCTCGAACCCTTTACCTCCTTGATAAGAGACACTTAACGCTTGCCCTCATCACCAACTGATCCGCGTTAAGTGCCTCTTATCAAGCGTTAAGTGCCTCTTATCAGTTGGTGATGAGGGCAAACGTTAAGTGCCTCTTATCAAGGAGGTAAATGGTTCGAAACCCGGCCTCAACACCCCGCCGCACCGAGAACACGTGCGGACGCACTTTGATGTTATGGACCGGCTCATTCACGGGCCTAATCCCGCCGGTCGAGCCCACAACATGGGTCGCGGCCCTGCACACCCAACCCTTCTCCGCACGTGTTCTCGGTGCGGCGGGGTGTTGAGGCCGGGTCTCGAACCCTTTACCTCCTTGATAAGAGGTACTTAACGCTTGCCCTCATCACGAACTGATCCGCGGGTCAGTTGGTGATGTGAGCTAGCATTAAGAGTTTACATCAAGGAGGTAAAGGGTTCGAGACCCAGCCTCAACACCCCGCCGCACCGAGAACACGTGCGGAGAAGGGTTGAGTGTGCAGGGCCGCGGCCCATGTTGTGGGCTCGACCGGCGGGATTAGGCCCGCGAATGAGTCGGTCCATAACACCTTGGCAGTCTTCAACGACCATTGTCGTGATATGATCCCCAAATAAGGAGATTGAGTGTCAGTTTTGTTGCCTGCGTAGACGGTAGGAAGTGGAACTTCATTGAAATTTAACTTTTGTGCTAATCTTATACTCTTAATATGCAACTCAAATTATTTATTACTCGTATCACATTTTCTCATAGACAGGTGGCTGGACCTGGAGTTGAAGTTGGTTGCTGATATTGGTATAGTGGGGGCTCCAAATGCTGGAAAAAGCACACTTTTGAGTGCTATAACAGCTGCTCAGCCATCAATTGCCAATTATCCCTTCACAACACTGCTTCCAAATTTAGGTGTGGTGTCATTAGATTACGACGAAACCATGGTTGTTGCTGATTTGCCAGGCTTGCTTGAAGGTGCACATAGAGGATTTGGTTTAGGGCATGAATTTCTACGGCATACTGAAAGATGTTCTGTTCTGGTAATCTCTCTCTTGTCAACTTTTTTATTTTTATGTTGCCCTAATATTTAGGGTCTATTTGGGGAGGGATTGTGACCGCTGCGGACCACGAAATGCACGAATCAAATTGTTTTCTGCCTCCTGCCATCGTAATCTGCCTGAAATTCCACGGTTTTCCACGAATTTTCTTCTTCCTGCATTGAATGGAATGCTGCTAGATGGAGATGTTTATGCTGCTAGATGGAGATGTTGAATTTGCACTGTGGTAAATTCGTGGCGTCAAGCAGGCCCTTAATCGTTTTGAGGGCTTATCAACATTATGAATGTGGAAAGAAACTATTATTGGTAAAATGTTCATCAAAGATGATGGGAATTAATATTTTCTCGGATTTGTGGAAAAAAGGGCTCATTTTTTTCTTGTGATCTTATATTCATGATATTTGATTCCTGAGTTGAGAACTGATACAAAAACTATATATATGTTGTTGGACAATTATTGAACTGTGTAGCATAAAATTTAGTGTATTCTTCTCGTTTCTCAATCTTCTTTGTTGACATAGGTGCATGTCGTTGATGGTTCCAGTCAACAGCCAGAATATGAGTTTGATGCAGTTCGTTTAGAACTGGAATTATTTAGCCCGGGGTTGTCGGAAAAACTATACATCGTTGCATTTAACAAAACTGATCTTCCAGAAGCATATGAGAAATGGGATTCATTTAGAAAATATCTTCAAAATCGTGGAATTGAGCCTTTATGCATCAGTGCAATGCACAGGCAAGGAACACATGATGTTATTTCTGCAGCACATTCTCTTCTACAAAAGGAACTGGCTAAGAGGACCGTAGAAGGTCATTCACAATTTCCTTTTGCATTTTAAAATGAGTAGGCAAATGTACATTGTGTAGATTATTTTTTTCTTCTTTCTTTACTTTTAACATTTGAAGGATGAGCCACAATGAACTGGAATGGTGGATTTTATTCAGAAACATGAAATATAAAGCTGGATCATGTTCAACTTTCATATTTTGTGGTTTGGAATAAAAATTGTATCTTCTTGCCCCTTCGAAGGAAAATATATATAGAGGTTGGAGGCCGGGCCCCTGGGTACGGCACTTTTTAAAATTTTCTGATCTTATTTTTGTAACAGTATCTAGACCAGAAAACTAATTAGAAGAGAAACAATCAAATAAATTAGCTAACAATCGGGGAACTTTTACAGTTTAGGAATAGTGTGTTATGAATCTCGTTGAGAGATTCGAAGTTGGGGTTGAGGAGCCGGTGGAGTTGGAGGTCTCAACCCTAAATGTGAACACGATTCGAAGTTGGGGTTGAGGAGCTGGTGGAGTTGGAGGTCTCAACCCTAAATGTGAACACTCCCCGACTCTATTGGCGGGAGGCGGAGAAGATGGCGTCAGAGATAAACGATGCTTTTGCCATGGCTACTGGAGACGAGGCTTAAGGGAGAGCACCAAAACCCTTAACGTAAAATATGGGAACTAGAGAGGGGAAGTAAAGGAAACACTTAAGGGGTCTTGCATAGAATTACAAAATAGCATGTAATGTAAATAAGTCCAAACATAAAAGAAATAACCTATGACATTAACGACTCAAAATTGACACATAAAATGTGATTTAAAAAACACCACAACAACATGACTCAATCAAATCATAATTAAGACACATGACAAACTGACTATAATTAAGACACATAATATAGTGTTTTAAGATCGTAATTATAATTTTTTTCATTTCTATTTATTTGTCCTCATTCTGATTTCTGAGAGCCAATTGCATGTGCTTTTATAATTTTTGGCCGGTGGAATTCTTCCTCTTTCCTCTAAGTTACCTTCCTTATTAAGGGACAGTAGTCCTAACATTTGACAGTTTTGTGATAATATCTTCTTGTTGTTTCACTAGTTTCATATATGTTTTTTTGTTTTTCTATTAATAGCTGAAATCATACTTGTGTCTATTAAAGTTATCTATATGGGGTAGATATAAACAACCCATTTTTTCTAGTGTGTTATGAGAAGATGCAATTTTTTTATACTGAAAAGTATTAAATTTTGTAATGCTATCTATTCTTATGTAGCAGATGCGACATTCTCAGAAAACTTAAATCATGTTGCTGATGCCATAGAAAAGCAAAGAAGTGCTTCTATGAGGGAATTTGAAATTATTCATGAAAGTAGCTCAAACACATGGCATGTTGTTGGAGCTGGAATTGAACGATTCGCTCAGATGACAAATTGGCGGTATGCTATAACTAGGCCGCATTTTTGTTTCCTAACTTTACCTTGTTTTTTATTTAAATTATCTTGTGCTTTTCTTTGAGAATCTAATAAATTTGTCCATGATTATGTTAATATAATAGAGAACATGAAAACAATTATTATGTTATTGTAATGTAAGGGTTGAAATACATATATAGGAGGAACAACACGTGACATATCACATGTAACACACTGAGGACAAATTAAACTTAAACACATATATTCAACTCTCCTCGTCAAGTTGGGTGTATATATTAATCATTCTCAACTTGACAGTATTGTTTGTAAAGTAGTCATGGCTTAGTACTTTGGTCAAGACGTCGGCCAGTTAATCTTAAGAATTCACAAAAGGTGCGTAAATATTGCTCTTGTTTATGTGATCTTTGATAAAATGTCTGTCAACCTCAACATGCTTCGTCTTATCATATTGAATCGGATTGTGAGCGATACTGATGGTAGCTTTGTTGCCGTAATAGATTGTAACAGGTTTGTTCATTAGGAGCCCCACATCCTGAAGAACAGTTTTCAACCACAATCCCTCACATACTCCTTGTGCCATAGTGATGCATCACGCAATGCATCCTAGTGCATCACAGTATTTTTATTTTTCTGCTCGTTTTATTTCATGTACTCATTTCAAATGCTCGTTGCCTCATTGGTTTGATCGGCCATTGAGACCCTGAATAAAGCAGTCTGGTATTATTAGTAGTAGGACGATAACGATAAACCCAAGCCTTTTAAGTCAACATAAATTTAAATTTCAAATTTTAAAATTTAGCTACAGTCAATCATATTTTGGGAAATCTCGTTCAACAAAATAAGGAAGACAGATCTCACTTTTAGAATAAAATTTGTGCAGATCTTATTCTTAAAATAAAGTATAAAACAAATATATTCTTTGCCTTTAAAAACTGGCCAATTGCAATCCCTAAAAATTAATCCGGAAAAGACAGAGAACGACAACTCTTCGTTCTCTGCCATTACCGGACACGCCGCCATCCCTCAATCGCGCCTCGCCTCCGCCAGGATAACTCCAGTACCCGCGATAGTCCGCGCTCGCCCGAAGCCTTCTCCTGTTCGTTCCAGACGGCGTCGACGAGCCTGCCGCTCGTTTCTTCCCGTGTTGTTACAGACGCCGCCGCCTCCTCGAGCCCCACTCCAGCATCGTCGCCTCCGACGACCACGATCTCGCCGGGCGCAGTCGACCTCGACAACCCTCTCCGGCGTCCTGGTCACGTTCAACACCGTCGACCGCGTTTCTTCCCCGGTTGTTGAACCCGACAGCTTCCAGTCCAGTCCCGAAGAACATCGGCCCGTGTTGAAGGATTAGATGGGGTCAATTTCCGTTTCCGAACACTTGGGTATATCCTCCGCTCTATGCATTAGTATAAGTTTATGCTGCAGTTAAAATAATTGGGCTTGTCGTTGCGTTCTCTTGCCGCTAATACCGTTTAATTCCATAAATTATTGTTTGTTTTTCTGTTTGTGGCCGTATAATTCTCTTTGACAGAATCGAACCATAAGGCGCGAGGAAGTTCCACTCGAGCAAAAATTAACAAACTTTAATGTCCAAAGGGACGAGCTTGACTGTTGCGCGCGAAAATTCAGTTTTTAGCCGCTCGGTCCTCGTGATTTCTTTAAAATCAAAACCCTAAATTTCTATCTTCATTAAAGTATTTTTTTAAAAAAATCAAAACTCAATTATTTTCGAAACCCTAGATTTGAGTTTACATCAATTTGGTATCAGAGTAGGTTGATTCACTTCTACTGTGGATCGGTCGATCCTTCGATTTTAATTTTTCCTTAAAAAAAGGAAAAAAATTAAATTTTTATTTTTATCCTTATTTTAAAAAAAAATTGTTTTTTTTCATAAAAACCAATTTTCTCCCGCTCGGAAGCGCTCCTTTTTTAAAAATAAATTTTATCAACCATTTTTTTTTTTAAATTTTCAATGGAAAAACGGGTCGATCAACTAGAAAACAACGTAGGAGAACTGGCCCGACGCATGAGTGGTTTAATGAAAACGGTCGAAACTCTCACCACCGGAATGGGTAGTGTCACACATATCATGAACGGGTTGCGCACTTCGGTTAATAATATCGAAGCAACCTTGCACGCCAACCGAACACCTGCCCCGTTGGTCGAAAATGACCCTGACCATAGGCCTCAGGAACTCGCACACCCCGACCCGGAAGCACATAACGATCCACGTCACCAACCCCGTTGGGATGTGGGAATCAAGCTGTACGTGGGTGATTTCAAAGGGCGAATAGAGTCTGAGAGTTGCCTAGAGTGGTGTGAAAGGATGGATCGTTTCCTGGCTTGGAAGCAATTGCCCCAAGCTAGGCAAGTTGAGTATGCCACGCTTAGACTTAAAGGATCCGCGTTAGTTTGGTGGGGACAGTTAGAACAGTCTCGGTTCAATTTAGGTATGCCACCGATCACAACATGGAACGAATTCAAAACTCAACTGCATAAGAGATACGTTCCGTCTGATTATATGCAAACCCTGTATCGTAAGTTTCATAATCTATGTCAGGATAAATTATCTGTCGATGAGTACACAAACGAGTTCCTAGTCCTGCAGTCTTGCCTCGACCTCCGAGAGGACGATGATATGAATGATTCCCGTTACCTGAACGAGTTACGTTACTCCATCAGAGATCAATTAGAACTCCTTGATTATAAAGACTTAGGAGAGGCGTCGAAGTCGCGCACGTAGAGTAGAAGCACTGCAAAAAGGCACATCTTGGAACAAGTCTACTGATAGGTCCCACTCGACTCACACTTCCACTCCTGTCGGGCCCCCTCGACCAGTAGTATCCACGAGCACCCCAACACTCCCTGCCCCTCCCAACAAGGGCAAGGAGATTGTAGGCACTAGACCTCAGCCTGAGATGTTTAGATATTTTAAGTGTATGGAGCCGGGCCACAAATCTTCTGAGTGTCCGCGACGCCACTTCGTCGCCATCATCGATTCTGAGAGTGGATCAGAACCTGAGTATGGGGTCTTTCTTAGTGCCTCCCAGACTGACCCGAACCTTGAGACTGAGTTAGAGAGTGAGTACGAAGTTGAGGGAGAACAACCCGAGCAGTTAGTGTGTGTTCTCCAACATAGTCTCCTAACTCCCAGGACTCCTACTGACGACGACTGGTTGAGGAACAATATCTTTCGTACCACCGCCCGTATACAGGGACAGTTCTGCTCCATCATTATAGACAACGGTAGTATGGAGAACTTTGTTTCTCAACGCATGGTGGATAAGCTGAAATTAAAAATGCAGCTCTTAGGGAAACCCTACAGTTTGTCATGAGTCACTAGTAGGACTACCATTCCTATCACGCACTAGTGTCTCGTAGAGTTTTCCATAGACAGTACGTATCAGGACGCTGTATGGTGACATGTAGCTACTATCGAGGTCTGTCACATCCTGCTAGGACAACCTTGGCAGTACGATAGACACGTAGTTCATGATGGTGTAAAGAACTCTCACTCCTTCGAGCGCAATGGTCGCAAGATCGTTCTTCTCTCCTAGAAGAATGGTCTTGTTCCCAAAGCCCTAGAGGGGACTTCACCTCCTTCTATCGCTGTCTTCGTGATATCCTTCCCCTCTGCCACTGTGTTACTGACTGGGTTTCAATTCCAGGAGGAGATGAAGGATAGCGAGGTCGTTCATATGTTATCTGGTATCGACACCACCCCCGCTACATTAGACATCCCTAGTACGGTGCGTCCCCTCATAGGTGAGTTCTCTGAGATCATGCCGGAGGAGCTTCCCGATCAACCACCCCCGTTGAGAGACATACATCACTACATAGACCTCATCCCAGGCGTTAACTTACCTTATTTGCCCCACTATCGCATGAGTCCGAAAGAGCATGAGGAGCTACATAAGAAGGTGACCGATCTGATTTCGAAGGGTCACGTTAGGGAGAGTATGAGTCCGTGCGCCGTCCCCGCGCTTCTAGTTCCTAAGAAAGATGGGACATGGCGTATGTGTGTGGATAGTCGAGCGATTAATAAAATCACGATCAAGTATCGCATTCTGATTCCCCGATTGGATGACATGCTAAATATGCTCAGTGGATCCCGTGTATTTTCAAAGATTTACTTAAAAAGTGGATACCACCAGATTAGGATTCTACATGAGAACGAATGAAAGACTGCATTTAAGACTAAGGAATGATTGTACGAGTGGCTGGTGATGCCCTTTGGTCTCTCCAATGCACCGAGTACATTTATGCGAGTGATGGATCAAGTGCTTAGGCCACTAATAGGAATTTGCGTAGTGGTATACTTTGACGATATTTTGATTTATAGTACTGATCATGATCAACACATGACTCATCTTAGGCGGGTCTTTGAGATCCTACGAGAAAATAAGCTATATATAAACTTGAAGAAATGCACATTTTTGATTGATAGCCTGACCATCTTAGGATATATCATTTCTCTTGAGGGCATTATAGTTGATAGAGAGAAGGTCAAGACGATAGAATCCTGGCCTAGGCTTAGGACGATTACTGAAGCTCGAGGATTTCATGGGTTAACATCTTTTTATCGGCGATTTATTCGAAACTTTAGTACTATGATAGCACCTGTGACTGATTGTCTAAAGAAGGGATTGTTTACTTGGACTGAAGAAGTCGAGCGAGCATTTCTTTTAGTTAAAGAGAGACTCACGAGTGCTCCTGTGTTAGCGCTGCCTGATTTTGAGAAAATTTTTGAGGTTGACTGTGACGCATCGATCGTAGGCGTTGACGCAGTTTTGAGTCAGGAGGGTCGTCCCATCGCATTCTTTAGTGAGATGTTGAACGAGGCAAAGACTAGATATTCCACCTACGACTTAGAGTTTTACGCTATCGTTCAGATTCTCCGACATTGGAAACACTACCTGATTCAGCACGAGTTTGTGCTGAACACTTATCATGAGGCTCTAAAGCATCTGAACTCCCAGAAGGAGATCGCGTTTCATTTGAAGCGCAAACCCGGTGTCACAAATCGAGTTGCTGATGCACTTAGTCGACACACTCATCTGCTAGTCACGCTACAGCCGTGCATAACTGACTTAGATTCACAACGAGACTTATACTCCACTGATCCTTTTTTTCCGCGACCTTTGGGTTTCATGTCAGCACAGTGAGACAAATCCCACCACACAGTACGTCTTGAGTGAGGGTTACTTGTTTAGGGGCACTCGCCTTTGCATTTGCGAAGGACTACTTCGAGAGACACTACTTAGAGAGCTCCACTTGTCTAGGTTAGGTGGACACGTAGGCCAGTCCAAATTATTAGATCTCGCCAACGCACATTATTATTGGCCAAATATGAAGCGTGACGTCACCGAATCCATTAGGCACTGCACCACCTGTCAACTGTATAAGGGGCATGCTCAAAACATAGGATTATACACCTCCTTACCGATACCTGAGCGGCCATGGGATGACATCTCGATGGACTTCGTAGGACTTCTTCGCACTCAGAGGAAGGTCGACTCCATTTTTGTAGTCGTAGATCGGTTTTCGAAAATGACACTTTATTTCGTGTAGAAAAATCTCTTGTGCTGTACACGTTGCCGAATTTTTTTTAAAGAAATCATTAGACTGCACAGAATCCCTAGATCGACCACTTCTGATAGGGATACTCGATTCATGAGGTATTTTTGGAAAACACTGTGGGCCCGACTAGGTACCAAACTCGAATTTAGCAACGCATATCACCATCAGACCGATGGACAGACTGTGGTCATTAATAAGAGTTTGAGGGACCTTCTTAGGTGTTTGACAGAGGAGAATCCGAAACAATGAGATCTTATACTGTCACAAGCTGAATTTGCATTCAATAATTCTATTATTCACACCCCAGCTAAATCTCCTTTCGAGATTGTTTACGGACTCCCTATACCACATCTACTTGATCGCAACTCCCTCCCGAATTATGAACGTATTTCCTTTGATGCGCAAACCCATGTTGATTATTTAAAGGAATTGCATAAATCTATTACTAATAAATTGCGATCGAATTCTGAAAAATATAAATCCATAGCCGATCGACATCGCCGGGAGTTATATTTTTCTGAAGGAGATTGGGTTTTTGCTTATTTCAGGAAGCAGGGATTCACTCCGGGTAGATACCACAAGTTACAACAGAGGAAGTTTGGTCCTTTCCAAGTCCGGAAGCGCATCGGGGAGAATGCATATCTCCTAGATTTACCCGTTGAATTTGGTACTTCGCCAATATTTAACATGGCAGATCTGACGCCTTTCTATGGAGAACCGCCTAGTTCCAGCCCGAGCCCACCGACGACAGCCCCAGATATCCCACCAGACTTAGCTCCAGTACAGAAACCCAGCACCGATGAGATAGATCAGGTTCTTGATGTTCGAGAGTATCGTACTCGCCACGGAACGTACCAGCACTACTTGGTCTCCTGGCGAGGACGGGACATCACAGACAGTTCATGGATCAGCATTGACGAGCTACGCCACCTCCGCCTAGATCTCTCTATTGCTAGTCTTTGCGAGTGCTTGCCGGGGTCGAGCCCTTTCAACTCCGGGGAATTGATGCATCACGCAATGCATCCTAGTGCATTACAGTATATTTTATATTGTATTTTTTATATTTCTGCTCATTTTATTTCATGTACTCATTTCAAATGCTCGTTGGCTCATTGGTTTGACCGGCCATTGAGACCCTGAATAAAGCGGTCCGATATTATTAGTACTAGGACGATAACGACAAGCCCAAGCCTTTTAAGTCAACATAAATTTAAAATTTAGCTAGGGTCAATCATATATTGGGAAATCTCGTTCAACAAAATAAGGAAGACAGATCTCACTCTTAAAATAAAATTTGTGCAGATCTTATTCTTAAAATAAGTATAGAAAAAATATATTCTCTGCCTTTAAAAACCGGCCGATTGCAATACCTAAAAATTAATCCGGAAAAGACAGAGATCAACAACTCTTCGTCCTTTGCCATTACCGGACACGCCGCCATCCCTCGATCGCGCCTTGCCTTCGCCGGGACAACTCTAGCACCCGCGACAGTCCGCGCTCGCCCGAAGCCTTCTCCTGTTCGTTCCAAACGGCGCCGACGAGCCTGCCGCTCGTTTCTTGCCGCGCTGTTACAGACGACGCCGCCTCCTCGAGCCCCACTCCAACATCGTCGCCTCCGACGACCACGATCTCGTCGGGCGCCGTCGACCTCGGCAACCCTCTCCGGCGTCCCGGTCACGTTCAACACCCTCGACCGCATTTCTTCCCCGGTTGTACCCGACAGCTTCCAGTCCAGTCCCGAAGAACACCGACTCGTGTTGAAGGATTAGGTGGGGTCAATTTCTGCTGCCGAACACTTGGGTATATCCTCCGCTCCATGCATTAGTATAAGTTTATGCTGCACTTAAAATAATTGGGCTTTCCGTTGTGTTCTCTTGCCGCTAATACCGTTTAATTCCATAAATTATTGTTTGTTTTTTTGTTTGTGGCCGTATAATTCTCTGTGACGGAATTGAACCATAAGACGCGAGGAAGATCCACTCGAGCAAAAATTAACGAACTTTAACGTCCAAAGCGACGAGCTTGACTGTTGCGCGCGAAAATTCAGTTTTTGGCCGCTCGGCTCTCGTGATTTCTTTAAAATCAAAACCCTAAATTTCTATCTTCATTAAAGTAGTTATTTAAAAAAAATCAAAACTCAATTATTGTTGTAACCCTAGATTTGAGTTTACATCACATATCCCTGTATTCTGCTTCAGAACGACCGAGCAACAACATTCTGTTTCTCGCTCTTCCAAGAGACGAGATTTCCACCGACAAATGAGCAATAGCCGACAGTAGATTTCCTGTCATCTTGGTGACCAATCCAATCAGCATCAGTAAACACTTCAATCTTTAAAGATTGATTATCAGAGAACAAAATTCCACATATTGGAGATTTCTTGAGGTACCTTACACGATGCAGCTTGCCGATGGCGAATGGTAGGAGAGTGCATGAATCTACTTAGGAAACCCACGACATACGTAATATCAAGACGAGTATGAGATAAGTATATGAGTCTTCCAACCAATCTCTGGTACCTTGAGATGTCAACTTTCTCCCCTTTAGTATCCACGAGAGCACACCCAAGCATGCTAGTTTACTCTAGGAGATCAAGAGTATAATTTCGCTGAGAGATGAATATCTCTCGATGAGACCTTACTACTTCAATTCCAAGTAAATATTCAGCTTTCCCAGGTCCTCGATTTCAAATTCTTTGCCAACTATTCTTTCAAGTGTGTGATTTTGATGTAAACCAAATCCTAGGCTGTAGTTTTGAAATATAAAATCATGATCTTTAAAATAATTGTGGTGTGAGAGCACTTCGCGGGCTATTTTAAACGGTTAAACGACCTAGGCGTCGCACATGAACGTAAACGCTACCGCACGAACACACAATGTCATGAAATTAAATCCATAGACACAGAAATCTAGTAGCGACATTAGCACGTAGGAAAATGCGATAATTACGAGCTAAGATTAAGCCGGGCAAGCTCTAATAATTTCACTCTTCATTGATAAAGTTTGAGCATAAAATTACTAAGGCTTGAGAGCGAAAAGGTCGAGAGGTATACCATGGAGAAGGAGTCGCAACAGTGCACACAAAACTCTTTAAGAACTGGGCTGGTTTCGGGCGAAGTAGACAGACAGCTCAGGACAGAGGAAACACTCGACTGGAAGTCGGGAGATCACCAGAGACTGCTGGAGTGAGGCTCACCGAAGGTAGGAGTAGCCCCAGGAAGCGTCTAGCGCGGCTGTCGAGCAAGAATAGCCCGGGAAGGACGAAGTCGGCTGTCGAGGCAGGGAACAACGACAGAAATGGCTGCTGACGAGGGCTCTGCTGCTGGATTCGTCGAAGAGGAGACAAGTGTTAGGGCGCCGAGAGATTCTGGAGGTTTCCGTCGGAAAGAACGAGCGCTGGAAGGTGTGGGAGTGGTTGCCGGAGCCGTGGAGGGAGGAGGGGGGAGGCGACGTCAAAGGCTTCCTTCTGGAGGAAACATCGGGCTAGGGTCGGCGCTGGGAGAACGATAACAGAGAAACAATTCTCTGTTCGTTATATTCCAGCCGGCTACTACAGGGGGGGAGGATTGGTTTATATAGAAGGGGGGTTTTAGGGCAAAATGGCTATTGGCAGCCATACTTAATAAGATAGGAATATTTTTTTTAGGAGAATTGAACATGCAAGTGGTCTGATTTTAAAGCATAAAGATATAAGTGAAATATGTAATTTTAAAGCTTGCCCTAAACTAATTTATCGCCTAAATATCTGATCTATGCATTTAGGGTCTCGTTAGCCGGTCACACCAACAAGCTAAACAGAAATTGCGCGAACAACATGCGCGATACAAAATACACCCAAGCGCAAATAACATGCGCGATACAACTCGACGTTACACAAAATTCAAAAAATGCGCAAAAGCGTGCGCTACAATAATAAAAGACAGGTACACTAATAAGAAATAAAAATTTGCGACGCGGGTTGCATCAGATTTCCTACAGGTCATTTCCTGTAATGATGTCATCTACGTATACAATGAGTATCGATATTTGAGTTTCTCTCCTCTTGATAAAGAGAGTATGATCAACATGTCCTTGAGTATAACTTAGTTGTAACATAGTTTTATGAAACCGTCCAAACCAGGCTTTAGGGGATTGTTTCAGGCCATATAGGGACTTATGCAGATGGCTGACCTTTCCATTGGACCCTGCTTTGGTAAAGCTTGGGGGAATAGTCATGTAGACTTCTACCAGTTCACCATGCAAGAAAACTTTTTTGACATTGAGTTGTTGTGACTCCCACCCATGGAAAGAAACACATGAGAGGATCACATGAATAGAATTCATCTCTGCAACAGGGGCAAATGTTTTTTGGCAGTCAATCCCTTGGGTTTGGATGTACCATTGAGCGATTAGCCGTGCTTTATATCGCTCCACCACCCCATCTTTATTCTCCTTAACAAAGAAAATCTAGCGTGGTCCAAATGTTCGCTTCCCAGGGGGATGACTCGTGTTATGGTCTAGATAAATTCCAGGAGAAATCCGGCGAGGGAAAGGGCCGACGGAGGTGAGGGAGAGACAAAATCCTAGAAGGGAGGAGGGAAGATTAGAGAGAGAGAAAGAGGGGAAGACAGAGAGAGAGAATTTCACTATATTTCTTCCATAGCCATTATAAGACCCCAAAGGCCCAATATATAGGTGCTGATGTCATAATTGTAAATAATATAAACATAAAATAAATATTAAAACACTTAAATGCTATGACACGACTTGATATAACCCGACTCCACATTTAAATAATAATAATACTGCAAGATAACTGATGGCGGATCCAATGCAAGATAACTGATGGCGGATCCAATGCAAGATAACTGATGGCAGATCCGTAACACTCCACTCGTCCTTCAAAACGGGCTTGCCCTCAAGCTCGTGTACCAAGCAGGTGGCCGAATCATCTGGTACCTTGACCTCCCGTAAGAACAGGGCCATGTAGCGCGTAGCAGTGGTGGCGGTGTTGGCGAGTAGCGGCGGCGCTATTGGAAAGATGGGCGGCGGAAGCAGTGGCTTCCGCAAGGTCGGTGGGGCGGTGGTGAGCAACAACCACAAGGATGTCAGGGACGCGACAACCGGCAGCAGAAACAAATCTGTCAAAAATAGAGGTGCACGTGGCGGCAAAAGAGGCGGTGATGCGTCCGGTGGAAGCGACAAGGCAGGTGGCGGGGGAACAAGAGCTGGGAGAGGGGGCAGTGAGATGGCCGAAAGAGGCGGCATAGCGGGTGACCAGAGAGGTGGTGGAAGCAGTGGAGGTACGACCACCGTGGAGAGATATGGTACATTGGCGGCCAGTGAGCTTTCGACGGGGGGATCGACTGCGGCGCAGAGGAGGGGGTTGGTGTCGTAGAGTAATGTTGGTGGCGGCATGACAGGGAAGCTCTCACATGGTTTAAGTGGCTACCGTAGTGGAGACGGCTTAGGGCAGGGAACGTCGTGGAGGGTTGCAGAAACCCGTCCGTCGATTGCCAGGAGTCGATCGACTTTGACGTGGAGAGAGGCGCATGTGGCCAGGATTTGTGCAGCTACGACAGAGAAATCCAGCCGAGGGCTGGTGCCCGACGATGCCAAGCACAACGGCCCGGGGGAGGCCGATTGGGCATTTGCGAAAGACGGAAGCCCTGCGCGGACATGACGGAGCGGTGCGTGGAGGAGCTCGCTGGGAGCGACGACGAGGTGGGTTGGGTTCCGGTCCGTGGAAACAGGTAAAACCCGTGCGGAATCGGCGCTAGGTCGCGTGCTGGGAGGAAGCCGGAGGCATATCCGGTTGTTGGAGGAGGCGGAGTGGTAGATCGGGGTGGATCTGGTGCGGGAAGAACGCCGGAGGCAGATCCGGTTGCTGGAGGAGGCTGAGCGGGCCGATCTGGTTGCTGGAGCAGCGGTCTTGGAGCGGCGGAGCAGTGGTCTTGGAGCGGCGGAGTAGTGGTCTTGGAGCGGTGGTCTTGGAGCGGTGGTCTTAGAGCGGTGGTCTAGCAGTGGCGGATCGATCGCAGAAACCGTGATCTGGGAGGGGAGAGGCTCGGCGGATCGATCCCGCGGATGGTTTCGAACCGGGGTCGCTGGCGGCCGGACCGCTACAGAGTGGCAGACGTATCGATCAGTGGGCGGTTGAATCGAGCGGCAAATTTGGCTGGTGCCCGATCTGGAACTGGCCGATCGAGCGTCGAGCTGATTGCCATAGAGAGCCTATCAGTCGGCGGTTTTGGGAGAGGAAGCAACACCGATGGCTACGAGCGGACGGTGAGGCAGGTCAGACCAATTGTTACGATCTGGATAAATTCTAGGAGGAATCAGACGAGGGGAAAGGCCGACGGGGGTGAGGGAGAGACAAAACTCTAGAAGGGAGGAGGGAAGACGAGAGAGAGAGGGGAAGATAGAGAGAGAGAAAATTTCACTATATTTCTTCCATAGCCATTACAAGACTCCAAATGCCCTATATATAGGTGCCGATGACATAATTGTAAATAACACAAACATAAAACAAGCATTAAAACACTTAAACAATATGACATGACTTGATACAACCGACTCGATACAACCTAACTCTACATTTAAATAATAATAATACTGCAAGATAACTGATGACGGATTCAATGCAAGATAACTGGTGGCAGATCCGTAACAACACGCATGTAGCCGTGTCTTATTTTTCTCCAAAGCATGCATTTTTTCTTCCGCCGTTTGTTTCCACTTAGGTATCTAAATAGACTCCTCCCAGGTCTTATGAATCACAATAGAGGAAATAGATGAGATAATAGTTTTGTGTGCATGAGAGAGGTGTTGGTAAAAGATGTAATTGGCAATGGGTTGCTTGGTTCCACTAGTGTTACCTTTAAGAAGAGCAAGAGGAACATGTAGGTCATCATCTGAATCTGGAGTAGAAGTAGGCACTGACACTGGTTAAACATTCAGGGATGGTACTTGCTCAGCGATACGAGGCCTGCGAGAGTATTTATATAGTATATGAGGAGGAATGGTAGGAGCAGTACTGGAGGAATAGACATAGTACTGAGAGAGGAATAGGAGTAAGAGGAATGTGAGGGGAAGCAACTATTGGAAGAGGAGAATCAGAGGTCTCATCAATATTACTACTCATCTCCTCCTGACGAGAACCAAAATACGACTCCCCCTCACAAAAGTAACATCAACCATGCATTAGAAGCGACGTGTATGAGGGTGATAACACCTATAACCCTTAGTTGTAGGAGAATTCTCCACAAAAACACATTTTAGAGAACGAGCGTCTAATACGCGAGGAGAGATGTGGGAAGTGTGAACAATATGTTTCTGGGGCAAACCAGAAAAAGGCATTTCATAGTAAAGGGAGCGAGAGGGAACGCGATTAATGAGTTGAGCTGCAGTCAAAACATCACCCCAATAGGATTTGGGAAGGCACATGCCCATCAACAAACACTGAGCAACCTCTAGTAAATGTTTATTTTTTCTTTTCGCCGCCCCATTTTGAGTGGAAGTGTGGACATATGTGGTCTGGTGAAGAATGTCATGTTCGACAAGATAGACACCAAACTCCCCCTGATCATCATACTCTCCACTATTATCACTACGTAGCACACAGATTGTCCCATTAAACTGTGTCCTAACCATTTTATGAAAATAGCCAAAGCAGGTAAACACTCACTTTTTCGTTTTAGCAAATAGAGCCACGTAGCACGTGAATAACAATCAATGAAAGTCACAAACCATTTATAGTTAGATAAAGATAACACAGGGGAGGAACCCTAAACATCAGAGTGATTCACATCAAACGACCTAGAACTAGGAAAAGAAGCATGATTGAGATTATGACGAATATATTTTGATAGTTCACAGGTATCACACGTAAACAACTTAATTAAAACACAAAAAGCATGTAATTATTTTGGTAAGATATAAAGTAGATGGGTGTCGAAGACGAAGATGCGATCGCCAGATATCATGGAGAGAGTAGGAGCATGGGTGGTGGAGAGAGCATTGAGAGACAACTGCTGGTTCAACAAGTAAAACCTACCAACATTCCTATCACTGTCAAACGTCCGCTTCATAGCCAAATCTTGAAACACACAAACATTAGGGAAAAGCTCAGAGCAATTTAAAGTAGTTAAATGACTAATATAAATAAGATTGCGAGGAAATGAAGGGACATGCAAAACAGATGAAAGAGAAAGGGCAGGAGAACAAAAGATGGTTCCTTTGCCAGTAATAGAGAAAGTGGAACCATTGACAGCAATATCTTTATCACGACCAGAGAGAGGAGTATATGAAGAAAAACCTGAGGCAGATCCGGTCATGTGATCAGTGGCACCTGAGTCAATGATCCACTCAAAGTGGAGGAAGACACAACATTAGCACTCGAGATACCTGATGTTGCAAAGGAGGCAAAAAAAATCAGTTGATGTAAAGTCATAATGGGAACGTAGCAGGCAGTGGAAGACATCCATCTCCTCAACAAAAAGACCCCCAGAGGGGTGGGGGTTATCCTCATAAAGTTCAGTGGAGCGAGCACCACCAACGCCACGATGGTTGCCTCTCCCACGTGCACTAATTACCTGACCAGGTGGGGCAAGATGAGCATGTAGAAGATAACACGTTTCTTTAGTATGTCATTTCTTCCTACAGTGGCCACACACAGGAGAAGAGTAAGTAGGAAAACCACGTTCCAGTCCAGCAAGAGCAGAGTGACCCGTAAAAGGAACAAGAGAGCGACGGTGATTCTCATCACTAAGGATCATGCTGAAAGCCTCCCAAAGAGAGGGAAGAGGCTCACGGTGAAGGACATGCAGACAATAACATAAATCTCCTTATTGAGCCCCATAAGAAAGACGTGAACACGGATGCGGCCTTTGTCCTTCTGAAGCATCTGTACATCTGCAATGCACGTAGGAGCGAAGGTGTTGAAATATTCCAGTTCCTGATAAAGGCATTCAAACTCTAAATAGTAAGAAGAGACAGTTGCCTTACACCTTAGGGGACAGAATGAAGTAATCAAGAGACAACCAAGGAATTGTCCGCATCCCATTTTTCGCTATGAGGGATCGGCACACGGTGGCTCAACAATGGTTCCGTCAATATATGCCCATATAACTGGTGACTCCGTATAGCATGCAGCGCTGCCCTTGACCATTCAAGGTAATTCGTGCCATCCAAGATGATTGTAGTGATCTTTAATGAGCCAGATTGACCGTGGCTCCGAGGGGATCACCAAAAGAAACATTCTGAGAGGAAGATGAAATGTGGGAGCAATGACCCATCGATGTTCGTCTGAAAAAAACAAGCAAGATGATGCAATCACGAAGGTATAAACCACATCCTACGAGCCTCCCTTCGATCACGCCACCGAAGGACAGAGACGGCCAGAGACAACTAGCTGCCCGCAGAACGGGCGGAGAGAACTGCTGGGTGCTGCGAACAGATGGATGAAGCAGTGGAGAGGCGGATCTGGAGGAAGGACGATGCTATAGGAAGCCTTGGGATGGAATGGCGGCACTGGCGGAGCCCTAGGCTGGAGTGACGGAGGTGTCAGCGGAGCCCTAGGCTAGAGCGACGAAGATGGAGGACTAGAGCGGCTGGAACGGTGAATTGTGGAGGATCTGCGAACGACGAGTGGCGGTCCGATTGAGCGAGTCTCTCCTGCCAAGAAGCGAGATGAGCAGATCGCGACAAGCGGAGCGAGACGAGTGGAGCGGGACGAAAAGATCGGGACGTGCGGCTTTGATACCAAGTAGAGAATAAGAATAATTCTATTATGTTTACCCTAATGCAAGGGTTGGAATACATATATAGGAGGAACAACACATGACATATCACGTGTAGCATGTGCGGAAAAAATAAACCTAAACACATATATTCAACTAATATGAACTAACAAGACTCTTTTTTAGAAAAAAGTAATATTAGCACTCATTTAATACGATTTCCATTGCAACCTTATTGACTGAGGACAATCCTTGCTTAGGCATATCTGTCTGTTTGGTTGGCCGCAGAGTGTGTGATCTGAAGAGTATGCATGAATAGTAATTTTTCTTTGATTGTCTAGGTTTGTTTTGAAGGGGAAGCTTTGGCGCACTGGTTGTGGTGTTCCGTGTGATCTTGAAGGTCACGGGTTTGAGTCCTTGAAACAGCCTCTTGCAAAAATGCAGGATAAGGTTTGCCTACATTTCATCCTTATGGTTGGACCCTTCCCCGAACCCTCGTTGTGCGGGCATCCTTCGTGCAGCGGGCTGCCCGTTGTCTAGGTTTGTTTTACTTCGATCTGGAGCCATCCCAAACCACATATTGCCTCAGTTTTTAGTGTAATCTGAATGCAGCCAAATTATCACAAATCTCTTCTCATTAAAATTCATGTTTTCACAAAACATGGCGATAAGAGTGTATATATCTGAGGGTGGACCTCGAGCAATGGGAGGTCACTGGTTCCACAAGGAAACATCCTCTCTGTAGTGGCCAAGTACGTTGACCCTCTCTAGCAGGATAAAGTTACTGTAAGTGTTTCCTTTAAAAGGTTGTACCAGGATCGGAAAAAATTCATTGTATGTGTGGGAGTGAATAACTTGTACGGCGACTTGTGCTTCATCGATGAAGAGCAAATATGCATGATATCCATTGCCTTTTGACAGGGTTATAGTAGAAAATCTTGTTGAATTTTGTGAAGTGAAAATGGGGGTTGTTCAGGCAGACCGCGCAGTTAGGGCGGGCAGACCTTGCGATCTGGTGGTAGCGGCCTGGGCGGTCTGGTGTTTGCGGCCTGATGGTGGCGACCAGCCAGGCTGGCTAGTTCCCTGGTGAACTAGGCAGATAGGTTGTATCCGCGGGTGGGGCGGACTCTTGCTGAGTTCGCAGAGTCCGCTGTTGCGGTTTCTGCTTTGGCTTTTGCGGTTAGGCGCTGTTGGAGCTGGCGGTCTGGGCGGACTGGTGATCGTATCTGCTGAGCTCGCGCCAGAGTTTCTCCTATCTATTGCGGGATGGAGCAGAGTCTATGGGCTGGGCGGACTGGTCCTTGGTGGCAAGGTGTGCGGACTGGGTGGTCTCCGCAGGGTTGTTGCTGGTGATCAGTCCTACCTTGTTCCTTGGTGTTCTGGCGGATAGGGTTGTTTATCCTGCCACCTTGGTGGTTGGCAGGCTGGCCTCCTGTCCGACCACTGTTTGGTAGCAAGTGGTTAAGCTGGTGTCCTCCCTTGTTTATGCGGACTGGGCGGACTGTGTTGTACTCGCCGCGAGCTCGGGTGGTGTCTCTATCTTTAGGGCGGTGACCACACTCCTCTCCGCTCTTATAAATAGGACCCCCTGACACTTCATTTGTAACTGAATGAACAGTTTGCCTACTCGCGTTTAAGTTGCTGCGGACTGGATTTTGGTATCCGCTCGGGTTGAAGAGGTTAACCGGTTCTTGTTGTGCAGGTTGTGAGGACAGCGCTAAAGGACCAGGGACTTGGTTCTGAGTTAGTGCGGACTCTGCGGCTACAACAGACGGTTACTGCAGGTCGCGTACGACTAGCAGCGGTTACTTTTCTGCAACTTTCTCTTCTGTTCAATAAGCTGTCCGCCTCTGGGCGGCTTGTTCAGTTGGTGGCAGCAGTCCGCTCGTTCTGGCGACTAGGCGACCTCGCGGTCAGGCGGTCTGCAGTTCGGCGGACAGATTTCCTTTCAGCACTGGAATAAAGGGTAGTCTGCGCGGTTTGTTGCGGTCTCGCGACTTGGCGATCTGAGCGGACTCCTTCAGCAGCTAGCAGCAGATCCGACAATTACTTATTGAGTCTGTGCGGTTTGATTGTGTTGTACTTTTCTGCTTTCTTCAGATTCTTTGGCAAACATGTCTCGTCATGTATGCCCAACATTGTAAAGAAGTTTTTAATAATACAAGATTCTTGTTCTTTGCTCTTTGCATCTGGTTTACTTGCTCAAGAGTGTTGAGTGTCCCTGGGCCTAGTTCTCGCTTTCCGCTATATCAAAATTTCAACATGGTATCAGAGGGAACAATGGCTTAAGTAGTGAATCCACCCTCAGTTTGCTTTGTTGCTTCTGTGAGTAAGTATCCAGAGTTATTGCAATGGAAGCTGGGTATGCAGTGGGTCTTGTAATGGAGCTGCTCACACCGACTAACTTCAAGAAGTGGAAGTCGTGTATGAGATGTTATCTTCTTGGTGAGGATCTGTGGGATGTTGTCGATGGTGACAATAAGCAGGAGGTTACTGCTGTTGCTGGTGCTAGCACTGATGAGGTGAAAGCTTGGAGAAAGACTAACGCGAAAGCGGAGTTCGCTCTTAGGCGAGCTATATCACCGGAACTCTTTGATCACATTCTTGGATGTCAATCTGCTGTGGAGATCTGGACTTCCCTTGATGAGTTGTTCAACAGGAAGAACGTTGTTAGACTACAGTTCTTAGAAAATTAGTTGGCCAGAGCAACTCAAGGAGATCTGTCCATCTTCAAGTTCTTCCTCAAGATGAAGAATCTCTGTGCCGAGATCTCAACACTTGACCCTGATGAGCTTATCTCTGAAGCCAGGTTAAAGAGACACATAATCCGCGGCTTGCGGAAGGAGTATGTGGCATTCGTTACTTCTGTTCAAGGCTGGGCTACTCAGCCACCTTTGCTGGAGTTGGAGAACATGCTGGCTTCGCAGGAGAGCCTGACAAGGCAGATGACTGGTGTTACTATCTCTGAAGAAGGTAGTGAAGCTCTCTTCACAGGGAAGAAGAAAAAATGGGAGAAGAAGACTGTTCCTGGTGATGACCCTTCAACTTCTTATCAACAAGAGTGGAGCGCTGCTCCCAAGCAGGATTGGAAGGAGTGACTTAAGTGCTACGGGTGTAACCAGCCAGGACACTTCAAAAAGGACTGCAAGGTCAAGCTGTAGCCTGGGCATGTTGCAGGCAAGAAAGAAGCTTGCTCCAGTTCTGAGGAAGCCGGATGAGGAGCATTTATGACCGGCACTTGTGTCGGTGCCTTATCCTCCGTCGACTACCAGGATGACTGGATTGTGGACTCTGGGTGTGGTCATCACCTCACCGGAGACAAGTCCAAGTTCTCCTCTCTGCAGACATTCACTGGTAATGAAGCTATTATTATAGCTGATAATACTGTTTATGAAGTAAAGAAGGAGGGTGTTGTGTCTGTGGGTAGTGATCAGGGTCCACTCACGTTAAGGAGTGTCTATCACGTACCTGGCATGAAGAAGAACCTCTTCTCTGTGACAAATGCGATTGACGCGGGCTATCATGTTCTGTTTGAGCCAATAGAAGTGAAATTTCTCCGCATTGTATCAGCGGTAAAGACTGATGTTGCTCATGTGGGGAGAATGGTTAGAGACTTGTTTGTTTTATCAACAAACTCTTATGTTGATCGGATGAGGGCCAACGATAGCGCTGCTATTTGACATGAAAGGCTAGAGCACGTAGAGATGGACAAGCTGAAAGCTATGACGATGAGAAGCCTTGTGAAAGACTTGCCAAAGTTGTCATCCTACGGAGATGACCATGTTTGCGCAGGGTGGCAGTTCGGAAAGGCTCATCGCCTTCCGTTTGACAAGTCACAAACAAGGAGCAAGACACCATTGAAGTATATCCATGATGATCTGATGAGGCCAACTGTCACCGCTAGTCTTGGAGGCAGCAGATACATGCTGGTGCTGATTTATGATTACTCAAGATACACTTGGGTGTATTTCATGAAGGAGAAGTCAGATGCCTTCTGGTTGTTTGTGGAGTTCAAGGAGCTGGTGGAGGGCCAGCTTGGCCTGCGGATCAAGAAGTTTAGATCGGACAACGGTGGTGAGTTTGTATCATCCGAATTTTCTAACTTCTGCAGGAAGCACGGGATCCAGAGAGAGCTTACTTGTGCTCATACTCCACGATAAAATGGAGTGGCGGAGAGGAAGATCCGTCATTTGACGGAAACCTGCAAGTGCTGGCTTCATGCAAAGGGCATTCCCAGGTCCTTTTGGGTGGAAGGAATGACCTGCGTAACTTATGTCATCAATCAGATGCCTCTGAGTCCGATCAACATGAAGTCTCCTCATGAGCTGATGTTCAAGGAGAAGCCCAGTATTGAACACCTTCAGTTGTTTGGATCAACCTGCTACGTTCACGTCCCGGATGCTCTGAGGACCAAGCTCGATGCAAAAGCGAGGAAGTTTGTCTTTGTGGGCTACGATGAGCGGAAGAAAGGATGAAAGTGCATGAATTCTGCGACAAGGAAGTTCGTTGTATCAAGAGACGTTGTCTTTGATGAACCAACGTCATATGAAGGTAGCTCATCTGTGGAGTTACCAGAGAGCAAGTCTGATGAAGGTCAGAAGGAGGCTGCTGAAGATCTTTAGGTGGAATTTCCTGTGTCACCAGGAGCTCCAGGTGTTTCAAGCTCTGGGGCAGAGGCTTCTGGTTCAGGAAGCAGGGGGAGCGATGCTCCAAGTGTGCCCGAGAATGAAGCTGATTCTGAAGAAGCAGCGGAGGTGGTGAGCAAGGAGCAGACTCTTCAGAGATCGAAGATGACCATCAAGCCACCAACTCGTTATTGCGAAGGAAACACGGTGAGCTTTGTCTCTTGTTTCTTCGCAGGCCCCCTGGATGAGCGGGAGCCTTCTAGCTTTAATGAAGCCACTGGAGTCAAGGAGTGAGAAGATGCCATGGATGAGGAGATGACTGCTCTCAAGAAGAATGAAACCTGAGATCTTGTGCCCAAGGTTAATGACATTACTCTTGTGACTTGTAAGTGGGTTTACAAGCTAAAGAAGAAGGCGGATGAGAGCATCGAGAGGTACGAGGCTCGCCTTGTTGCTCGAGGATTTTCTCAACAGTACTGAGAAGACGATGAAGAGACGTTCAACCCAGTTGCGAAGATGACTTCAGTTCGGATGGTGATGGCTTTGACAGCTTGTCAAGGTTGGAAGATGTGGCAGCTGGACGTAAAGAATGCTTTTCTTTACGGGGAAATAGACAAGGACATTTTCATGGATCAGCCACTCAGATATGTTTCTGAAGAACATCCTGGCTACGTCTGCAAGCTCCGGAAGGCCCTTTATGGTTTGAAGCAGGCACCTCGTGCTTGGTATGGGAAGATAGCAGAATACCTCCAGTTCTGCGGCTATCTTGCTTCAAATTCAGACTCAAGCTTGTTCATCAAGAAGAAGGGGGAGCTCTTGGTCTTGGTAATGTTATACGTGGATGATATGATCGTCACGGGAAACTCCAAGGAGGAGGTAGCTAGGCTCAGAGCAGAGCTAGCTATAAGATTCGAGATGAAGGATTTGAGAGAGCTCCACCACTTCCTTGGACTTGAGGTGGAGAGAAAATAGAGTGACATACTCGTTTCCCAGAAGGGCTATGCAGAGCGAATTGTTCAGCGATTCGGCATGCGGGAAGGGAAGAGTAGCTCTACTCCTTTTGACTCAGGGATTAAGCTTCGGTGTGATGAGGGGAGGATTCTTCCTGATCCTCTTGTGTTCCGGGCTCTGGTTGGGAGCCTTTTCTACTTGACGATTACAAGGCCAGACATTGCTTATGCAGTTGGTCGAGTAAGTCGGTATATGACGGAACCCAGGAAGCCTCATCTGATGGCGGCAAGGAATATTCTGAAGTATGTGAAGTTTACTTTTGATATGGGTCTTCTTTATAGGAGAGACACGAGTTTTATTCTTCAAGGATACTTAGATGCTGATTTTGGGGGAGATTCAAACGACCGGAAGTCAATATCCGATTATGTCTTCACATGTGGATCAGCCAGTATCTCTTGGTGTAGCAAGAAGCAGGACTCGATGTCCGTCTCTACTACGGAAGCAGAATACAAGGCTTCGGCCTTGGCAGCTCGAGAAATCATTTGGCTTAGGAGGCTATTTGAAGACGTCCATGAGGAAGTGATGGGTCCCACTCTGCTCCGCGGTGACAACGAGAGTTCTCTCAAACTAGTGAACAATCCAGTTTGTCACGCAAGGAACAAACATATTGAGATCGAGCACCATTTCATATGGGAGAAGGTGTTGGAGAGATCTCTTATGGTTGAGCATGTGCGGAGTGAGGACAACATCGCAGACATTTTCACTAAGCCATTGCCGAAGGGGCCTTTTACTCGTTTACGAGGATTACTGGGGCTGGTCTCCACTTCTCACTTCAAGGAGGAGTGTTGAATTTTGTGAAGTGAAAGTGGGGGTTGTTCAGGCAGACCGCGCGGCTAGGGCGTGCAGACCTTGCGATCTGGTGGTAGCGGCCTGGGCGGTCTGGTGTTTGCGGCCTGATGGTGGCGACCAGGCAGGCTGGCTAGTTCCCTGGTGAACTAGGCGGATAGGTTGTATCCGCGGGTAGGGCAGACTCTTGCTGCGTTCGCAGAGTCCGCTGTTGCGGTTTCTGCTTTGGCTTTTGCGGTTAGGCGCTGTTGGAGCTGGCGGTCTGGGCGGACTGGTGATCGTATCTGCTGAGCTCGCGCCAGAGTTTCTCCTGTCTATTGCGGGATGGAGCAGAGTCCGCGGGCTGGGCAGACTGGTCTTTGGTGGCAAGGTGTGCGGACTTGGTGGTCTCCGCAGGGTTGTTGCTGGTGATCAGTCCTACCTTGTTCCTTAGTGTTCTGGAGGATAGAGTTGTTTATCCGGCCACCTTGGTGGTTGGCGGGATGGCCTCCTGTCCGGCCACTGTTTGGTAGCAAGTTGTTAAGCTGGTGTCCGCCCTTGTCTATGCGGACTGGGCGGACTGTGTTGTGCTCGCCGCGAGCTCGGGTGGTGTCTCTATCTCTAGGGCGGTGACCATACTCCTATCCGCTCCTATAAATAGGACCCCCCGACACTTCATTTGTAACTGAATGAACAGTAAGCCTACTCGCGTTTAAGTTGCTGCGGACTGGATTTTGGTATCCGCCCGGGTTGAAGAGGTTAACCGGTTCTTGTTGTGCAGGTTGTGCTGACAGCGCTAAAGAACCAGGGACTTGGTTCTGAGTTAGTGCGGACTCTGCGGCTACAACAGGCGGTTACTGCAGGTCGCGTGCGACTAGCAGCGGTTACTCTTCTGCAACTTTCTTTTTTGTTCAATAAGCTGTCCGCCTCTGGGCAGCTTGTTTAGTTGGTGGCAGCAATCCGCGCGTTCTGGCGACTAGGCGACCTCGCGGTCAGGCGGTCTGCAGTTCGACAGACAGATTTCCTTTCAACACTGGAATAACGGGTAGTCCGCGCGGTTTGTTGTGGTCTCGCGACCTGGCGACCTGAGCGGACTCCTTCAGCAGCTAGCAGCAGATCCGGCGGTTACTCATTGAGTCCGCGCGGTTTGATTGTGTTGTACTTTTCTGCTTTCTTCAGATTCCTTGGCAAACATGTCTCGCCATGTATGCCCAGCATTGTAAAGAAGTTTTTAATAATACAAGATTCTTGTTCTTTGCTCTTTGCATCTTGTTTACTTGCTCAAGAGTGTTGAGTGTTCCTGAGACTAGTTCCCACTTCCCGCTATATCAAAATTTCAACAAATCTTACTAGAAATAACTTAAAGATGTGTTCGTTTGGAAGGAGCCGAGGCTCTCAAGTTAGAATTGGAGGTCCATTGTTTTGGATTCAACCTATAATTCCAATTCCTAATCCCAAATTCCATCCCAACGAAACTGCCTTAAAGGAATTTTTCCCTCCCGAGACCCTACATTACTGTGAAGCTTTATCCATGCAGTGTACTTCTATTGACTAGCAAAATTTTTCCATTTATGTGATATTAGGATAAACTTAGGCTCCGTTTGGGGGGACTTATTTTCACCGGTCAAGCGGTCATGACCGCATGAACCGGGACTTAAATTAAGTCCCGGTTCATGCGGTCATGACCGCTTGACCGGTGAAAATAAGTCCCCCCAAACGGAGCCTTAATTCACATTTAGGCTCCGTTTGGCATGACGATGGCGGCTGTGAACGCGGTGGTTATGAACCGTCGTTCGTGAATGCCCGACCTCACCTAATGAACTTTATTCATTTTTATGTTCAAAACTAGCTTTAATTTCTTGGCGGCGGTCACAACCGTTGTCATGCCAAACATGCATTTAGTGTAGAAATTGATGTAATGCTTGACAGATTTTGGTTTTGTAATATGCGCCCTCTATTATAATTTGCTACAAATGAACTTGGATATAATATAAATGTGTGGATCAGGTATAATGAATCTCTAAGAAGGTTCCAGCATGCTTTGGAGGCATGTGGTGTTTACAAAGTTTTGCAAAAAGATGGAGTGAAAGAAGGAGACACTGTAATTGTGGGTGAGGTATGATATCATTTCTACTTTTATGTTCACAATTGCTTGCTTTAAATCTTTATTCTATAAAAATCCAAGGCTCTGTTTGTCGCGGTGTTTTTGCTCTGGTGAGTTCAGTTCAGACAAAAACGCCTCCGTCATAGAATGTCTGCTTGGCATGGCAACGGTAAAGGCCTCCATCAAGAAAAGAAAACTAGTTTTGAACATAAAAGTGAATAAAGTTCCTTAGGTGCGGTCGGACGTAACCACCGTGCTCACGACCGCTACCGCCGTGCCAAACGGAGCCTAAATACACCATTTCGCTACAAAAAGTACGATTCTTGTTTTTTTAACAAATTGCATCTTAAAAATTATCTGTTTTTTTGCCAGATTGAGATGATTTGGAATAGTGAAAATGAACAGCCTGGAGCTTCAGGCATTAAAAAAAGGATTTTCTGAAACTGTTAAATGGTCGCAACTTGCTTAATCCAATATTTCATTTGTAAGAAAGCGCCTTGTGTTATTATGTTAGGTAGATATGCATATAAATTGATGTAGACAAGAAGTTGATTTTCTACTTCAATATTTATGCCCAACATGCAAGTTGAAATTTATTTTATATCTAGTTCATGTTGTTAAAAAACCATGTAGTATACATAATTTGAGATCAAAATACGAAACCAGATAACCAGGTATAAGAATATAGCTTTGTTTTACTATATCTTAGCTTTTAATACACACTATCACAATGACATGAAAGCCTTGTTTGGGGCAGCTATAGTGTTATGCATGCGAGGGGTGTTTAGTCATGTAGTGGGGCCTCCATCTATAGAAGGAACTCCACTTTGAACTCTTTTGGAGAGTGGAGTATCAAGGAGGACCCAACCTACGAATACTTGGCGAGAGCTTCCCTCTCGATTGCATTTTTTTTGTTTGTTTAATGCACTGCAAATTTCTTATTCGCGCCCTTGATACGATTACGATTTATCAATTGGTCCGACCTGTCGCTCTTTAGGGTTTCCACTGAAACCCTAATTGGAACGGAATCCCAATTTCCCCCGCCCGGTTACTTCGTCGCCGATGTTGCTTGACCCGACGTCTCTCCCGCACCATTGACTTCCACGATTCGAGAGGTCCTTCCCCTACACCTATGACCACACCCATCAGACGAGGCTTCCAGTGACACTCGACTGTTCCAGCGACTGTTTTTGGTTGCGATCGACTTCGTCGTGTCCGACCCCTCTTTCAACGCATGATCTCAGCGCGCCTTCGGCGGCTCATGCTGTCTTTCGGCGGCTCCTGCTGTCTTTTGACAAAATCCAGCTCTTTCACTCCCATTTTATAGGCCCTCCCGCGTCTTCTGCAGCGTTCCAACGACCGCTCATCATTGCCACTCTCCTGCGGCTCCTGCAACATTCCGACAGCCCTCCCGCGGCTCCAATAACATTCCAGCAGCCCTCATGCAGCTTCGACAACATTCCAACAACACTTCTGCGGCTCCCGCTACATTCCAGTAGCCCTCCCGCGGCTCTCGCAACATTTTGGCAGCCCTCCCGCGTCTCCTCCTGCATTCCAGCGGCCCTCCAGAGCCTCCTGCTGCTTTTTGTCAGCCCCCACCCACCCCCTTTTCCCACCATGGTTCTCCTTCCGGACTCAATGCATGCTCGCTTCGATCGAATTTACACTGTCGATAATATTTTTGTCATGACGCATGAAATTCATTGTTTGCTTCTTTTGCATGCCCATTTACAGCCCCTGCCCGCCTCTCCGTTTCCCGATGATCCTCCTCCTCTCTCCATCATACCGCCACCCCTTGGTGGGTCTTCAACTATTAGAACTGCTGTCGCTTCCTCCCTTCCCAACATCCCCTTTGTTTTCCCACTATCAACCGCGACACGCACCTCCGTCATACCTCTCCATCTTCTGAATTGTATCGGTTGCCCTCCAATCTACCCGCTTTCCGACAAGCCCGTGACAGAGGCTCCACCTGACGACTTGCCAGCCTTTCATACAGGGCCACATGCTTTTATGCTCATAACTGTTTCTTGGAGACCCCCGCCCGTTCTTTAGCTCTCTTATATCCTGACTCATCTTTTCCCACATCTCTCGAGCTCACGGTTACCCTACTCTCACATCTTGTCGCTCTCCTACTTCGACCAGCCTTCCCATCGGGTATCCTTCCAAATCTTCACAACCGACTCCTCATCGACCTAATATATGACCCTCGACCCTCATTCAGGACCAGGATGAGTTTCCCCCATCAGCCTTCATAACATACGGACTCCGACCGCGACCATAGCCCAACTGACGTGTTCATCGCTCGTCCTTGGGGATGAGCTATTTTGCGTGCATGACATTGTTTCACCTCTCAGGCAATCTTATGTCAAGTTTTATGGCCGTTCCGGTCACCTGCATTGTGTTGAATCTTGGTTTTCCTTTTTCTATGAGCAAACACTATTTTTTTAACTTTTTTTGGGTGATCCTCAAATTTTAATTTTTGAATTATCATACCAGGAGTGTTGAATATACAATTACCTTATCTGGAGTTGGTGTCTCTTCTTCTCCCTTGACTTCCATGGAATCTATCAGGGCAAGCCATGCTCAACTTACAACTATACGATTGAATGGCTTTAACAACCTTCCATGGGTTCACTCTATCACCCTTACCCTGAAAACCTGGCGGATGTTTTGATATGTCAATGTGATGGGGATCAACGATGTAGACCCGTGATTGATCACGTGTGTTGGGCCCATAATGGGCTGATTGGCCACCTTTCTTATTTGGCATCTCCGGATCGACGATCTGACTCCACTAATTCGTCAGGATTTTTGTTACTTGCATTTTCATGTATTACATTGTGTTTTTCAGTTTTTATTTAATGTAATCGAATCTGTTACATTAACGACCAATCATAATCGTTGATTTAAGGGATGCCCTAGGATAGTTTTTTATAAATATGAGTAAGGGAACAACCACAATTTTATTGTTTATTTTGGAGAACTATTCACCAAATCAGGGAATCCCACTATGTGAGGCCCTCGGTGATGACTCATAGGTAAGCTTTGTATCCTTCGCTTCCTCCCCTCCGTCCCTACCCAACCCTCCCCCCCACCCCCACCCCACGCCCAACGAACATGTTCAATTTTCCCCCAGGCAGTCCACGATTAGCCCATTAAACCTCTTCAATTTTCCCCCACGAAGTCCACGATCACGAAAAACACGCTGCACCCAAACTCCTCTGCATTCTACGCTACAGTTCTCCTTGAATTTCTACGGCAAATTGCAGATATTTTTGAGCGTAGTGCTATGTTGTTAAAGGCGCGCCTCAGGCGCGTCTAAGGCTCCGGGCTCATCAGGCGTAGAGGTTTGCACCTTCGTTCGTCTTTTTTGCGCCTTTGGTCATTAATGACGCACCTGAGTGTGATTTTTATTGTAAGCTTTTTTTTCAAAATAATGAAAAAATAATGCAAAAACTCAATTATTTTTATATGATTTACATAACCACAAATAAGTATTAAAATCAAAAGTATAAAAATAAAATTTGTATTTCATTATTATACCTATCTGACATGTCGAACATAAGTACATATATACATGTCGAGGACATCATTATATCTTAAGCTATATTAATATTTTTTGGGGCAAGTGAGATACTTCAGGTCTTGACACCATCCTTCATGATCGTTGGCCACCTTAGAAATTCTCACTATTCTTTTTAACCATCTATGATAATGTTCCTTTTCACTCAACCTTACACTTACATCCTTAAAAAGTTGGAATGTAAAGGGATAGCCTTTAAACAAAAGATTAAGCGACAAACTTACCTCTTTAAGGCTCCGTTTGGGAGGACTTATTTTCACCGGTCAAGCGGTCATGACCGCATGAACCGCGACTTATTTTAAGTCCCGGTTCATGCGGTCATGACCGCTTGACCGGTGAAAATAAGTCCTCCCAAACGGCCTAAATGATGTACACGCAAAAGAAAGGTTTGGTATCAATATTCATATAGCATTTTATTTCAAAATGTGTATCATAATCAATAGTTTACTTGAACAGTACATAATGATATATTTCATGTTATATCTATTTGAACAATAAGGAGTAATTGTAAGAAAATGTAGTAGTCAAGTAGCTTTCATGGAGTGATGTTCATTCATCATTTTCTTATTTCGTTTTCATTGTATTCATTTATCTTTTCTGTTTTTGTATTCATTTTCAATATATTTTCATTCGTCACGTTAATGATCGCTGCATTTATATCAGTCTCCAGTCTTTGGCTCATTCCACCTGAATTGAACTCAGTGCACACAACTCACATAAAACCTATTGAGGCCCAACTGAGTTGACCCGGGAGTTTGATTCGGTGCGCACTCCTCACATAAGATCTATTGAGGACTAATTAGATTTAAATCAGTCTACAAATACCCTTTACTCATGTATTGATGCATTCATTGTGGTATTTTATCATCAATTTTCTCTATTAGGATATTGGTAATTGTGTGAATTCCTTTCCTTTAATGATAATACTCTATTCTCATACAAAAAATAGGTTCATTATGAGATATAATTTTAGTAAGGAAAATACTTGAAAAGTAGAGCATAATTAAAGAGATAATCTCTCACCATGAATTTCTCTTTTCCCTCGTCTTTTCTCGGGTCAATTTAAATACCTGTAAGTAGGCATCAATTTAAATACGTTTCACGGCTTTAAATAGTTATGATGTGGAATCTAAGGGCGATTAAGACAAATGATCTTTCTAGGGTAAGGGTTAAGGATACCCAAAAATGATATATCCTCAATTAGAACCAATTTCATCTCCAATTTTAGTATCTCCCAGTTTTCCTAATACATTTGATTACTTCCATAATTACATGTTTATAATTATCATAACTTATGCCCCATATACATAAATCCATTCAACAATTCATAACATGACATCTCAACACCATCATAATAATTAATCATGCATTCCCACATATAGAGTCAACAATAGCTGCAGCTTTTAATAAACAACACCCAAAATGAGATATGTTTACGGGGAATTGATATTAGCACCGCACTTTTGGTTATCCGTACTAAAAAAATGATTTTTTTTTTAGATTTTTAGAATTCATATTACCAGTACACTGACTTAGACGCACCCCACTACTCAATCTTTCATCGCATGGATGTACTACCATCCCCCTGCTTCCGTCGGAGGCCTGAAACATCGTCGAATTTTATACCTCCCCCGTGCATTTTATCGTCCCTGCCGCCGTCGCGCCCAATCTCCCTCTAAGCCATTGTTGCTCCGCTAATCCCAAAGTTTAAGTCTTTCCGTTCCAGAAAATCACCTCCCCCCTTCCCATGCATTAAAAAACATTTTAGTTAAATTTTATTAGTAAAAATTTCAAAAGTATGGATGGTGAGTTCGATATTTCTAATTCAGGAAGAAATGGAGAAAAGAAGAACATGATATTGGCGATCCTTCAGTATCTTTAAGTCTTGTGAAGAATGACAGAATTCTTATGGATAACCAATTTTTTAAAAGAATGCTTGCTAATAGAAAATTGTTTGCGTATAGCCAATCTTTTAAAACTATGCTTGTGAATTGTGATTAGTCATTAGTGCGGATAGCCAAAAATGTGATGTTAATATCAGCACCTTTTTATATCACTACTCTAATACAACTGCAGTTTATACTGTGTCTGTGTGGATGGGCTGCCTATATAAGGCCCAGCATCTGTAAAACATAATATCATTAAGATATATGAGCAATACAAAGAAGAAATATTAAAAGCAAATAGAGTATCATTGCATAAAATAAAAAAGAATAACAAAATGACTTGAAATTTTAAAAATGCAATGAAATGATGGATCACAAACTAAAGCAAGATGCAAATTATATAACCCACACAAAAGAAGACTAAGGCTCAGTTTGGGAGGACTTATTTAAGTCCCGATTCATGCAGTCATGATCGCTTGACCGGTGAAAATAAGTCCTCCCAAACGGAGCCTAAGGTTTCATTTGGCGGCGGTCGTAAACGCACGGGTTAGACCGTCATTCGCTATCGATCGTCTAACAAACTTCATCCCTTTAAACATAAAACTAGATGAAGCTCCTTAGGTGTGCGTTAACAAATGACATTTAAACCCCCCATGTTCACGACCACTAGCGGGCACGGAGCCTAAAAAAGAATGCTTCAAAAAGACACATTGGCGCCAAACACGAACACCTGACCTCACCTAAGGAACTTCATCCACTTTTATGTTCAAATCTTGTTTCCTTTCTTCGTGGCTGTCATAACCACTGTGTTGTCAAACATGCATTCTGTTGCGGCCAAACTCGGCGCTCCGGTCGATCCGGAATAACTTGGACCGCCTTAGCTCGCGGAGCGGTCGAGCGCGCACACAGTCAGTTGAAGAGGGGAAATGAACACAAGGAGTTTTAACGTGGAAAACCCTTCAACTGGGTGAAAAACCACGTGACCGGTTCGCTGCCGGTCAAAATCCACTAGATCAGAGTGATTACAGTATGTTGGGTGAATCGGGGCGACAGGCCGCTCCGTTACAATCTTGAGGAGAGAGAGAGTGTATGCAACCGTTGGTGGGCAACAGACTGCCTCGCCAACGGGACTTGGACGGTGGAATGCGCGGGATGCTTTAGGCGCGCGCGCTCAGAGGCTGCGCGTATCCAAGGGTTGTCACTGCCTCCCTTGCTCGTCTTTCTCTGTCCTTGGAGTGCTCCCTTTGTAACTGAGCGCTGGTGGGGTGCCAATAACCGATGACGGGTGCCGATGGCCTACGACGAGTGCTGATAGCCGTTGGCGGGTGCTGATAGCCGTTGGTGGCCGCTTGAGGTCACGGGTGGCTGCCGGTGGTTGGCGGCGAGAGGCGGCCGCTGGTTGTTGGCGACGAGGGGTGGCCGCCGGTGGAGAAAAACGGGAGAGCTCCCACCTGAGGAAGAAGAAGGGGGAAGCGTAGGAGAAGAAGATGATCAAATGAGGAGCCCCTGGGGTCCTTTTATAAGCTCCAGGGGGAAGTTACGACGGGCCCTACCACTAACATAGTGGGTTAGTGGGTGGTTTCGTCCCGATCGGACGGCCGGTGGGTCCTCTCCCTCAATCGGACGGCGGGGAGGCCACCCCGAGGTGGGGCCGCCCGGACGATGCCGACGGCGAGGCGGCGGCCGACCATGGCTGCGGCCGGCCCTGGCCGCGGCCGGCCATGCCTCGGCCATGGCCGCGGCCGGCCATGGCCGCGGCCGGCCATGGCCGCGGCCGGCCATGGCCGCGGCCGGCCATGGCCGCGGCCGGCCATGGCCGAGGCCGGCCATGGCCGCTGCTGGCCACGACCGCTGCCGGCCATGGCTGCCTCCGGCCATGGCCGAGGCCGGCCATGGCCGCGGCCGGCTATGGCCGCGGCCGGCCATGGCCGCGATCCATGGCCGTGGCCGGCCGGAGGGGAACCGCCGGCGGCGGTTCCTTCCGTGGAAGGCGGGAGAAAATGGGGGCCCACCCCCATGATCTCCATGAGAGATCATGGGGGTAAGGAGGGCCCACCTATGATCTCTATTGGTGGGGATCATGGGGGTCTCCTCATCTTTATAAATTAAGGTGGAACCCATCAATTGCCCCCCAAATCTCTTTCAGTTGGGAGAGAAGCGAGCACGGGGAGAGATTTCTTACTCCGGTCGCGGTGGTGGTCGCCGGCGTGGAATCTGGGATGGCGGCGACGGCGTGCGGCTCTAAGGTGCGATGGTGTGCGCTAGTTTGGTGAGCGGGTGTCAGGCGAGTATGCGCGGAGGCCGGCAAGGTGCAGGAGCCGGTTGTGTGCCATCAATGTGGGGAAAGGGCCGAGCGCGCGCAAGCATGCCGCGCGCGCAAGGGCTGCGCATGTGAGTGGGATATGCGCCCAACTCATGTGCGCCGGCCGCGCGTGCAGGCCGCGCGCGCGGAGGCCGTCCCGCGTGCGGGTGTGCCGCGCGCGCGCGCACGCCGCATGCGCGCTGGCCGCGCGCGCGCTGGCCGCGCGCGCGCTGGCCGCGCGCGCGCTGGCCGCGCGCGCGCTGGATGCCCGCATGCGCGCGCGCAGGCCGCGCACGCGCTGGCCGCGCGCGCGCAGGCCGCGCACGCGCTGGCCGCGCGCGCGCAGGCCGCGCACGCGCTGGCCGCGCGCGCGGAGGCCGCGCACGCGCGCGCGCGGGCTGTGCGCGCGCTGGCCGCGCGCGCTGGCCTCGCGCGCGCTGGCCGCGTAGGTGAGGCTGTGCGCGTGCGCAGGCGGTGCTTGCGCGTAGGTCGTGCACGCGCGCAGGCCGCGTTTGCGCGCATGCCGTGCGCGCGTGCAGGCCGTACGCGTATGGCTTATGTGCGTGCTGGCTGTGCGTGCGTGCAAGTCGCGGGTGGATAAGCTTTGTGCGTGTGAGTAGTTGCGTGATTTTACCACTTTGAGCTGACTGATTTTTTGCGGTGTGTAGGTACCAAAGCGTTCTGCTGGACCCATGCGTCTACGCTCCTCTTTGACCGAAGATGGTGTGGCTATTTGGAGAACAAAGTACGGACTTCCTTCTGACTTGGAAGTGAGGATCCCTCGTCCCGAGGAGCGGGTCCAAAATCCTCCCCGTGGCTGGCTGACTGTTTGCGAAGTGTCGCTCAGATCTGGTTTCCGTCTTCCCCCCTACGACGAGGTGGTGGAGATTCTGAAGTTTTGTGGTTTCCCTATTTCCCAGTTTGCTCCAACCGGGATTACTTGCATCATGGGCTTGGTCGCTTTTTTCCGTGAGCATGGGGGCTCTCTTTCCCTAGATCAGTTCCGGGATTGGTGCGATGTGCGCTTTGATGGTGGTGAGCGGATCGAGGTGCGCAGCAACAAGGTTTGGCTGGAGTTTGAGTCTCGTAAGGATCGTCGCCACGGTAATACTTTGTTTGGATATGTGAAGAATTCCTGGGGTCTTCCCGAGGTGTGGAATGCGCTTCCTGACCGTTGTCGCCGTGTGAAAGTGAGGGAGCGAGACTTCTCCCCTGTGCTGGGATTTTCCGAGCCTCGCGAGTTGGCTAATCGTCTCTTCAATATATATGCGTTTGTAGAGGAGAAGCGATTGTTGGGATGTGGTATTTCTGTGGGCACGGGACGGGTGGCGTCGTCTTCTCAGGGAGGGGGCCGAAAGAGAAAAACGGTGATGGCCCCCGTTAGTGATGCTGACGTTGTGGTGGTAGCTTCTGATGATTCAGTCCCAGAGACGCAATTACATCTTTCCCCGGCTCCACAGGCGCTTGTTAGCGCAGCGGTTCCCCTGATGTCTTCCTCTTTGAAGGCGATGAGCGACGTGGTAAGTTGGTGACTTACTGTTTCTTCCTTCCTTTTTTGTTTGAAGGCGGCTAATTGCGCGTTTTCCTTTTGCAGATTGAGACTCATGCACAGATTGCGGTTACCTGGAACGATCATTACGTGAGCCTGAAAGATGGATATCTCGCTTTGCAGGAGAAGCTTCGATTGTCGATGGGCTCACTCTCTTCTCTCAAGGAAGAACATGACCGGGACATCGCGCGGTTCCATCGAGTTGGGTCAGAGCTGAAGTCTGAGCTAGAAAATGTGCGTGCCTCCTTGGACGTGGAGAAAGCCCTGGTGGAGAGGACTTCCCAGATGTTAAAGTATGCGAAAGAGGAAACATCTGGCTTGGGGACCCAGTTGCAAGCGGCGCGGGAAGAGGTTTCAGGTCTTGAAGTTCAGCTTCAAGCCGCGAAGGCGCAGGTGGAGATGTTATCTTCTGATGATCATGCCTCAGAGCTGAAGGCGGCAGGGCTTGCGGAGTACTTGGAGTCGCTGGACTATCTTCGTGATCGCAGCCTGATTGCGGAGGAGGTTCGTGATGACATTTGGTCCAAGGAAGTAGAGCCTCAGATGGATGATATACGTCAGTTAGCGCTTCGTCGCGGTGTTTCGAAGGCCTTTCGCTTCATAGGGAAGCATCTTGGGTGTGATACTTCCAGTTTCAGCTTTGCGGACGTTTCAGGTGATGAGCGTTCTGGCCCAGATGCTGATGATGAGTAGCTGTAGTGCTTATCTGCTGTTGTATGTCTCGTCATTTATTTGTAGTCATTTGCCTTTTGTTATAGCTTTTGAGATTGTTGCCGTTTGGGCTCCAATTCATTGTTTTCTATGATAGCCTTACTTGTATGTCGTTGTCATGTGTTTTGCACAGATGCATTTTGTCACGAGATGGTTGTTGGTGGGAGTTGATTTTTGTCATGGTGTATTAGTGTGGGACTGACCCATGGCTTAGTGCGCGGGCCTGGCTCGCGGCCTCTTCGTGAGGGGGCAGGTCTCCACGGTGTTGCGTGGAACTGGTCCACGGCTTTCGCGCGAGACTAGCTTGCGTCTTCTTCGTGAGGGGGGCAGGCCCCCACGGTGTTGCGTGGAACTGGTCCACGACTTTTTGCGCGAGACGGGCTCGCGGCTTCTTCGTGAGGGGGGCAGGCCCGCACGGTGTTGCGTGGAACTGGTCCACGGCTTTTCGCGCGAGACGGGCTCGCGGCTTCTGCGTGAGGGGGGCAGGCCCCCACGGTGTTGCGTGGAACTGGTCCACGGCTTTTCGCGCGAGACGGGCTCGCAGCTTCTTCGTGAGGGGGGCAGGCCCCCACGGTGTTGCGTGGAACTAGTCCACGGCTTTTCGCGCGAGACGGGCTCGCGGCTTCTTCGTGAGGGGGGCAGGCCCCCACGGTGTTGCGTGGAACTGGTCCACGGCTTTTCGCGCGAGACGGGCTCGCGACTTCTTCGTGAGGGGGGCAGACCCCCACGGTGTTGCATGGAACTGGTCCACGGCTTTTCGCGCGAGATGGGCTCGCGGCTTCTTCGTGAGGGGGGCAGGCCCCCACGGTGTTACGTGGAACTGGTCCACGGCTTTTCGCGCGAGACGGCCTCGCGGCTTCTTCGTGAGGGGGGCAGGCCCCCACGGTGTTGCGTGGAACTGGTCCACGGCTTTTCGCGCGAGACGGGCTCGCGACTTCTTCGTGAGGGGGGCAGGCCCCCACGGTGTTGCGTGGAACTGGTCCACGGCTTTTCGCGCGAGACGGGCTCGCGGCTTCTTCGTGAGGGGGGCAGGCCCCCACGGTGTTGCGTGGAACTGGTTTACGGCTTTTCGCGCGAGACGGGCTCGCGGCTTCTTCGTGAGGGGGGCAGGCCCCCACGGTGTTGCACGAGCTAGGGAGACCCTAAATCTTGTTTGAATATACGATATTTGGAGAAAGTAAAATGCAATATTTTGAATGAATAATAGTTTGCACGAGATCGGGCTCCCGACTTATATAAATCACATAGTCTTGAATTAAAAATGGCGGCATAAAAGAGTCATAACGTGTCACTGGTAAAAGCGGCGTAGGTTCTGCGCGTTCCACGTGCGGGGGAGAATTTTTCCTTCGGCGTTTCGCAACTTGTACGTGCCTGGCTTCACCATAGCGGTAACAACGAATGGTCCTTCCCATGTTGGAGATAGCTTGTCGCCTTGTGCTCCCTTTCCGGCAGCTTCCAAAGTGCGAAGGACTAGGTCTCCGACGTTGATCGGGCGGGCCTTTACTTGGCGGTTGTAGTAGCGGGCTGTGCGCTGTTGGTAGGCGGCGGCGCGGAGAGCGGCTTCTTCTCGCACTTCGAAGATCAGGTTGAGGTTGTCTCAGAGCGCCTCGTTGTTTGTCTGGGGATCAAAGTTGGATGTCCGAGAACTAGGGACGCCGATGTCGACCGGGATAATAGCCTCCGTTCCATAGCAGAGATTGTACGGAGTTTCTCCTGTAGGCGTCCTTTCTGTAGTGCGATATGCCCATAACACATTAGGAAGAGCGTCCACCCATTGCCCCCCAGCATCTTCTAGTCGTGTCTTTAGTCCCTTTAGGATAGTGCGGTTGGTTACTTCAATTTGCCCATTGGATTGGGGATGTGATACTGCTGTGTGTCGCAACACTATCTTCAAGTTTTCACACACCTTGGTAAAGGATTTTTCAGTGAATTGAGTGTCGTTGTCAGTAATGATGATTGCTGACAAAATAATGAAAAAATAATGCAAAAACTCAATTATTTTTATATGATTTACATAACCACAAATAAGTATTAAAATCAAAAGTATAAAAATAAAATTTGTATTTCATTATTATACCTATCTGACATGTCGAACATAAGTACATATATACATGTCGAGGACATCATTATATCTTAAGCTATATTAATATTTTTTGGGGCAAGTGAGATACTTCAGGTCTTGACACCATCCTTCATGATCGTTGGCCACCTTAGAAATTCTCACTATTCTTTTTAACCGTCTATGATAATGTTCCTTTTCACTCAACCTTACACTTACATCCTTAAAAAGTTGGAATGTAAAGGGATAGCCTTTAAACAAAAGATTAAGCGACAAACTTACCTCTTTAAGGCTCCGTTTGGGAGGACTTATTTTCACCGGTCAAGCGGTCATGACCGCATGAACCGCGACTTATTTTAAGTCCCGGTTCATGCGGTCATGACCGCTTGACCGGTGAAAATAAGTCCTCCCAAACGGCCTAAATGATGTACACGCAAAAGAAAGGTTTGGTATCAATATTCATATAGCATTTTATTTCAAAATGTGTATCATAATCAATAGTTTACTTGAACAGTACATAATGATATATTTCATGTTATATCTATTTGAACAATAAGGAGTAATTGTAAGAAAATGTAGTAGTCAAGTAGCTTTCATGGAGTGATGTTCATTCATCATTTTCTTATTTCGTTTTCATTGTATTCATTTATCTTTTCTGTTTTTGTATTCATTTTCAATATATTTTCATTCGTCACGTTAATGATCGCTGCATTTATATCAGTCTCCAGTCTTTGGCTCATTCCACCTGAATTGAACTCAGTGCACACAACTCACATAAAACCTATTGAGGCCCAACTGAGTTGACCCGGGAGTTTGATTCGGTGCGCACTCCTCACATAAGATCTATTGAGGACTAATTAGATTTAAATCAGTCTACAAATACCCTTTACTCATGTATTGATGCATTCATTGTGGTATTTTATCATCAATTTTCTCTATTAGGATATTGGTAATTGTGTGAATTCCTTTCCTTTAATGATAATACTCTATTCTCATACAAAAAATAGGTTCATTATGAGATATAATTTTAGTAAGGAAAATACTTGAAAAGTAGAGCATAATTAAAGAGATAATCTCTCACCATGAATTTCTCTTTTCCCTCGTCTTTTCTCGAGTCAATTTAAATACCTGTAAGTAGGCATCAATTTAAATACGTTTCACGTCTTTAAATAGTTATGATGTGGAATCTAAGGGCGATTAAGACAAATGATCTTTCTAGGGTAAGGGTTAAGGATACCCAAAAATGATATATCCTCAATTAGAACCAATTTCATCTCCAATTTTAGTATCTCCCAGTTTTCCTAATACATTTGATTACTTCCATAATTACATGTTTATAATTATCATAACTTATGCCCCATATACATAAATCCATTCAACAATTCATAACATGACATCTCAACACCATCATAATAATTAATCATGCATTCCCACATATAGAGTCAACAATAGCTGCAGCTTTTAATAAACAACACCCAAAATGAGATATGTTTATGGGGCATTGATATTAGCACCACCGCATTTTTGGCTATCCGCACTAAAAAAATGTTTTTTTTAGATTTTTAGAATTCATATTACCACTACACTCACTTAGACGCACCACACTACTCAATCTTTCATCACATGGATGTACTACCATCCCCTTGCTTCCGTCGGAGGCCCGAAATTTCCTCGACTTCCCCCGTGCATTTTATCATCCCTGTCGCTGTCGCGCTCAATCTCCCTCTAAGCCATTGTTGCTCCTCTAATCCCAAAGTTTAAGTCTTTCCGCTCCAGAAAATCACCTCCCCCCTTCCCATGCATTAAAAAAACATTTTAGTTAAATTTTATTAGTAAAAATTCCAAAAGTAAGGATGGTGGGTTCGATCTTTCTATTTCTGAAAGAAATGGAGAAAAGACGAGCATGTCATTGGTGATCTTTTAGTATCTTTAAGTCTTTTGAAGAATGACAGAATGCTTGCGGAGAACCCATTTTTTAAAAGAATGCTTGCTAATAGAAAACTGCTTGCGTATACCCAACCTCTTAAAACTATGCTTGCGATTAGAGTCATTAATGCGGATAGCCAAAAATATGATGTTAATATCAGGACCCTTTTTATATTACTACTCTAATACAACTGCAGTTTATACTGTGTCTGTGTGGATGGGCTGCCTATATAAGGCCCAGCATCTGTAAAACATAATATCATTAAGATATATGAGCAATACAAAAAAGAAATATTAAAAGCAAATAGAGTATCATTGCTTAAAATAAAAAAGAATAGCAAAATGACTTGAAATTTAAAAAAATGCAATGAAATGATGGTTCACAAACTAAAGCAAGCTGCAAATTATATAACCCACACAAAAGAAGACTAAGGTTTCATTTGTCAGCGGTCGTAAACGCATGGGTTAAACCGTCATTCGCTAACGACCGTCTAACAAGCTCCTTAGGTGTGCGTTAACAAATGACATTTTAACCCCCCATGTTCACGACCACTAGCACCGTGCCAAATGGAGCCTAAAAAAGAACGCTTCAAAAAGACACATTGGCGCCAAACACGAACACCCGACCTCACCTAAGGAACTTCATCCACTTTTATGTTCAAATCTAGTTTCCTTTCTTCGTGGCTGTCATAACCACTGTGTTGTCAAACATGCATTTTATGATGGTGATGCTTTTGACCAAATTCACTCGAGCAAAAAAAAAATTCTTGCCAAACGGAGCCGTTATCTTGCATGTAACACCACGACACAATAGAAAACCACAACCTGTTGATGAGCTTATGCACGCCGAATGCACGACAAAAATACTCAACGACACGCAATAAATTCCAGCAGCCCAAGACTTCAATCAGCAAACCTAAAAATGCATCCTATGATGGTAAACAATTTATTCTTTTTCTACCTGTGATTGTAAAAATCTTCCAAAGTACTGAAACAAAAGTTTCATAAATGTTGTTATGTGCAGACCAATTTCTACTGTTATGCGCAGACTAAGTTTGGCGGTTAAGTGCAAACCAAACTAAAACACCTTAAAGACTTGTGAATTCATAAAGAGCCGGTCTGCACATAGTTGTTTTGATAATTTTTTTAAAAATGTGATTTGCACATAGCCAAAACTGAATCACGCATTAAATTTGCAATTTAAAAAACTGCATCAGAGCATGCCTTATCCTTTAAAACTTGAACATGGAAATCTTTCGTCGTGCTCTCACAACTTTAAGGGAAACAATAATGAGAGAAATCTATTTTTCAAACCCTAGTAGTTAGCAAGAAGATGGTTACGATTGTTTGTCGTGCTCTCACAACTTTCTCGTGCTCGCATGTTTGGCAAGAAGATCGTTATGATCGTTACCAAGGAAACAAAACTAGTTTTGAACATAAAATTGGTTGAAGTTCCTTAGGTAAGGTCTGGCGTTCACGAATGACGGTTCATAACCAGCGTGTTCACGACCGCCATGCCAAACAGTGCCTGAGGCTGCGTTTGGCGCAACTTACCATAACTTATTTGCTCTGATGAGATTGGACAAAAAACATCATTGTCATAGAATGCATGTTTGGTATGACAAATGTTACAACAAGGAAACTGGTTTGTGACATAAGACTTTGACATGACAATGACATTTTCGTCCAACCTCATCAGAGCAAATAAGTCGCGATAAGCCACGCCAAACACAACCTAAGCCTCTCATGATATACATGAATGTATTTTCTCATGATCTAATCCCAATCATTTATGAGATTTTAGTTGCTCTACTTAATTAATTAAATACCATAATTTAGAGAAGACCATGCTTAATTACTACACAGAATCCAATTTACATTATTGAACTAGTTCTATCTAAGCATGTTCTTTTGTGTTTGGGGCCACATTAGAGTTATTTTGCGACCTACTACAATCATTTTCTACTGAATCAATCCATAGTTGTTTCGTCGATAAAGTTCTCCCCGGCCTTTGTTAAAATTTACGGTCGCCAATGATTTGTCTTCGTGAAATCTCATGCAAATAGCCGCAACTTCGTCTTCCTCACAATCGATTTTACTCGAATGGGGGCGATTGTAGGAAAGATGAAAACTTTCTGCTTTTGAAGAGTCTGCAATTGCTGAGGAAACATAGTGACTTCTAATTTATAGCCAAAGAATATGCTTTAATAATACAAATATATTTCATGCTAATATATATATTTTTAAAAAATTCATATCATTTAAGACTCAGTTTCTCCAACAGTATTGTTGTTGGTTGTTTGACGCTCTCACGGTCGGGTCGAACTGAACTGTCTTAGCTCGAGAGTGAGTCGAATGGGCAAACAGTAACAAAATAAATGAACCGATGCGACAAGATGATTTATGTGAAAAACCCGGAGGGGAAAAAACCACGGGGCCAGATCTGCGCTAAATTCCACTATCTTTTCGAACAGTTACAAATAGCTCTTTTTTGAGGGCGACAGACCACCGCTCGTTACAATGAGTTAATTATTGGGATCACTGGAGTTCCTTGATGCGGAGCACAGTGAAGCTCGCTCGGGAGCAGTCTGGAAGGATGAAGGCAGCAATGTGGCTCTGGACTCAAACACGAACGCCGAGGGAGATCTCTGAGTTGTCTTACAGAGAGAACTTGAAAGCTGAAGGAGAAATTCGAAGCGTCTTCAAGAGAGAACTTGAAAGTCAAAGGAGATCTTCGAAGATGTCTTCAAGAGCGAACTTGAAAGTCGATGGAAAACTTTGAAGCGTCTTCGAGGGGATCTTCGATGACCGTAGGAGATCTTTGAGCAATTTTTGAACACTGAAGATGGTGTCTGAGAAATCTTCGAGGAAAGAATTGGGAGCTCTCTCTGATATTGAAGGCAATGTCCCTTCAAACATTGAGAGCTCATGACCCTTTTATTGTACTTTTTGAGGGGAACGTTCTGGTAATTGTACCACCTCAACTTCCATACTGACAAGTAGAAGCTCTTGATCGGGGGCACACAAATCACAAATTTTGTATGATTTTCTTTATTTTTTGAAGAATGTGTTTGCGCTTACTGTGATAGATTCTTTCCATGCATGTTTTCCGTGGGGATCGAGAAGATAAAGGATTAACCGAAATCATAATTAACACGAAAATTGATGGATAATTAATTAAGAGTAAGTACTCATGATTAATTAATGTGGTCTTCTCAATCCCAATAATGAAAAGAACATGATTAAATTATATTATATATATATATATATATATATATATATATATATATATATATATATACCTTCCATATATAATTAGTTAATGTAACATTTTGCATTATAAATTGTTGAAGAAAAGACAAGATCTGCCTTGGAATGGGCGACGCTTGACTACTCCACTAAAATTTTGTGAGCTTTGATGAAGAATGTGGAGCCGCTTTTTGATGTATTCAAATGAAGAAGCTATAGCTAGCATGGGTTCTCTCAACTTTGACTAGCGGTTTGGAGGGTGAGGAAGAAGTAAGAAAGGGGAGAGATTGGATGCTTTTTAATGGAGGAAAATGAGGGCAAAAATGGTGGGGTAGGTCACTTAAAACAAGGCCAATGTGGAGAGGTTTACATGCACGCAACACCAATGAGGTTGGCCGGTCAAACAACCCTTAATGGTTCAGGTTAACTTGAACCATTTGAGCCCTTACCCTATGACACACTCTTTGGATCCCCCAACACAAAGGATATATTAGTGTTGAGTGCGTCACGTGGAATGGACGGTGATGTCCGAGCGTGTGTCGCTACTCGTTAGAAGGGATAGTTTAGTCTCACACCATCTAACGTGCTCCTTGGTTCTGGTTGTATAAGCGGGGTGACCACTCCTCCCCTAACCGGGTGGTTTCGGGGAGTGACGCCACAATGCTTTTTATGGTATCAAAGCAGGAGGGGGTGTTGAGTGCGTCACGTGGAATGTACGGTGATGTCCGAGCGTGTGTCGCGACTCGTTAAAAGGGATGGTTTAGTCCCATACCATCTAGCGTGCTTCTTGGTCCTGGGATGTATAAGCGGGGTGACCACTCCTCCCCAAACCGCGTGGTTTTGAGGAGTGACGCCACAATGCTTTACAATGAGAGATGACTCTTTGGACATCACTGATGCAAGATGCCTTCCCAGCTATTCCTGGCTCACCAGGAGGCTCTACATGGTCAAAAAGAGATCCATGACCCCCTCCTAAGGCCTTTGAGGTTATTATACTACTTTGAATTTGCAATATTTTGGTGATTGCAGACAAGGGTGAGTGGTCGGGATGTTGAAAGTAAGCTTAAGAGATGCCGAAGATAAATCAGTCCAAAGCAGCTCTCAAACTAAATCTGAGAAGATAAGAGCAAAATGAATCAGTGCAAATGAATCGAAGTGAAGAAGAAGAAGGAGACGTGAAGATAAAGCAATGTCAACAGTTGCGGCTCTCTTCCCAAGCAAAGCCAAACAGCCGCACCTTTTCTTATTTCCTGAAATATTATATATAGACATTGGTACTTGGAGTGTATAGGTGAAAAAAATATATTTCTTTAATTATATTTTTACTCTCAACGCAATTCTCACACTCAACGCCATCCTCACACTCAACGCCTTTCTTTATACCCAGCATAGCTTGTACTTTCTATTTTTTAACAGTGGTATCAGAGGTATCAAAAGTTTTAAAACTACACATAATGTCGGCATTTACTTATGCCACGAGTGCTGTACCCATTTTCCAAGGAGAATCATATGAATACTGGGCGGTTCAAATGATTACTCTATTTAAGTCACATGAAATATGGGATATAGTAGAGAATGGTTATCAACGTCCAGCAGAGGAAGAACTTACAACAGCAGCACGCAAAACTGCAGCAGAAACAGAAGTAAAAGATGCAAAAGCACTGCTTCTAATACAACAAGGTATTAGCAAATCCATATTTCCTAGAATAATGGCTTCACCAACAGCTAAAGCAGCATGAGATTTGCTAAAAGCAGAATATAAAGGCACCAATCAGGTAATAACCATTAAGTTACAAACATATTGGAGAGACTTTGATACTCTTCAAATGAAATAAAGTGAGTGTGCAAGATTTCTTTGCTAGGACTACAAATATCATAAACTAAATTAGAAATTTGGGAGATGAGATACAAGATAGAAAAGTAGTCCCAAAAATACTAAGAAGTCTTCCCTCTACATTTAATCCAATTGTTACTGCCATAGAAGAGTCCAAAAATTTGGATACTCTATCAATTCCTGCACTCATGGGCTCATTACAAGCACATGAAGACAGGATGAAAAGGCAAAAATCCCCACAGGAACATGCCTTGCAAACAAAAATAAATAGCAGTAACAGTGGCAACAGTAAACAGTTTTACAAAAAGTCTGATAGAAATCAACCAAATCAGCAATACAAATAAAAGTCTAAATCAGATTTTCAAAACTCCAAAATACAGATGCATTGCATTCTATACAATAGAGGAAATCATGATGCACAGAACTGCTATTGCAAATGCAAGAAATGCAAGAGGCCAACACATTTGGCCAAAGATTGCTGGTTTAACAAAAAACCTCAAGAAGCAAGGTTTATTGAGAAGCAGCAAGAGGTAAGAATTCCTGAAACCAATATAGAGCAATTATTCTATGCAAAAGATGTTGAAGTTTTAAGAAAAAGGGTAAAACAGTCCACTAATGAGACATGGTACGTTGATAGTGGGTGTTCTACTCATATGACAGGAAATATTAACTACTTCTCATCCTTAGATGAGACTCATAAATCAGAAGTTGCTCTAGTAAATAGAAAACCAGAAAAGATAGAGGGACAAGGAACTATAATAGTCCAAACAAACGGTGGAGAGTTAAGACATATAGATAATGTCCAATATGTCCCAACTCTAGCACAAAGCCTATTAAGTATATGGCAGTTAATCCAAAAAGGCAATCAAGTGAGGTTTACAAAAGAGCAATGTGATATATATATGATGCTATTGCAAATTTAATAATGAGCATACATATGTCAAAAAATAGAGTGTTCCCATTCACACTAAAACCAGGAAAAGAGCTAGCTTTTTCATGTGTATCAACTAATAATAGTGCTCTTAGCATTTGGCATCAGAGATATGGGCATCTGAACATTCAAGACTTAAGAAGACTTCAACAAAATAATGTAGTTCAAGGTTTACCAGTGATACCAAAAGAAGCCTTCATACATTGTGAAGAATGTGCATATGGGAAGCAACACAGAATGCCATTTCCAACATCTAGTGAATGGAGAAACACTCAGCCATTACAGTTAATACATGCAGATCTATGGGGACCATCCTCCTCACTTTCTTTGGGTCAAAAAAGGTATTATCTACTCTTGGTTGATGATTGCACAAGGTTCATTTGGGTTTATTTCTTAGTAAACAAGTCACAAGCCTTCAATTTCTTCAAACAATTTAAAATTTTGATAGAAAAACAATACTCTTTTTCTATCAAAATACTAAGAACAGATAGAGAAGGAGAGTTCCTATCTAAAGAATTCATGAAATTTTGTATATCAAATGGTATAAAGAGGCAATTAACAGTTAGTAAATCACCCCAACAAAATGGGGTGGTAGAAAGGAGAAATAGAACGGTTATAGAAATGGCCAAAACTATGCTCCTTCAAAAACATATGCCCATAGAATTTTGGGCAGAGGCTGTAAATACAGCTGTATACCTGCTTAACAGAGCACCAACAAGGGCATTGGATAATACAACACCATATGAAGCCTTAACAAATAGAAAACCAAGAGTAAACCATTTAAGAACTTTTGGATGCATAGCATTTGTATACATTCACAGTGAAGAAAGAACAAAGTTAGAAAAGAAAAGTGAAAAAGGTTTTTTGCTAGGCTACAGTGAAGAATTTAAAGGGTACATAATATTTTTACCAAACCAGCATAAAGTGGTAACAACAAGGGATGTCTTATTTCATGAAGAAGAAAAATGGGAGTGGGCATCAGGTTCTGAAGAACTCTCATCAAGAGTGTTTTCAATTGATTCCATCCTTTCCAATGAAAAAGTGGCGGTTGAATCAACTGAAACAGCTATCATAGAGCCAAATGAAGTTCAGAATATCCATCAAGATACTTCTGATACTTCAAGTTCAGAATCATCATCACCCAAAAGAATGAAACTACTTAGTGATATTTATCAAGGGTGTGAATTTGCCCTTACAACATCTACTCCAACAACATTTGAAGAGGCAGTCACTAAGCAAGAATGGAGGGCAGCAATGAATGAAGAAATAAAGATGGTAGAAAAGAATAAAACATGGAAGTTAGTAGAACCTCCTGCCAACAAAGAAATTATAGGCCTAAAATGGGTCTATAAGATAAAAGAGAATGAGGATGGGACTATCAACAAGTATAAAGCTCGTATAGTAGCAAAAGGCTATTCCCAAATACCTGGAATAGATTTTAATGAAACCTTTGCACCAGTTGCTCGTTTAGAAACCATTCGAGCCATCATTTCTTATGCAGCACAAAACAGACTCAAGCTATACAAACTTGATGTCAAATCAGCCTTTTTAAATGGAGAGATTAGAGAAGACGTTTATGTAAAACAGCCAAGAGGTTATGAAATAGAAGGGGAAGAAAACAAAGTCTACAAGTTACAAAATGCATTGTATGGCTTGAAACAAGCCCCAAGAGCATGGCACTCCAACATTGATACATATCTAATCCAGCAACATTATCAATGTAGTGCCAATGACTCTTCTCTATACATAAAAAAAGAAAATTCTGACATACTAATCATATGCCTTTATGTTGATGACTTAGTTCTTACAGGTAATAATATCCAGCAATTAGAAAACTTCAAGGAGGAGATGAAGAAGAGGTATGAGATGACAGATTTGGGGCTTCTCAAGTATTTCCTTAGGATACAAATAAAGCAAACTCCAGCAGGTATCATGTTATCCCAAGAAAAATATGCTAATGATCTTTTACAGAAATTTAAGCTTGAAAATTGCAATCCAGTTTCAACTCCAATGTCAACTTCAGAGAATTTAACCAAAGAAGGAGGAGAAGAAGGAGCAGATGAAGGGAACTATAGAAGTCTCATTGGATCTCTTATCTATTTAACAAATACTAGGCCAGACATAGAGAATGCCGTGAGTATGCTATCCAGATTTGTAAGCAGTCCTTCTAAACAACATCTGGGAGCAGTCAAACGCATTCTACGATACATCCAAGGTACAAAAACATATGGATTATTTTATAAACATACTATGAAAAATACTCTAATAGGATATTCAGATTCAGATTGGGGCAGATGCATAGACAATGGAAGAAGTACCAGTGGATTTGTCTATTTCAAGGGAAGCAATCCAATCACATGGTCCTCCAGTAAGCAGCAAACCGTAGCTCTTAGCACAGCGGAAGCAGAGTACATGGCGCTAAGCTCAGCTGTCACTGAAGGTATTTGGCTCAAACGACTTATCAATGAAATAGAGGAAGAGAAAGAGGTGAAACCCACCATCATCAAATGCGATAGCACCTCTGCTATTGCATTAGCCAAAAATCCCGTATATCACAAAAAGAGTAAGCATATAGAAATACGCTACCATCATATTCGAGAAAATGTTGAGAAAGGAGAAATAAGCTTAGAATATGTAGGTACCGATGATCAGCTAGCAGATCTCCTAACCAAGCCACTACCTAGGGCAAGATTTGAAGAACTACGCCACCGCATCGGGGTAGAAGATCTCTCAGCTTAAGAAGGGGTGTTGAAAGTAAGCTGAAGAGATGCCGAAGATAAATCAGTCCAAAGCAGCTCTCAAACTAAATCTGAGAAGATAAGAACAAAATGAATCAGTGCAAATGAATCGAAGTGAAAAAGAAGAAGGAGACGTGAAGATAAAGCAATGTCAACAGTTGCGGCTCTCTTCCCAAACAAAGCCAAACAGCCGCACCTTTTCTTATTTCCTGAAATATTATATATGGACATTGGTACTTGGAGTGTATAGGTGAAAAAAAATATTTCTTTAATTATATTTTTACTCTCAACGCCATTCTCACACTCAATGCCATCCTCACACTCAACGCCTTTCTTTATACCCAACATAGCTTGTACTTTCTATTTTTTAACACGGGACCCTATTGGAATTGTCTTTTGACTCTAACAAACTCAACAGAGGTAATGGCAATGCCTTTGGCTGGCTTGCTAACGGTGAAGGAAGCATGATAGCTTCCGAACACCACTCGTGCACAGTCGTTGTGGGATCTAGACGTTGAGACTCAATGGCTCTGATTTCCTTAAATATTCCAAAGCAATGATTATATCCACATCAGATCGCGAGACTAAGGGTGCGTTTGGCGCGGCTTATTGGAGCTTATTTGCTCCGGTGAGGTTGGACAAAAATGTCATTGTTATAGAATGTATATTTGGTATCACAAATGTTACAAAAAAGAAAATAATTTGAGGCATAAGATTTTGGTATGACAAGTCGCTGATCCTCAAATTATTTTCTTTTTTGTAACATTTGTCATACCAAACTTACATTCTATGACAATGACAATTTTGTCCAACCACACCGGAGCAAATAAGCCGTGATAAGTCGCGACAAACGTAGCCTAATTTGTTATGGAGTCCACTATATTGCTTCTTATTAAGTGGGACACATATCTGTGCGTGTATTTGTACTATGGTTTGTGAATAAAAAAAAGGAAATTGTTAAAGACACCGCAAATTTGACTATTGACAACACATATATGTAAATTTAGGGGACAAATATAATCCTAAAAAAAAAACCTAATGGCACTCAGTAGTTCGCACATCTCCCTCCCGCTCACGATCAGACCCCCAGAACCCTAGGGCCGCTCCCTCCCGCCGCACGCCTTCCCCCTTGCCGCTCCAGCTGTCGGCCCTCCCTGACACTCAAAAAAGCTTCTCTGGCAACCGCTCCATCCCCTCCAGCCCTCAAGAACTCCTCTCCGGGTGCCGCTCCTCCCCTGCATTCTAGTTCGCCGCTCCATTTTTTGTCCGGTGGTTTCGTCTGATAAATCCCTAACATTTCCTCTCTCTGATTTCGTTTTTTTTGTTTTCTCACCTACAGCCGCATAATCCATTCCTTTAGCTTGATCTTGCGTTTTTTTGTTTTTTTCTCCGGATATCCAATCCCTTCTAACAATATCTAAATGGCCGAATCTCCTCACAGTACAGTCGAATCTGGCGTTAAAAATAAGGACTCATTGTTAGCCACGACTCTTCTTTCCCTGGTAGAAAATCCTCTTCGGCCTCCGCCATTCTGGGGATTGATACTTTGCTGCAAAATTTCTGTCTTTCTGCGAGTGAGATAGAGCTCTTTGAGGATTGTTGAAACTTGAGGAGACCAGACGGTCTACATTCTAGTCGCATCGGTAAGGAGACCGAGCGGTTTGTTATATTGTCGCAGTGGTCTTCTAGTTTGTTTTCTGGATGTTTGGCTTTGTGGTCAGAGGATGCTGTTTGTTTGGTAGCAGTCTTGCGGTTTGATAGACCTGCCGTTTAGTCTAGCGGTTTGGCAAACCGCTGTTGTCGGCCTGTATACTGTCGAGCTGGCCTGGAGGTTTTGTCTTCTTATTCTTCAGTCCAGAGAGCAATACGCAGCTGCAACTTATTGGCGATCTGCAGCTGCGGTCTGGTGGCTATCCCCACAGCGGTCTGGTGGCTATCCGCACAGCGGTCTGGAGGCTATCCGCAGTAGCGGTTTGGTGGTTGTCCGCAACTGCAGTCTGGGGTCAACCCGCAGTAGCGCTCTCGAGACTTTTCTCTGTTGAAGATCAGCGGCTTCCCAGGATATGTATTCTCCATTGTATAGTCTTGCGGTTTGACAAAGTCAAATCACATAAACCACGCGACTTGTATTTAGTCCAACATTGCTTGTTGTATTCTCTTATCTCCCTCATTTTCTATATATAAGGGGGCATACCTTTGTATTATTTATCTTTTTGCAGCAATAAAAATTGTCTTTATTTAGCTCTTTTTACATGGTATCAGAGCTCCTCGATCCTTTGCTCCACTTTGCTTGCGGTTTCTTTTTCTAACCACAAGCGGTATCTCCCCCGCCCCGGTCTCCCTCCCTTGCTTGTCGCTCCTCTTGCACCTTGTTCTTTCTTTGCGACCCATTATGTTCGCGCGACCGTTTCCCTCGAGTGTACGCATGGCCTCTTATTTTTTGTGCGGCTTGTTCTGTTCGCGCGAGTTGTTTTTTCTCTACCTGTGCAGTTTATTGTTGTTTTCTATGGACACTCCGATTCTCTCTTCTTCTTCTACTCTATCCGCTCCTCTTGCTCTTTCTGCTTCTTCTCTTGCTACTTCTTCGAGTGCTGCTAAATTGGACACTATGGATATATGTCTTATTGATTCTGGTGTTACTAATCATATGACCGGGAATTCTCATGTTTTTTCTTGCCTGAACAAACATAACAGGTTCCCTCCGGTTCTTATTGCGAATGAGTCTCCGTCTCCTGTTTGTGGGTCTGACACCGTGCATGTCACTCCTATCATCAGCTTGCAGACACTCTTTATGTCCCGAATATTCTTTGCAACTTTCTTTTTGTTACTTCTCTTTGGAAACAGTTGGGTTGCGTAGCTGTTTTTACTGCGTTTACTTATTCTTTTCAAACTCCTTACTCTAAGGAGACGATTTCTATTGAGACTAAAAGCGGCGGCTTGTTCTACCTTGATAATGTTTCAACCTTTTCTAGCTCTTTTTCTCTTCTTCAGTGACACCTTCACCTTGGGCATCCTCCTCGGATTCTTTATCAGCTTCTGCCTGATCTATCTCGGGAAGACTCTTCTCTTAATTGTGAGGCTTGTCAATTTGGCAAACACCGTCGTTTTACTTTTTCAGCACGACACAGACGTAGTTCTTCTCGTCCTTTTGAACTTGTTCATTTGGATGTTTGAGGTCCTGCTCCTATCCGTACTATTGGTAGTGGTAGTTTCTATTTTATTATCTTTATTGATGACTATTCGAGAAGTACGTGGTTGTATTTGTTACAAGAACGATATGAACATTTTTTCATTTTTACTCCGTTCTATATTGAAATCCATACACAGTTTGATGTCTCTATTAGATATTTCGCTCTGATAATGCGAAAGAGTATCTAAGTCATTAGTTTACATCATTTTGTATACACCATGGTATTGTACATCAAATTAACTGCCCTTATACCTCTCAACAGAATGATGTTGCTGAACGAAAGAATCGACATCTCATGGATGTGGCTCGTAGCCTTCTTACTCATATGCATATTCCCCGGTCCTATTGGGGTCATGTTCTTCTTCTTTCTTGTTTCCTCATCAACTGAGTTCCGTCTTCGGTTCTCGATGGCAAAACCCCATTCTCTATTTTGTATCATAATGTGAATCCCTTCCCTTTAACACCTCGTGTTTTTGGGTGCACCGCATTTGTCCACTCTCTTTATTCTGGTTGCAACAAACTTTCTCCTCGTTCTATAAAGTGTATCTTTTTGGGATATTGTCCGTCTTGGAAGGGCTACATGTGTTATGATCATGTTCTCCGCAAACAATATATTCCGCGGACGTCACCTTCTTTGAGGATGCTCCATTCTTTTCCTCTACAACTACTCTTTCATCTTCTGATGATTCTTCTTCTTTTCCTGTTATTTCAGCACCTCTTCCCGAGCCTTCCCTTCCTTCTTCTCCACCTGTCTCTGATTCCTCGAATGAGCCGCTGCTGACAGATCCTTGACCAGCTATCTTTCCTTTGGATGGATCTGATACAGTAGACATGTCCGATCTTGATCTTCTGATTGCTCTTCAGAAAGGTGTTCGGACTTGCACTCAACATCCCATACAAGATATGGTTTCTTATGCGCGATTGTCTCCTTCTTGTAAAAGCTTTGCTCTCACTCTCTCAGTCAATGTTATTCCGACCACCTATCAATAAGCTCTTGATATTCCGCATTGAAAAGCCGCTATGGATAAGAAGATGAAAACTCTCAATTAATGAGGTACTTAGACTCTTGTCCCTACCCCTCCTGGAGCTAATGTGGTTGGCTGTCACTTGGTGTTTGTGGTCAAGTTTCTTCCTGATGGTACTATTGATCATTACAAGGCTCGACTTGTTGCCAAAGGTCTTACACAGGCATATGATGTGGATTTCATTGATACGTTCTCTCTCGTTGCTCGGATTATTACAATTTGTGTTCTCTTTTTTGTGGTCGTCAACAGGGACTGGGCGATGTCTCAGTTGGATGTGAAGAATGCTTTTATATATGGTGATTTGTAGGAGACAGACTATATGAAGCAACCTCCTGGGTATGTTGCTCAGGGGGAGTCTCAGGTGTGTAAGTTGTGGAAAGCTATCTATGATCTTAAGAAAAGTCCGAGGGTCTTGTTTGAAAAGTTCAATGACGTTATTTCAGTTATTGGGTTTATTCGGAGTGCTGCAGATCACTCTTTATTGATTCGCAAAACCTCGGCTGGTCTTGTTGTTCTTGCGGTGTATATGGATGACATTCTTCTTACATGAGATGATAAAAGGGGTGTTGATATGATAAAGAAGCATCTTCTTCAGCATTTTGTTACCAAAGATATGAGTTTTACCAAATATTTTTTGGGGGTTGAGATATCCTGAAAGCCTAGTTCTATAGTTCTTTCACAATGAAAATATGTCTTGGATCTTCTAAAAGAGACAAGTCTTCTTGGGTCTAAACCTGCTCGGTCTCTGATGGCTATTGGAGATGACAAGTCCTGGAGTGAGAAATCTCCTCTTCTTGAAGATGTCACCAGATACAGACGACTTGTGAGGAAACTCATTTATCTAACAGTCACAAAACTAGATATTTGTTATGCAGTAAGAAGAGTGAGCCAGTTTATGCAAGCTCTTAGGGAATGTCATCTACAATCAACTATGAAAATCCTAGAGTATGTGAAAGATGCTCTAGGAAAAGGACTTTTGTTTCAGAAAAGAGGACATTTTAAAATTGAGGCATATTCTAATGCTAGCTATGCAGTTGATAAGGAAGATAAGAAGTCTACATTTGGTTTATGTACATTTGTTAGATGGAATCTGATCAGCTTGAAGAACAAGAAACAGACTGTAGTTTCCAGGTCAACTGCGGAAGTTGAATATAGAAGCATGACTCTAACCACTTGTGAGCTGAACTGGTTACAAACACTTATGCTTGATTTGGGAGAGGTTTAAGATAATCCTCTACCAATATTCTGTGATAATAAGAAGACCATATATATTTCGAGAAATCTAGTCTTTCATGAGAGGACGAAGCATTTTGAAGCGGATTGCCACTTTATCAGGGAGAAGATATTGAAGAATCAAATCTGCACACCGTTTGTTACCTCTGATAGAGAGCTTGCTGATTTCTTCACCAAACTAGTTACCCCCTTTTTTGGAAGTTTATAACAAGCTGGATATGGTTGACATATATGCTCTAGCTTGAGGGAGAGTGTTGAAACTTGAGGAGATTGGGCGGTCGACATTCTAGTTGCAGCGGTAAGGAGATCGGGCAGTCTATTATCTTGTCCCAACAGTCTTCTAGTTTGTGTTCTGGAGGTTTGGCTTTGCGATCAGAGGATGCGGTTTGTTTGGTAGCTGTCTTGCGGTTTGATAGACCTGCGGTTTAGTCCAGCGGTTTGACAAACCACTGTTGTCGGCCTGTGTCGAGCTGACCTGGAGGTTCTGTCTTCTTATATTCAGTCCGGAGAGCAATTCGCAGCTGCAACTTGTTGGCGACCTGTAGCTACAGTCTAGTAGCTATCCACGCAATGGTTTGGAGACTATCCGCAGCAGTGGTTTGGTGGTTGTCCGCAACAACGATCTGGTGGTTGTTCACAACTGCGGTCTGGGGTCAACCCGTAGTAGCTGTCTCAGGACTTTCCTCTGTTGAAGATCAACAGCTTACCAGGATATGTAATCTTCATTGTATAGTCTTGCGGTTTAACAAACCGCATAGATCGCGCGACTTGTATTTAATCCACATCGCTTGTTGTATTCTCTTATCTTCCCCATTTTCATAATATAAGGGGACATATCTTTGTATTATTTATCTTTTTGGAGCAATAAAATTTGCCTTTATTTAGCTTTTTAACAAGGATTATACAGTGATGTTGCGGGTCGCCCGATCTTTCCTCGGTCCGGTGAAATCAGACCGCCTTAGCTCGGAATCGGACCGGGTGCGCAAACAGTCAAAATGAATCACAACAAATGACAAGAGACATTTTTTACGTGAAAAACTTGGAAAGGGTGAAAAACCACGTGACTAGAATTGTGCCGAGCCAAAATCCACTATCTTCTTAGAGTTTTACAGAGATTGATTTGATCTCGGAGGGCGATAGGCTGCTACTCCGTTACAGGTACAAAAGATGAGGAAAAATGGCTAAGTGCTCGGAGCCTCGATGGAAGCGCTACGGTCATGAGATGGCGCTGAACTGACGGAATCTTGGTGGAAGCGTTCCGATCGGAAAATTCTCTAAGTCCACGGAGCTTCTGGAGGGAGCGCTCTCGTTGATGCGGAGCCTAGATGGGAGCGCTCTCGCAGATGCGGTTGACGTCATTTGAGGTGTGAAGGAACCTTAGCGCAAAGAAAAGAGCAGAGAGAATTCCTGAGCGGAGAATCAGCCTAAGACTCCGTTTGGGAGGACTTATTTTCACCGGTCAAGCGGTTACGACCGCATGAACCGGACCTTACTTAAGGTTTGGTTTATGCGGTCGTAACCGCTTGACCGGTGAAAATAAGCCCTCCCAAATGGAGCCTAAGTCCACAATTCCGTCAGAAAACCTCGGAGCTTTCTCTCGCCTCTAGCGTTGTTTGTCCTCAAATGAAGGCATGTGTGCCTATTTATAGTTTTCTGGAGGATCATGGTGGTAATTGTGGCGGAGAGTGATTTGTGCTGGCGAATGACGTTGCTCCGTTTTGATCACCTGGATCACTATTTTTGCCAAAATGATGAGAGTGCCCCCTCTCTTCAGGCGGTTTGGGCGGCCCGAGCAAGGTGCCCGGAGGCGGCGGCAAAGGTGGCGGGGACGGTGTGGCGGCCGATGGCGGAGGAGGTGGTCGGCGGCGGTCGGCGGTGGCGACGACCGCCAGCACACTAGCGCGTTGTGCGCTCTAGTGCCGCGCGCTGCACGTAGCACCGTGTGCGCGCAGGGGGCACGCGCTGCACTCGCCCATGAGGTGCACGTGTGCACTTGCGTGTCTGCGAGGCACGCATTCGACTTTGCCCTCTTCTCGGGTGTCTCTGAGACTTGGGAGTGCGGCTCAACGTGTGCGCGGCTTGTTCGGCCAGGTTGGCCTTCCCCACGCATCCTTGGTCCGAGCTTTTCCGGTTTAACTTAAAAACTTCAGGGGGAACCCCATCAAGTGAGACTCTTAAGAATTTAATTAATGTTTTTGATTCTATTAATTATATTAATTATTGTGGCACATCTAGTCTCTTCCCCCAAGTTGAAATTTGTTGATCTTTTGTGTAAGAGAGTCTAAGATAATTATTTCAAAAATATTGGGGCTATTTTGAGTGAGTTTTTTTTACAAATCCAATTACAACCCTAATTATTCTCAAGTAATATTACATAATCTAATGCATGGAGTCCTAATCTTTTTGTCTCTAAAGTGAAAAATGTTGAACTTGGGTTAGAGAACCTAGCTTTTAAATTTCATCAAGTTTCAATTTCATTTGGAGGAGTTATGCCTTTTAAAAATTAACCTTAAATTACTTAACCGCCTTCATAAACTCACATGTCAAGCTACTTATTAATCTACTTTCAGTATAAAAGGTCTCTTTATTTTTGATTTCCACTGCCACTTCATTACACACTTGTATCCAATTCTCTCTCATATTTAGCCATCACTTATTGCTCTATAACCACACTGTCCATCACATATCACATCGATAACATCAATTACGTATTTTGAAATGTAGGAGGATATTTCTCTACGAATATTTTCAAGGAACCTTTTACCCCTGTAAGTTTTCTTTCATTCCAATAGTTGTGTGAACATTTTGATGTTCCATCATACGAACATGCTCAAATAGAGATAGATCTCCTTTTGTAGATTTCATATCATTCCTCGCCTTGTTCATGCTCCCTCTAGGCCTTTCTTTTAAGGGAGGTGGAAGCAAAGATTCTAAAGTCTGGCTTGTTATAAGATCCAATAGCTCACACAATTTTCGCTTTAATTCGTTCTTTTGAATATCTGATGTATTATTATTTTTCAAGAGTATTTCATGAAATTACATTTGTATGTCATTCAATGGCTCATTCTCTTCCTTAACCTTCCAACTTTTCCTTGAATCCTCCAACTGTAACCGTTTTCAATGCTTATGAGTCATCCACAAAGGAAAAGCACTTGAAATAGTAATGTAGGTATACTAATACTGAGGCCTCGTTTGGTGGGACTTATTTTCAGCGGTCAAGCGGTTACGACCGCATGTACCGAGCCTTAATTAAGGCCCGGTACATGCGGTCGTAACCGCTTGACCGCTGAAAATAAGTTCACCCAAACGGGGCCTGAGTCTCATTTTGTGAGTCATGTTTTTCAGCCTTCCTCAATTCCTCCTCTTTTTAAATTAATTGCAGGACAACCACAGAAATTATCCCTAGAAACTTTGTATACAATGAGCCTTTGTAGCCTGTATTAACTTAAACAGAACTTAGACCAAATGATTGTTTTATTCTTGTGTGTTGGAGAGCAATCATTTGATCGAACGTTTTCCATGTAGTAGTCAAATTGTCAATTGAAACTTCAACAAAGCATTTACGCCGACTTTGACCACTTTCCACCGTATTGTTTTTGCAATTTCCTCAGTGCAAATACTTGTTCACCCGAGCTGAAATAAATGATTCTTTGCATGGCTCAATCTTGTAACCACATAACAAATTAACTCGGGATATTTCTCAGAATAAGTACTGCATAGCAAAGAATTAAGACAGCCATTCAAATCATTTATGGCACAAAATGTAACTACGTTTTGCAATGTACTTGGAAAACTATCAAATTCTGTGTTATTTGAAATATTGCTTGCAATGCTCAAGAATGTTTATGATAATATGCAATTGATATAAAAACAATTCGAGAGTGGGAAAAGAAATACATGATGACATTCCACAATACTGTTGAAATTTCACAAGCTGATCAGGAGATAGCTCTGATATCAAGTAAAACTTTCAGAACTATCAAACTGACTACTTGATCAAGCGGAAACGGGAAACAGACGCAAGAACACTCTAACCATAAACTGAGCTAAGTAAATCAGAGACAATAGAGAGCAAACACAGATCTTGTAATATCAACTATCTTCATTACAAGGCAAGACATACATGACGAGACATGATTTCGCCAAGTACGAGGGAGAAGCATACAAGCAAACAAGAAGAAACAAGCCGGGCGGACTGCCTCAGAGACCGCCGAGACCGCCTAGCCGCTGCTGCACCAACTGAACTACAGAGTCCGCGAAGTCCGCGGACTACCCGTTATTCTGCTGAACGACTGCTTTGCAAGCCGCCGCCGAACTGAAAGAACAGACCGCCTTGTCCGCCGAGGCCGACAGACAGGTTGTTGAACTTGGAAATTGCTGAAGGAGAGAAGACTGACTGGCCGCAAATGCGACCTGCTGAAACAGCCGATTGTAAACCGCAAGCTCCGCCAGACTCCTGGCTTCACAGTGCAGCCGCGCAACCTGCAAACAACAACCAGTTAACCTTCTCAAACTGTGCGGACGAGAAAACCGAGGTCACAGCAATTAACCAACGCTCAAATTACTGTTCCTCAGTTACTGTTGATGTGACGGGGGGGGGGGGGGTCCTATTTATAGGCGCGGAGAGGAGTGTGGTCGCCGCCCTAGTGGATAGAATCACCACCTCAGCTCGCAGCTATCACAAGTCAGTCCGTCGAGTCCGCAAGGACAAGGCCGGACAAGCCAACCAAAAACCGCCTAGTACCAAGGCTGGAAGCCAGCCCGCAACCCGACGGACACCACACCAGTCCGCACGCTTCACATAATATGGACACAATAACAACCCACACACTGCAGCAGTCCAAACACTACACGCGGACACAGCACCAGCCCGCACATGCCGCGAACACCGCACTAGCCCGCAACACAAGTCCAAGACCAACAGACACAAACCTTCTGGTCAACCAGCGTACATTGCCGACTCTGCGGTCACCTTAGACTTATCACAAATTGTGACCAAGTCTAGCAACCAACCAAGCTTTGGCGCGAGCTCGGCAGACAAGGCTCCAGTCCGCCAGCTCCCAAGTCAGACCGTCAACAAGCCACTCCACCAGAGCAAGGCAATCGGCCGAACTCACAAGCTCCAAGAGCAGTCTGTATAGATCGAACTCCGCAGACTCATAGAGAGTCCGCCCTTCCGCGGATACTTCGCCTATCCACAAGGTTACACCAGGGAACAGCCAACTGCAAGGCACTATGGAACCATCACCAGACCACAACAAACAGGTCGCCCAGACCGCAACAACCATCACAATGCCGCAACATCCAGACCTCCCAGACTGCATCATCAGTCCGCCCAGGCCGCACGGTCTGCTTGATAAACCCCCCCCCCCCACTTTCACTTCACAATTTTCAACACTCCCCCTTGAAGTGAGAAGTGGTGAACAAGCCCAGCAGTCCCCGTAACCGAGTAAATGACACCTTCGGCAACGACTTCGTGAAAATATCTACGACGTTGTCCTCACTCTGCACATGTTTCACCATAAGAGATCCCTCCAACATCTTCTCCCAAATGAAGTGGTGCTCAATCTCTATGTGTTTGGTCCGTGCGTGACAAACTGGATTATTCACCAGTTTCAGGGCGCTTTCATTGTCACCGTACAATAGAGTTGGACCGCACACTTCTTCATAGATGTCCTCTACTAGTCTCCTGAGCTAGATGACTTCCCGAGCTTCCAAGCCCGAAGCCTTGTACTCCGCTTCCGTAGTAGAGACGGACACCGAGTCTTGCTTCTTGCTACACCAAGAGATACTGGCTGATCCACATGTGAATACATAATCATATGTTGACTTCCGGTCGTCTGAATCTCCCTCATAATCAGCATCCGAGTATCCTTGAAGAACAAAACTTGTGCCTCTCCTATAAAGGAGACCCATATCAGAAGTGACTTTCACGTACTTCAGAATGTTCCTCGCCGCCATCAGATGAGGATTCCTGGGTTCCTCCATATACCGACTTACTTGGCCAACTGCATAAACAATGTCTGGCCTTATAATCGTCAAGTAGATAAGACTCCCAACCAGAGCCCGAAACACCAAAAGATCTGAAAGAATCCTTCCCTCATCCCGCCGAAGTTTGATGCTCGAAACGAAAGGAGTAGATCTACTCTTACCTTCCTGCATGCCGAATCGTTGAACGATCCTCTCCGCATAGCCCTTCTAGGACACGAGTATGTCGCTCTCTTTCCTCTCCACCTCGAGTCTAAGGAAATGGTGGAGCTCACCCAAGTCCTTCATCTCGAATCTTAGTGCTAGCTCTGCCCTGAGCCTAACTACCTCCTCTTTGGAGTTTCCCGTGATGATCATGTCATCTACATACAACAGCACCAAGACTAGAAGCTCCCCCTTCTTCTTAACAAACAAGCGCGAGTCTGAGTTTGAAGCAAGATAACCGCAAAAATGGAGGTATTCTGCAATCTTCCCATACTAGGCTCGAGGAGCCCGCTTCAACCCATAGAGAGCTTTCCGGAGCTTGCAAACGTAGTCCGGATGATCTTCAGAAACATGCCCAGTGGCTGATCCATGAAGATGTCTTTGTCGATCTCCACGTAAAGAAAAATGTTCTTTACATCCAGCTACCACATCTTCCACCCTTGGTAAGCCGCCAAGGCCATCACCACCCGAACTAAAGTCATCTTTGTCATGGGACTGAACGTATCTTCATTGTCTTCGCCATACTGTTGAGAGAACCCTCGAGCAATAAGGCGAGCCTTGTACCGCTTGATGCTCCCATCCGCCTTCTTCTTCAGCTTATACACCCACTTATAAGTCACAGGAGTAATGCCATCAACCTTGGACACAAGGTCCCAGGTCTCATTCTTCTTGAGAGCAGCCATCTCCTCATCCATGACATCTTCCCACTCCTTGACTCTAGTGGCTTCATTAAAGCTAGAAGGCGCACGCTCATCCAGGAGGCCTGCGAAGAAATAAGAGACAAAGCTCACCGTGTTCCTTTCGCAATAACGAGCTGGTGGCTTTATGATCCTCTTCGATCTCCGAAGAGTCGGCTCCTTGCTCACCACCTCCGCTGCTTCTTCAGAATCAGCTCCATTCCCGGGCACACTTGGAGCATTACTCCCCCTGCTTCCTGAACTAGAAGCCTCTGCCCTAGAGCCTAAAATACCTGGAGCTCCTGGTGACACAAGAAACTCCACTTGAAGATCTTCAGCAGCCTCCTTTTGCCCTTCATCAACCCTGCTCTCCTACAGCTCAACAGAACCACCTCCATACGACATTAGTTCATCAAAGACAGCGTCTCTTGATACAACGAACTTCCTTGTCGTAGGATCCATGCACTTCCATCCCTTCTTCTGCTCATCATAGCTCACAATGACAAGATTCCTCGCCTTTACACCAAGCTTGGTCCTCATAGCATCCGGTACATGCACATAACAGGTTGATCCAAACACCCGAAGGTGTTCAACACTGGGATTCTCCTTGAACATCGGCTCATGAGGAGACTTCATGTTGATCGGACTCAGAGACATCCGATTGATGACATAAGTAACGCAGGTCATTCCTTCCGCCCAAAAGGACCTGGGAATGCCATTTGCATGAAGCCAGCACTTGCAAGTTTCCATCAAATGACGGATCTTCCTGCAGAAGTAAGCTCTCTCTAGATCTCGTGCTTCCTACAGAAGTTAGAAAACTCGAATGATACAAACTCACCACCGTTGTCTAATCTAAACTTCTTGATCCGCAGGCTAAGCTGGCCCTCCACCAACTCTTTGAACTCCACAAACAATTGGAAAGCAACTGACTTCTCCTTTAGGAAATACACCCAAGTGTATCTTGAGTAGTTATCAATCAGCATCAGTATATATCTGCTGCCTCCAAGACTAGCAGTAGCAGTTGCCCCATCAAATCACCATGGATGCACTGCCTTGCTCCTTGTCTGAGACTTATCAAACAGAAGGCGATGAGCCTTTCCGAACTGATATCTTGCGCAGACATGGTCATCTCCGTTGGACGACAACATTGGCAAGTTTTTCACAAGGCTTCTCATGGACATAGCTTTCAGCTTGTCCATCCCTATTTGCCCTATCCTCTCATGCCAAATAGCAGCGCTATCGTTGGCCCTCATCCGATCAACATAAGAGCTTGTTGATAAAACAAACAAGTCTCTAACCCTTCTCCCTACATGAACAACATTAGCCTTAACCGCTGATATGTTGCAGAGAAATTTCAGTTATGTTGGCCTAAATAGAACGTGATAGCCCGCGTCAACCACAACGGTCACAGAGAAGAAGTTCTTATTCATGCCAGGTACGTGATACACACTCCTTAACGTGAGTGGACCCTAAGCACTATCCAAAGAAACAACACTCTCCTTCTCTACAGTATGAACATAATCATCAGCTGTAATAATAGCTTCGTTATCTGAGAATGTCTGCAGTGAAGAGAACTTCGACTCATCTCCAGTGAGGTGATGACCACACCCCAAGTCAACTACCCAGTCATCTTGGTAGTCGATGGTAAAAAGAGCACGAACACAAGTGCTCGTCAAGAAGGCTCCTCTCCATCTGGCTTCCTCAGCACTGGAACCAGCTCCCTTTTTGTCAAGCTGCATGCCCAGGCTGCAGCTTGACCTTGAATTCATGCTTGAAGTGCCCTGGCTGATTACACCTGTAACACTTCAACTTCTTCTTATAGTTATTCTTAGGAGCAGCGCTCCTCTCTTGCTGATAGGAAGTTGAAGGCATATCCGCAGCAGCAGGCTTCTTCTTCTTCTCTCATCTCTTCTTCTTCTTATCAGTGAAGAGAGCTTCACTACCTCCTTCAGAGATAGTAACTTCGGCTATCTGCTTAGCCATGCTCTCCTGTGACGCCAACAGATTCTCCAGCTCCAGTAAGGATGGCTGAGTCGCCCATCCTTGAATAGAAGTCACAAAAGCCACACATTCCTTTCGCAACCCGCGGACTATGTGCCTCTTCAACTTTGCTTCAAAAATGGGCTCATCAGGATCCAACGCTGATATTTCAGCGCACAGGTTCTTCATCTTAAGAAATAACCTTGAGATGAAAAGATCTTCTTGAGTTGCTTTAGCCAACTCATTCTCCAAGAACTGTAGCCGCGCTAAATTCTTTCTGTTGAATAATCCATCAATGGATGTCCAGATCTCAGTAGCAGACTCATATCCTAAGATGTGATCAAAGAGCTCAGGTGAGACAGCCCGCTTGAGAGAAAACTCTGCCTTTGCATTAGTCTTCCTTCAAGCTCTCACATGTTCAGCAGTACAAGTAGCAACAATCACTTCTTACTTGTCGTCACCACCACCGACCTCCCACAACTCCTCACCAATAAGATAGCTCTTCATACACGACTTCCACTTCTTGAAGTTATTTGATGTAAGAAGTTCAATACCAAGACACCTTGCAAAAGCTCCTTCCATTACAACACCACTGATCTACTAGCTTCCAGAAGCGCCGAACACAACTGAGGTTGATCACTGCTCAAGCCACTATTCCCTCTGATACCATGTTGAAATTTCACAAGTTGATCAGGAGATAGCTTTGATACCAAGTAAAACTTTCAGAGCTATCAAGCTGACTACTTGATCAAGCAGAAACGAGAACCAGACGCAAGAACACTCCAACCATAAACTGAGCTAAGTAAATCAGAGATAATATAAAGCAAACACAGATCTTGTAATATCAACTATCTTCATTACAAGGCAAGAAATACATGGCGAGACATGATTTTGCCAAGTACAAGGGAGATGCAAACAAGCAAACAAGAAGAAACAAGCCGGGCGGACTGCCTCAGAGACCACCGAGTCCGCCGAGACCGCCAATCCGTTGCTGAACCAACTGAACTACGGAGTCCGCGGACTACCCGTTATTCTGCTGAACGACTGCTCTGCAAGCCGCTGCCGAACTGAAAGAACAGACTGCCTAGTCCATCGAGACCGGCAGACAGGTTATTGAACTTGGAAATTGCTGGAGGAGAGAAGACTAGCTGGCCGCAAATGCGACCTGCTGAAACCGCCGTTTGTAAACCGCAAGCTCCATTGATCCCTGACCGCAGTCAGAACTAGACTCCGGGCTTCATAGTGCTAGCCGCGCAACCTGCAAACGGCAACCAGTTAAACTTCTCAAACTGCGCGGACAAGAAAACCGAGACCGCGACAATTAACCAACGCTCAACTTACTGTTCCTTAGTTACTGTTGATGTGAAGGGGGGGTCCTATTTATAGGCGCGGAGAGGAGTTTGGTCACCGCCCTAGTGGATAGAATCACCACTCCAGCTCGCAGCTTGCACAAGTCAGTCCGCCGAGTCCGCACGGACAAGCCAACCAAAAACCGTCTGGTACCAAGGCTGGAAGCCAAGCCGCAACCCGGCGGACACCGCACCAGTCCGCACGCTTCACATCATGCAGACACAACAACAGCCCACACACTGCAGCAGTCCGCACACTACACGCGGACACAACACCAACCCGCATAGGCCGCGAACACCGCACTAGCCCGCAACACAAGTCCATGATCAACAAGCACAAGCCGCCCGGCCAACCAGCGGATATTGCGGACTCTGCGGTCACCCTGGACTTGTCACAGATTGTGACCAAGTCCAGCAACCAACCAAGCTTTGACGCGAGCTCGGCGGACAAGGCTCCAATCCGCCAACTCCCAAGTCAGACCGCCAACAAGCCGCTCCATCAGAGCAAGGCAATCAGCCGAACTCACGAGCTCCAAGAGCAGTCCGCATAGAGCGAGCTCTGCAGACTCATAGAGAGTCCGCACTTCCGCGGATACTCCACCTATCCGCAAGGTTACACCAGGGAACAACCAACTTCAAGGCACTAGGGAACCATCACCAGACCGCAACAATCAGGTCGCCCAGACCGCAACAACCATCACAAGGCCGCAACGTTTAGACCGCCCAGACCGCATCATCAGTCCGCCCAGGCCGCGCAGTCTGCCTGAACTGTCTCCCGGCCCTCCCTTGACATGCATGTGCATATAAGAATAACAAATTAACACAATGCAAAGTAGGTCAACAAAAAATAAACAAAAGAATGCAAAACTATGTCTTCTCAAGTAATTGAATAGGTTTTCCAGGAGAATTAGGTCTTCTCAATTGATTGTATCATTTTTGACCCCGCAACCTACAAGGAAGAAAAAGCCGGAAATTTAACTCCATAAAATAGAAAACAGCCCAAAACCGCCAATTCATAGTTTCCTTAACATAATAGAGATGAAGAAAATTCCGGCAAACAGACAGGCCAATTACCCCCAAATCCTCAAAAATACAGCAGACCAAGAATCATATAACTCGGGAGGAGATGGATCACCGACGTGAGCACCGAGGGGATAAGTCATCGACATTTGGAAAGAGAGGCGTGGGCTCGCCGGCGAGAGGAACTCCGAAGCAGGAGAGGGTGGTTAGCGCGAGAAAACGAGGCCGTCGGCTTTGTCTTACTACAGATTGGGAGGGTTGGATGATGGTCGGCGAGAGAACAAACGCGGAAAACGTGAAACAAAAAAAGTATCACTATGATTTTTAGCTAATTTTGTGTGTGCACATAGCCATATTTGACCTGCCTTTAACATTGCTTGCGCTCTTATTATACCAGATGGTGTGAAATTTTCTATATATTGTCATGCAAAGTTAATCAAAATATTTATTTAACTAAAGAAAATATTATGCTTGCTACATATATTAATTTGTTGGTTTTAATAATATCACCATTGAATAATAATCAACAATATTCTACAAATAAGTTATGAACTTGGTTGCAAAAAACATTTCAGCATGAACAAGGGGAAAAAAACTATACTTTACACTACAACAAAATAGGTTTATATATTGCCACAAAAAAAACTCTGCTTTACACTAATGTCCGAGCGTCACTCGACGAATGAGTAGTCTAGTATTTTCACCTTCGCTATAAAAATATTTCTTAGCAAATGTGGCCAAAGGGTTTCCTTTAAGGGATGGGCATAGACTAAACATCAATTTGAAGTCAAAAATAGTCACCAACTCACCATTTTCATTGACTCTCTTATCATTATCAAATATATTAAAGGCATGTCTTTCAATGATTAGCAACTCCTAGCACTGTAGGTGGAAAGAAAATTTTGACTATTTGTTGGGCAGCAACCTCCTCTCTTAATCTACGAGCCCAATACGTTGCTTGTTGCAATTAGGGTTGTTCACGAACGGAATCGAATCGAATATCTCTTCAATCGAATCCAAATTTCACATATAATGCAGAGATTCGGATTCAGATTCGGATTCGTTCGAATATTCGGATTCGGATTCGATATGAAATGTTGGATTCGAATTCAGGTTCGAATTAAGATTCGAATTCGGATTCGAACACGGATTCGTATTCGAATTTTTCTATTAGGAATAGTTAAATATATAATTTTATTAAATATATATAATTTTATTTAAGTAATTTTACTATTCGCGAATACTTCGAATAGGGATAAACTTATTCGGATTCAAAAATTATTCGAATCCGAATTTGGATTCGAATTCGAAAATTACGAATATTTATCGAATCTTCACGAATCGAATCTCGAATTATTCACGAACTATACTATTTGTTAACAACCCTAGTTGCAATACGATACTTGTTTAAAGGAAACAATAGCATTATTCTTCCAAATTCGAACTTATGAACTAGTTGAATATGCGTCAACGTTTGATCCTACATCAATCATGTTTTGACAACACGAAATTTTCTCTAGAACCCTAAATTAAGAGAGTGTAACAATGTTGCAGATGATACAACACATCGTCTTGCTTTGATTATGAATGTAGGCTGTTGCACCTTAAAGAAGACATACATTTACACAATTGTTTTCCTTTACATTTTATATAAAATTGGAGGGAGATGTCAAATTACGGTTGACGGTCGACCGGGTTTCTCTCATTTTTTCTTCGTTTTAATTCAAAATTGCTTATGGTAAATGTGTGAGACTACAGATTCATTTGGCGGCCAGGGCGTTTTTGCTCCGATGAGTTTGGACAAAACGCCACTATCATAGAATGTATATTTGCCATGCATTACAAAGATTACGACCACCACCATGAGAATAAAACTAGTTTTGAACATAAAAGTAAATAAGTTCCTCAGGTGAGATTGGGCGTTCACGAACGACGGTTCATAACCACTGCGTTAATGAATGTTGGAAGAAGTGGCGGACGCAGGAGTTCTATGTAGTGTGGGTGAAACAAAAATTTATTCAAAAAAATTGTCGACAAATTATTCAAAATGTACCCTACTTAATTATAAAAAAATTCTATGCGCAACAACATAAAAATTAATGTGTTTATTAAAAAAAGTTTAATCATCATTATAATAATTAACTTATTAAAGTAAACTTTAAAGAAAAACACACCAATGATTTTTTTTAAAAAAATAACTTTATACATCAAAACATAATAGTGAGTTTGTTTATAAGAAAATAAAAATTTAAATAACAACAGAACCCAAAATCACAAGCATAAAAGACAAACAATATTTATTTAATAAAAAAATTGAAAACAAAATCATCTCTAGGATTAGAACCCAAAACCACAAACATAAAAGACAAACACTTCACCAACTGAGGTACATTGAAATTTAGTTTGCAACATTTTTAATATTATATATAATCTCATACCTTATTCATCAAGACAAAGAACCTATATTCAATTATTGGAAATATAATTTTTTAAAATCCAGTGTGGGCGGCCGCCCACCCTCGACCTCATGTAGGTCCGCCCATGGTTGGAAGATAAGCCTCATCACGACAAGTGTGGGCAAGACCACCTAAAGAGCAAAGCCACCTAAAACTAGTTTTATGTTATTTTATGTATGGCCACCTATGTTGGCCCATCAATTATCACTCTTATAATATTTTTGGCCTTTATAAATATGACCATCCTTTTGTAATAAAAGTAAAACACAACTCCTCAAATATATTTGAAAAATCTCTCTTAAAGAAATATAGTCCAATTGCTATTTTTCCTCTCTTCCCTCTTCTTTTCTAGTTAATTTTCTCTTAATATTTTGATTTTCCAACAACAATCGCCACCGCAGTACTACCAAACGGAGCATACATGAGTTTTCAAGTATGTGACTTTTTTGAAAATTGTTGTCCCTATTTTGAACATTACAAAATATTTAAGTTATATACTGCATAAATAAATATGTTGAGAAAAGAAAATGCAGGTTCATATATCTGAATGGCTAGCCAAATATGGGACTGGGATCCTCTCCAGTTCACGCGAACTGGAGGGGATCCAGTTCACGCTCCTGATTTGTGCCTCCCAAATCGGACGGCGGACAGGCGAGAACTTGAATTGCGGCTGACTTGGCTAGTGGGCCCCGCGAGTGCACTTGAGTTCCCTTCCACCGTCCGATTTTGGAGAGGAAATCAGGGCCGCGAACTGGAGAGGATCCCGGTCCTCAAATATGAGCTAGTTCATAGGTTAGTTTGGCTTTGATTCCAAATGAATGAGCCAACACTATCTCATTTAGTATGAAAAATTAGAAAAATTAAATAATTTTTTGTTAATTAATATCAAATTTAACTAGTTAAATGCTTTTTTTTACTTTAACTACAAGACTAGCAACAATTTATTTTGCAAAATTAACAACAATTTTTTTGTTACAAAAATAACAACAAAATGGTTTTTTGAAGCCCATTAATTTTTATGTTCAAAGCTAGATACTACATTGTTAAGTGCATTAATATTTATGTTAAATGCTACCACCCAACTCTCTCTCTCTCTCTACTTTATCTATATACACACTCTCTCCCTCTCTCTCTACTTTATCTATATATTTATGTTGGAAGAAGAAGATGCAAGTTAACAACAATTTTTTGTTACAAAACTAACAATATTTTTTTGTACAAAAAATAACAACAATTTTTGTATGGAGTGCATGCATTTATTCTAAAAACTACCAGCAATTTTTGTATGGAGTGCATGCATTTATTCTAAAAACTACCAGCCCCCCCCCCTCTCTCTCTCTCTCTCTCTCTCTCTCTCTCTCTCTCTCTCTCTCTCTCTCTCTCTCTCTCAACAATTTCTTTCTCCCAACAAATTTTTTTTTTAAAAAAGTGCATTAATATTTATGTTAAAAGCTAGATATTACATTATGAAGTCCATTAAAAACAATTTCTTTCTCACTAAAATAACAACAATTTTTTTTTAAAAAAAACTACATTAATATTTATGTTAAAAGCTAGCTAGATATTACATTATGAAGCCCATTAATATTCATGTTATATAAAAGCTACCCGCCAATTCTCTCTCTCTCTCCTTGACCTAAACCCTAAACCCTGCACCATGCATTGTTGGAAGAAGAAGAAGAAGAGGCAAGGTTTATTATTATTTCTTCACTCATAAAGACCTTCCAAAACGCCCCACACAAGCCCCAAGATCCCATAATGGCTCTTCTGTGTAAATCCCACCACCCATTTCTTCAACCAAGTCATCCTCTCCCCCTCCACCTCCACAAGCCTTCACCATACTCAAACCACCACCATTCTCCACAGCTGGAGAATTGTTATTTCTGCAGCTCAAATAGTTCTCCGGCAGTATGCTGCTCAACTCACCGGATCTACTACTGTCCCCACCAAACCCGAACAACTCGCCCGGCTCAAACCGGTCGAAAGAATCTTCCGGCTCGGTGAACCGAGCCGCCGTTTGGTTTTCGAGCGAAGGGATTAATGGTGTTGGCATCTGCATTGCAGCTAGTGTTTGGGAATGAGGTCGGGCAGCCGCGGGATCGAGGAAAGTGTGAAAGGTGGAGTTTTGGTCAGGGTAGACGAAGTTTGTTCTAGATTGGATACCCTTCATGCTAAGGGCAGCCCTGTCGTAGGCCAAAGCGGCTTCGTGGGCCGTGTTAAAGGTCCCAAGCCAGTGCCTTTCCTTGGTTGTAGGGTCTCTTATCTCCGCCGCATACCTTCCCCACGGCCTCTTTCTAACTCCGAGAAACCTTCCCGGCTCCGCGGGTCTCCTTCTTCCTCTCTTCTCGAGAGAGCTTGTGGAGGAGGAGGAGGATAGTGATTGTTGGGAGTGGGAGAAGTTCATCATCATGTGTGGATTAATCTCTTCTTCATCATCTTGAGTAGGAAGGTTGAGTGCATTGTTTGGAGGGTTTGTGGTGGAGGAAGACATTGGTGTGAAATGATGAGTAGAAGGTTAGAAAAGTGGGTTATAGCAAGGGTTAGGGAAGGAGAGAGGGGTGGTGAGGTTGGTAGCTAGGTTTAGGAGAGGTTGCATGTGTAAGGAGAAACTAATTAGGGACCCTTAAATAGGTTTTTTTGAAAGGCTTTCATGGTTAGATGCATGGAGGACAAAGAAAAAGTATAAGTTGTTAAAGCTTATACACACACACACATATGTTACTCAATAAGGAATATTTCAATCAGTGGAGATTTGGGGATCAAGGCTAGCTAGAGTATTATTGAGATGGTGAATTCATTGGAAATTTCATGAGCTCACATACACTGCGAGGGGAATAGAGTGGTGGACGCTATGGCTAAATATGCGCTGCGGCGAAACATTGGATGTGGTTTCTCTCGATCTATTCCACCTTCCTATCCCTCTCCACAATGTCATCAATATCACTACAACAAAATGGATCTACCGCCGCATTGTTTTGGGATTTCACGACGCTTTTCAAGCGTCGTGGAAGATTTTGCGGCGTTTTACAAAAAGCATCAAAAGCGTCGTTATTTTAATTATTATGTGAATGATGGGAAGCTTTCAGGAGCGCTTTTCGAGGAGGAAGACCATATGTGAATGGCGGACGGTGGTGAGCGAGCAAACCCTAGCTTTCGTCTCACCGCTCGTGGTTGCGCACTGCTTTTGCTTCTGTCTTTAGGCTTCGATAAAAAATAGGGCACGATCGATCGGGTGGCACAAGCGAAAATAAGAGCGTCAAAGAGAGCCTTTTATTTTAATTATTATGTTAGAATCTATGAGAACGTTTTGCTTCAAATCGCCGCAATTAATACTTCCTACAATGACGCTTTTCTAAAAGCACCGCAACAAATATAAATGTACCACGACATTTTAAAAAACGTCGCAAAAAACGTTGTCATACGCGCTTTTTCTTGTAGTGAATATGAATGCTAGTAGTAGCTCCCCTCATATTCGGGTACTGATTGTTGATCTAGCACTATTTGTCTGGATTTAGGGTAAGGTCGCATGATTGTAATTGGTGGATCGGGGTAGCTCAATCCGCACCAGATGTGCCCTGCATCTTTTTTCTTCTTATATAAAATTGGTCTTATTGTGTAAATCTTTGCTTAATTTGCTCAGTGATTCTTTTAGTGATCTCCCCTGCGAGTTTGCATAATTATAGGTTATACCCCTCTATCTTTCACCTCTAAGTTTCTCTAGTTTATAAAAATGCCCCTTCCATTAGAAATATGGATTAAAAATGATAAAATCAGCCAAATTATTTATGAAATTCAATTTTACCCTTTCTAATTATAACTCTGCATTGAAAGGTACGACATTTTCCTTTAGAAATATGGATGAGAAATGATCAAATGTGCTAAATTATTTTATGATATTCCAATTTTTCTTTGTAATAACTCTACATTGAAAAGAATGCATTACATTTTTACACTTTGTAATGAATCTAGAATCATTATAAAAGGATAAAATCAGAATATCATAAAATAATTTGGATGATTTTATCATTTCCATCCATATTCTAATGGAACGATATTTTTGTAAACTGGAAAACTTAGAGCGGAGGTAAATGTAATTTTGAAAGATGGGCACAACCTGTAATTATGCAAACTCCTAGGGGACGTTCCTATAATTAACCATATATATATATATATATATATATATATATATATATATATATATATATATATATATATATATATATATATAACAAGGAAACAACTTGAACAAACAATGTGATATGGACCATGTGCTCTCCATATTTTAAGGGAAACCGTAATGGTATAACTTTTTGTCGTGTTTAATGATTTTAAAAACTAGCTAAAAGTTAGCTAAGCTTGAAGATAATATGAGTCTAGAGATAACATGAGTGACCACAAATGTAAAAGGTGAAGACTTTCTTTATCAATTCTCATGGCATTGTCATGTAGCCAGGGAGCAACCCAAGGCTTATTAATTAATGCATAAAGGAGTACTAATTAGCCTCTCATAATAATATATGAGAGCTTTTTTTAATATTTAGGACCCACCCTTCCACCACTCACTCTTTGACTCATTAATATGATTATTATTATTATTATATCATCATCTAATCATGATTAATCATATATGTTTAAGATATTAAATAGTCCCCTTAATTAATTACATATTTGAATTTGTTTAGGGAGGCCAAACCCATCATTATTTAAAGCTAGACAGAAGACCATGTTGAAATACTACTCACAATTCAATTAAGTTTCTCATGCATGAAAGTAAATCTAATGATTTTTTTTTACGCGTTTTGGTAGGTTACATTATTTATTTAGTTATATCTATTTTTTGCCTTGATACGCATTAGAGTTTTTCGTGACCTACAATTAGGGGTAGTGTTCACGAACCAAATTGAACAGCTCTTCAATTGAATTTAAATTTGACATATAATGCAGGTTTGGATTCAGAATGTTAGACATGAAATGTTAGATTCGAATTTGGATTCGAATTCAGATTCCAACATGCATTCAAATTCGAACTTTATAATGTTTAATTATATATAATATTTAATAACATATACAAATTTTATTTAACAATATATTTTAATATTTGCAAATCCTTCAAACTGGCCAGAATAAAATTAATCGAATTCAAAAACTATAATTCAGATTCAAATTCGAAAAATACGAATTTTAATCAAATCATCACGAATCGAATCCCGAATCATTCACAAACTATACTTGATATAGGAGCTATTTTCTACTGAATTAATTTATTTTTGTTTCATCGATGAAGTTCTCCCCTTCATGCAGCCAATGATTTGCCTTCACGAAATCTCAAGCAAATAGACCTAGGCTCCGTTTGACATGGCGGCGGCATTCGTAAACACACGAGTTAAACCATCATTTGTTAAGAATCACCTAAGAAATATCATCCGTTCGAACATAAAAGTGGATGAAGTTCTTTAGATGGGCGCTAACAAATGACAATTTAACCCCCATATTTATGACCACCACCACCATGCCAAACGGAGCCCTAGCTTGCTCTTCCTCACCCGTCGATTTCACCCAAGGATTGCAAAAAAGATGAGAACTTGACCATCAGAGCTATTAAGGCACTTCCAATATATATGACAACACATGCAATAAGAGACTTCTTTGCTTGAATAAAAAAAATGATATTTCATGCTTATATTTTAAATTTGTTTTTAAAAAAACATATCATTTAAGACCTTTTGCGCGCGTGAATAGACGTGAATTTGGACAAATACCCCGTCATCATAGAATGTACGTGCCACCACCAAGGAAAGAAAACTAATTTTGAACATAATTGTGGACGGAGTTCTGTATGCAAGGTTAGTCGTTCACAACGACGGTTCATCAAAATCACTGCGTTCATGACCGCCATCACAGTGCCAAACGGGGCCTAATTAGTAGGGGAGGATCAAGAGAGGAAACCCGAGAGACACTGCCCCCCCCCCCCCCCCCCCCCCCTCCAAAATAGTTAGTGGACTTGAATTCCTCTCATTGAGGCAATGAATTTTAACTACTTATACATCAAAAACAGTGGCCAGATGCGAGAGAAACATCTCGGATAAAATGAAATCGTTCAAATTTTTGTTGTTGGAAAAAGTTAATGTCTGACCCCCCCTTGTTAAAATTTCTAGAACCCAGTGACGCATTCCTATGGTGAAGGACAAACATCGGGAAAAAATATCATGCACTCGACACACATGAGCTGAGTGCATCAAACGCAATCCACTACATTATTAGATCTAAACCACTACATTGCTATTTCATTTTATAAAAAATTTATGCACCCCCATTATCATTTTTCTGAATCTACCACTGCTAATTAGATTCTTCATGATCGAGAAGATAAAGGATTAGCCGAAATCTTAATTAGCATGCTAATTAATATATACTTAATTAAGAGTAAGTACTCTCAAAGTACTCTTGATTAATTTTGGTGGTCTTCTCAATCCCAATAATGAAAAGAATATAACTAAATTATATATACATATATATACTTATATATAATAATAAATAATTAAGTAATGTAACATTTTGCATTGTAAATTGTTGAAGAAACGACAAGATCAGCCTTGGAATGGACGACGCTTGACTTCTCCACTGAAATTTTGTGTGCTTTGATGAAGAATGTGGAGCCACTTTTGGATGTATTCAACTGAGGAAGCCAGGTATAGCATGTGTGCTCTCAACTTTGACTTCCTGTTTGGAGGATGAGGAAGAGGAAAGGCAAGTGATTGGCTGTGCCCTAATAATGGAGGGAAACGGGGGCAATATTTGTGGGGTAGGTCACTTAAAACAAGGCCAATGTAAAGAGGTTTACATGCACGTACACTAGGTGTGAGTGTGATAGGACCCGCGGGGATTGTGGTCACATGCAGGTGTGCAAAAGTAACGGGACTGGAAATTGAAGCTCGTTAATTTGGGCTCTCGGACTGGCAAAAGTCTGGTTAGGTTTGGGTAAGCTGGCTTGGTCAAGACCCAGGTCAGGCCTAAGGGCCTAAGGAGGCCCCCATTTAGCTGCAAAGCCCGACCAGGCACGAGTTCGCAAGAGCAAGGCAGTATTGTGGGATTTACAATCCCGCTCGCAACGAGATTTACAAACCGTAAATAAAAAGTGTAAATTCCGTCCTGGTGGGATTTTAAAATTTTTAATTATTTCATTTTAAAATAAATTAATATATTATTAGCTTCGACCTATGTGTGGGCCCGACCTGGTCTAGGCTAGAAAAAGCCTAGTCTTCAGGTCCTACAATACCCCCAGGGGCGGATTCAGATTGGGGCCCGAGGGACACTGACCCCTCATTATTTTTCAAAATGGTTAGAGTATTTGGATTCCTCTGGTCGAGACAATGAATTTTGACTACTTATTATATGTCAAAAACGGTGGCCAGATGAGGGAGAAACAACTCCAGTAAGATGAAAATATTTTTAAAAAATATGTGCACCATCATTATTAATTTTAGGCGTTTAGTGCTTTGTCTCTCTTACTAGCTAGACTAACGGATTACAATCACCGCTCTTCATTCTCCAGTTCAACATCAGTGACAACGAACATGTATCAAAATTGAGCCAATCCGGTGGGTCGCGTGCGACGAGTCCGTTAAATATTATGATGGTCTTGGTCAATTTCCATGTTGACGCACGAAATGCGTCCTCCAGTTAACGGGTTGTTCGATCTCACAAGCTAGAAGAAAAAGAGGGTTGCGGGAAATTGAGGCGAGGTTTGAAGCAAGGGGAAGCTTGCTCGAGCAGAGAAGAAGCTTGCTTGGGCAAAGAAGAAGCTTGCTTGAGCAGAGGAGAAGCTTGCTCGAGCAGAGGAGAAGCTTGCTCGGGCAGAGGAGAAGCTTGCACGGGCAAAGAAGAAGCTTGCTCGAGCAGAGGAGAAGCTTGCTCGGGCAGAGGAGAAGCTTGCTCGGGCAGAGGAGAAGCTTGCTCGGGCAGAGGAGAAGCTTGCTCGGGCAGAGGAGAAGCTTGCTCGTGTAGAGGAGAAGCTTGCTCGGGCAGAGGAGAAGCTCGATCAGGAGTTGTCGAGCAGACGCTACTTTGACGGTTGGGCTCTGATGGTTAGACCGAGAGAGGTAAAGAAGAGACGGAGCCGCTTGCAGCGGCAACAGTAGACTTCGCCCGCCGCGGCTTAAATGCTACTCTTGCGGCGGGATTTTCCCTTTAATCAAGAAGCAAGTTTACAACTTACTAATACACCATTACACGTAAAAGTAGTAAAGGGTACAAGGGGAAGCTGGCGGCTGAGAAAAAGAGGGTGCCAGAGACTAAGTAAAAGAAACCGGGCGGACTCGGTGGACTGGAAATCTGAGTCCGCAGGCCTTGCAGGCAGAACTATGGAAAGCTCGGCGGACTGGAAATCTGAGTCCGCAGGGTTTGCTGTCAGTTGCCGTTCTCCGGCGCTTGTCCTCAAATGAGAGATCTCGGGGCCTATTTATAGGCCCGAGGGGAATCTTCTTGAAGCGGGGCCCAGTGACGTCATCATGGAGGACTGGGCGGACACGGAAAGCAGGTCGACGACCTCGGCGGACTCGGCGGACTGGAGTTTTGTGTCCGCAGGTCGTTGGGAGAGCGGAGCAGAGGAGGCGCGGCCTGAGGAGCAGGTCGTTGACGACCTTGGTGGACTGGCGTTTTGTGTCTGCAGGTCGTCGGGAGAGCAGAGCAGAGGAGGCGCGGCCTGAGGAGCAGGTCGTCGACGACCTCGGCGGACTGGCATTTTGTGTCCGCAGGTCGTTGGGAGAGCTGAGCAGAGGAGGCGGCGCAGCCTGATGAGCAGGTCATTGACAACCTCGGCGGACTCGGCTGACTGGCGTTTTGTGTCCGCAGGTCGTCGGGAGAGCAGAGCAGAGGAGGCGCTGCCTGAGGAGCAGGTCGTCGACGACCTCGGCGGACTGGCGTTTTGTGTCCGCAGGTCGTCGGGAGAGCTGAGCAGAGGAGGCGCGGCCTGAGGAGCAGGTCGTTGATGACCTCGGCAGACTCGGCGGACTGGCATTTTGTGTTCGCAGGTCTTCAGGAGAGCTGAGCAGAGGAGGCGGCGCGGGCTGAGGAGCAGGTCGTCGACGACCTCGGCGGACTGGCGTTTTGTGTCCGCAGGTCGTCGGGAGAGCGGAGCAGAGGAGGTGCGGCCCAAGGAGCAGGTCGTCGACTACCTCGACGGACTCGACGGACTGGCGTTTTGTGTCCGCAGGTCGTCGGGAGAGCGGAGCAGAGGAGGCGCGGCCTGAGGAGCAGGCCGCGCCCGGGGCAACAAAAGGGGCGGCGGCCTAGAGCAAGCCGCACACCCCACGGGCAGCCTGGAGCAGGACGCCCAAAGGCGGCGGCGGCCTGGGCAGGCCGCCCACCTAACGAGCGGCCTGGGCAGGCCGCCCACCCCACGGGCGGCCTGGAGCAGGCCGCCCCAAGTCGGCGGCGGCCTGGGCTGGCCGCCCACCTCACGGGCGGCCTGGAGCAGGCCGACCCAAGGCGGCGGCGGCCTGGGCAGGCCGCCCACCCCACGAGCGGCCTGAAGTAGGCCGCCCCAAGGCGACGGCGGCCTGGGCAGACCGCCAAACTCACGGGCGGCTTGGAGCAAGCCGCCCAAAGGTGGCGGCGGCCTGGGCAGACTGCCCACCTCACGGGTGTAAGACCCCCCTCCCGGAACACAAGACACGACACGAGATGGGTCTTATGCTCAGAACAGCTGCCTTGGGGTAACACTAGCATACGGGCTAGCCTGTAACACAAGACTCCTATTCTGCCGGCTACAACCAATATCAACATATGTATGCCAACCCAATCATAATAATATGAAGAAGTCAATCCACAAAAAGTCATGAGTCCAAAAGGTACAATAGTTGAGAAGCTAAAACATGCTTTTATATAGTCAGAGTGCAGTTATAAAATTGCCCTGAATGGCTACAACAAAACTCTCATCACTCACATCTGTAACAGACGGTAGCGATGTCACCGTCCCTTCAGGCCCTGTCGTCCTGGCCTTGCTGATCGGCTCCATAACCTGCTGCTCCACCTGCGGGGTTTCCTCCTAAAATGGAAGACGTAGCAACCGTTAGTCATAAAGACTAAGTGGCTTCACATCCGCTCCCCCGACGACTCCTCGGCACCGGACGGAGAAATGGACAGGGTAAAATATATGTATAATAGCTGGAGTATAACAAGCAAGTGGTATAAAAAGTAATAAGAGATTCTAGCAGTTCTACCATCTATCACAGCATATGAATATAGCAGTATAACAGAAAGTAACTCAACTTATATGGGTTGCCATACAAACATATAAGTTGAGGATCGTTCAGCAATAAGTAACACATCGTATAGGAGTGCCCATACAAACTTATACGATGAGGGTCTTGTGTATGTAATGAGGTGCAATGTTATGTATGCGATGCAATGACACACCCATGATCACGCACATGCAATCGCTATGTCGACACAGACTGGTAGTTCCCACTTTTCGAGCAGGTAGCTAACCTCTCAGGCGCCATCCGTCGTGGCCAGACGGTGACAGTAGAACGGGCACTTCTACTACTAAGTGGTTATCCACACTACCTCACTTAGGCCTCCGTATGCCTCTACACTAAGAACACAACAGCGGAGCCCATGCGTACTACGGCCCAGCGGGTTCTCTTGGGTAGATGTGCACCAAGATCCTAGCCCCGAACTGGCCTATGCGTGACACAGAGAACCTCGAAAATGAGCACGAGGACCAAGCCCCACCGTTCACTTGGCACGGAAGGAGCCTCGGGACGTGAACACCGAGGACCAAGCCCAACTGCCCAAGGTCTATCTGTCAACTCCCATCGGTGTGACGATTGGCGAGCCCGTAGACCTGCCACACTATCCTTGACCCGGGATTACGACACTGCGTGTCGACTCACACCGCATGCAATTCCACAATACCGTAGCATGGAAGGAGCCTCGGAAAAATACGAGGACCAAGCCCAACCATCCATTTAACACGGAAGGAGCCCCGGGACGTGAACACCGAGGACCAAGCCCAACCATCCAACTTTACTCATCTCAACATCATCCCAGCTAGTGACGACCAACTCTGCACTTGCTAACTTCCGCAATGCTACCCGTAGGGAGACGACACTCTAAACGTTGGACTACTAAATTTCCTTCTATCAATTCAACGTACATCATGGCCATAGTTTAATCATCTACATGTCATTCCAAATGATTTCAACATGATATAAACAATGCGCATAAATGATAGTCCACCAATTTATATCCAACCCTTTCGTTCAATTAAGCTTGCTCACAATTCGTTGTATGAACTCAAATTTATAAACATCAACCTTCATATCACTATGATGATTATCCCAAAAGAGTTCACTCGGGCCTCGAGTTAGATTGCAATATTAATTCTACCGGATCTAAATCCACATTATACACAACCCAGAATTTTAGGTGCAGAATAAATCTGGACAACAACTTCAACCGAGGGTTCCCAAGGCTACAGGAATCCGGTGAGTGCGTGTAACCACTCAATGGAAAGGTCTTTCCATCGGCTACAATTTTCCTGTTCAGCCTGTAATACAGATGAGACTAGAACTCACATGAAATTGGCCCCAAAGCCTGCAACGTACAGAATACAAATTCTGTGCGCTTAGTTTACAACCCTAACTTCGATATGACATTCCCGTGGCTACTGGCTTCCCCTGAAGGCGTGTAACCACTCATTGGAAAGGTAATTTCAAGGGCTAAAACTTTTGTGTTTAGTTGAAAGCCCAGATCTGACCCTTTCTTGCTTGAACACAGCCAAGAAGGTCGCTGCGTGCAGAACACAGATTTTGCACGCATCTTGAAGCGGAATGAACGGCATCGGTTCATCTTCCTCCTCAAGGCAATTTCCCCAATTCGCAACCAAAGGCTCCTCCACCCTTATTCTCCCTCTCAAGGCCATTCCTCTTCACGAAGCCACCCCCATCATCACTTTGAAGAGGGGGACGTTGAAGATGTCTTGTCTTTAGAACACACGTTGTAGCAAGGCCCTTCCTAAAGAAATCTCCATTTCTCATGTCTATACTCTCTTGAGTCGACATCTCACCTAGATAACTACAGATCTAGCACCAAGGGAGGGGGTAGGAAGCTCACCTCATTTCCAGCGGTAACACCATCCTCGGCCATGGATCTTGTCATCCTCCTCCGCGGCATCATTTTTCCCTTGACGGCGATGGTGTTTCTCCTCCTCCAAAGCTTGCTCCAGCCGTTCTCTTCCTCCAGGAATGTTCCCTCCAGAAATTAGGGATTGTGAAGAGAATGAGGATGCTAGGGCTTCACTTTTCCTTTTTATACAGAAGTGACACGGGTAGGGACACAGCCGTGTCCTTACCCGTATCCTACTCTGGCGAAACGGCTTGACCGCCGTTTCGTGCTCCTACACGGGTACTGACACGCCCGTGTCGATACCCGTGTCCAGGTGACACGGGCGTGCCACCTCCCGTGTCAACACCCGTGTGGTTCTCGGGGAACCACTCGTCGAGCTGGGCTTAAGGCACACGGGTAGGGACACGCCCGTGTCCCTACCCGTGTCCTTCACGGGACAAACCACTCAAAGCCGTTTCACTCAAAGCCATGGCACTCAATGCCATGACACATGGGTAGGGACACGCCCGTGTCCCTACCCGTGTCCTTCTCGAGACACACCACTCAAAGCCGTTTCACTCAAAGCCATGGCACTCATGCCATGGAACACGGGTAGGGACACGCCCGTGTCCCTACCCGTGTCCTTCTCGGGACACAACACTCAAAGCCATTTCACTCAAAGCCATGACACTCACGACATGACACACGGGTAGGGACACGCACGTGTCCCTACCTGTGTCCTTCTCGGGACACACCACTCAAGGCCATTTCACTCAAAGCCATGACACTCAAAGCCATGGCACTCAACGCCATTGAACACGGGTAGGGACACACCCGTGTCCCTACCCGTGTCATGCTCAACTCCAGTTTCTATCCTATTTTCTTATTTCCTGCAAGTGCGTACCTGATCACCTGCACCCCCTTGAGCCTACACCAGCTCTCCCGACACCAAAACACACACAAGGGGCCTAGCGCGAATCGGGACGTTACAAATCCTATAAACAAAATAAAAGATTTTGTCCCCGAAATCAGGCTAAGGCTATGGGGAGTGAAGCATATAGAAAGCAAAATACACTTTTAAATATAATTACCTGGAGCGAACAACTCTGGGTAGCGTCTTTGCATCAAATCCATTGGCTCCCATGTGAATTCCTCCTTCCCATGATTAGACCATAGCACCTTCACCAAGGGAACACTTTTGCGGCGCAAGGTTCTTATCTCGTTATCAACGATCCGCACCGGCTCCAGTCGCACAGATCTATCAGACGCCACAGCACCATCAGTTGTGGGGATGTATTGATCGGGCCGCAACAGCGCCTTTCGAAGCGACGATACATGGAACACGTCGTGAAGATTCTCCAGCTCCGGCGGTAACTCCAACCGATAGGCCAAAGGGCCAATCCTTTCCAATATGACATAGGGCCCAACATACCGTGGGCTGAGTTTCTTAACTCCCCGTACCCGTGACACTCCATGCATCGGCCGGATTTTCAGGAACACTTTATCACCCACTTGAAACTCCACCATACGGTGTCTTGCGTTATAATACTTCGCCCGCCGACTTTGAGCCTCCAACATATGATCCCTTATTAGCCTAACCACCACATCAGTGTCATCTATATACTCAATTCCCAAAGCCCTCGGGTCTTCATCTTGCACCCATGACAAGGGGGTTCTACACCTTCTTCCATAAAGGGCCTCACGGGGCGCCATGCTGATGCTAGCTTGATGGCTATTATTGTAGGAAAATTCCACCAAGGGCAAGAGTCTTTCCCACGGATCTCCCCTATCTATCACACACAACCTCAACAGGTCCTCCAATGTCTGGATGGTCCGCTCAGACTGCCCATCCATCTGAGGATGAAACGCGGTGCTGAAGGTAAGGCGCAAGACCAAATACGCCTGTACCGCCTTCCACTCCTTGGAGGTAAAGTGTGTGACACCCCTATCCGTCACATAGCATATAGCAGTAGGTCCGGCCGGGGCCCGACGCCATATACTACGGACAGACCGGTTGGTTACGTGTTGAAACCATTCAACCAATCATGTCGTCCTACACAACACCTAGCGGAAGCAATTTATTAGGTTGCAAAAGAAATAAGAACCCAGCCACAACAGCATGAATGTCCACTACAAACTCAGGAATGTACACATGCATCAAAAGAGAAATGGCCTTAAGGCCTTACACTGTTCACTTAACAAAAGGAGTGTTTTCCAAACTTCGGCACGCAGGCCGGCCATACATGAAAACGGGAAAGAAACATAAGCAATTAGGCCTTCGAGGGCCGGCACAGCAACAAGGGCTTTAGCCCGCTATTTCCCGCTCTGCTCCGCAGCACCTGCAAGCCACAACCACCGCCCGGTGGCAAACAATAGCAACGGTCAGCAATGCTGACCAAATTATAACAATCCCGCCCCCACATTCGGGGCGGCGATGCTCTTTCCCTGCACTTTATTAGCATAGACACTTATATAAAGTATTTGCACTTCACCACAGGCGTAGGCTCGCGCGGCCACACACCCCGTGCACTCAGGGCACATTCTCGGCGAACCGGCCAACGTCACATCAATTCAAGCCATAGACGTTCCCAATCCACCACCGCCTCTTGGACGGTCATCCATATGAGCATTTTGCCTTCCTGGCCTTGGTCACGGCAATTTAAGCCATAGACCGCCGAAGACCCTCATCCATGCCAACGGTCCTACCGAACGACATAGACCGGGTACGGTTCCGCCTGACCCGTGCTCATATCGCAACGGCAATTTAAGCCATATGCGCAGGTCAAGACTCACCGAGTCCCGTTTCCGCCACAACAATCACATAACCCGGTTATGTTCACGTTGGCTCCCCGGCCACCGTGTTGGCAAAACACGCTTTTGCCCAGTTTTCCGGGTGCACCTTGGAGTTAATCTCCAAGGCTCCCTGATGCAATCTACCACGTAGAAAACCCGAAAACACCCAAACACCCGGATTCTTGCCCGGTTCAAATGCAATGCAACATCACCGATCCGTACCAACATGTCCGAATAGGCTTCACACACAATGCCTATGTCCGTTTTCGCATACGAACTCTACACAAGGGGGACTTCACATATCTACCCCAAGGAACGCTCCAACTCTTCGCTCACTCGCGAGAGAGGGCTTCCTGTGCAAAGGAAAAGAGGGCTTCACATGCCCAAAGATGAGAAATCGTTACCCTTGCGTTCTTCCTCGGCGCCATGAAAATCTATGCGGATGAAAAGCACCGCAATCTCCTTGCCTCCGCGGATCCGAAGACGGCTCGCGATTTGGAGCTCCGAATATCCACCGGCCGCCGGAGTTGACCTCCTTCTTCCTCCTCCAAGCTCTCCCTTCTCTCTAGGTTTTAGAGAGAGAGTACCCAAGAGAAATAAGGGTTTCAAAACCCTACTCCCGTCTAAAACCACCCAGGAGCAGCCTCCCACCGTCGGATCCAAAGCCAAGGAAACGAACGGTCGAGATTAGACCTGAAATCACAAAATCTGGGCCGAACACGGGTTCACACACGGCCGTGTGCCTGGCCGTGTAGCTCATTCGCCGTCTCGACCAAAATTGAAAACCAGCAACACGGCATGTGACACGGCCTGCGACACGCCCATGTCGGGACCCGTGTCACGCCCCCCGTGTGCAATTTATCAACACTTCGCAGTCAGAGAGGTACACGGCTTGGTGACACGGCATCAGACACGCCCGTGTCAAACTAGACACGCCCGTGTTCGTGCCCGTGTCATTACCCGTGTACCCAACCGCACAGCACAGGTGTGACACGGCCTGGGACACGCCCGTGTCCTAGACCGTGTTCCACCACACAACCATCGTCGACCTGCACTGGTCGACTATACGGCCAGCTCGACGGCCCGAGCTCGACATGCCCGACACGGCCTCCGACACGCCCGTGTCGGGGCCCGTGTCACCTGTACCAAAAATCCTGTCTTGGCCAAATTCGATCCCCGTCGCTCCTACAACATTTTGGGGTGTTACAATTCTACCCCCTTAAAGAATTTCGTCCACGAAATTAATAAAGGAAAAACAGGACTTAACGTAAAACAGTACCTGAGCGAAACAATTCCGGGTATTCCTCGAGCATAGTCTGCTCCCGTTCCCAAGAGAGCTCCTCACGCCCGCAATTATCCCACCGGACCTTAACCATCCGGATCTCCTTGTTACGAAGCCTCTTGACCTCAACATCTTCGATGCGAATGGGCTTGACCCTAGTCGTCAACCCTTCGTCCACCGGCACTTGGTCAACCGCGATCACCTGCGAAGGCTCTTGCACCGCCTTCCGCAACACAGAAATGTGGAACACATCGTGTAACCAACTCAACTCCACCGATAGCTTCAAACGGTATGCAGCTTCGCCGACTCGCTCCAGAACCTCAAAAGGTCCAAGGTATCTTGGGCTCAGCTTCTTCAAGCGTCTCACCCGCGAAACTCCCTTGAACGGCTTCACTTTCTGGTATACCCAATCGCCTACCGCGAACTCCACGTTCCGGTGCTTGGCATTGTAATACTTCGCCTGCCGGTCCTGAGCGATCAACAAGCGCTCCCGAATGATCCGCACTAACGAGGTAGCACTCTCCACCTCCTGCTTCTTGTACAACCTTGCCTCACCCGTTTCAAGCCACGATAACGGCGTGCGACACTTCCTACCATACAGGTCCTCGAAGGGCGCCATTTGTATACTCGCTTGGTAGCTGTTGTTGTACGCAAACTCCACATAATATAGGTGGTCTTCCCAATGCTTCCCGAAGTCTAGAACACACATGCGGAGCATGTCCTCCATCGTTCTATTGACCCTCTCAGTCTGCCCATCCGTCTGCGGATGGAAAGCTGTGCTGAACTTTAACTTTGTTCCCAGCATCTGCTGCACTAACCTCCAATCATTTGACGTGAACCGCTCATCGCGATCACTCACAATGCTACGGGGCACACCATGCAGTCTAACAATATTGTCGACATACAACTTTGCCAATTTCTCCACTGGATCATCCTTCCTATGCGGAATGAAATGCGACACCTTGGTTAGCCGATCTACGATCACCCGATGGCGTCGTTCCCCTTCTGCGACCTTGGCAACCCGTGCACAAAGTCCATAGATATATCGTCGAATTTCCACTCCGGTATAGACAAGGACTTCAGAAATCCTCCCAGCTTTTGGCATTCCGCCTTCACCAAGGCGCACATTTGGCATTTAGCTACGTACAACGCCACATCTTTCTTGAGCCCCGGCCACCAAAACAACTTTTTTAGATCACGATACATCTTCGTGCTCCCTAGGTGGATTGAGTACTTGGTATGATGAGCCTCGTACATCAACTCCGCCCGGAGGTTACCCCCACTCGGGACGCACAACCGATGATCCTTCCTTAATAAACCATCTTCCACCGAGAACTGGGAATTTGACCCATCCAGAGCGGCCTCCAAAAGCTCCTTCATGGAGTCATCTAACTCCAATGCCTGCCGAACCCGGTCAGCCAGGTCATACTGAACTTCTGTCCAGTTTAACATTGCTTTGGCGCTCGTCTGCCTGTCAACGCAACAGATCTCAAGCTCCTCCAATTCCCGTACTAGCCGCTCATCATGCACCGACAACCAGTTGGCTTGGGCGGGAGCCCTGCGGCTCAGCGCATCCGCAACTGCGTTGCCCTTCCCGGGTACATAATGTATTTTGAAGGTGTAGTCCCCTAGGAACTCCATCCACCTCCTCTGCCTCATATTAAGGTCCTTTTGATCCAACAAGTATTTTAGGCTCTTGTGATCGGTGTATATATCGACCCTTACGCCGTAAAGGTAGTGCCTCCACAACTTGAGTGCAAATATCACGGCCGCCAACTCCAAGTCGTGCACCGGATAATTTCTTTCATGCACCTTCAACTGACGCGATCCATACGCTATCACGCTCCCATGCTGCAACAACACGCAGCCCAAGCCACTACCCGAAGCGTCGCTATACACCTCGAAGCCCTCGGTCCCACTCGGCGAACTAAGCACTGGCGCCGTGGTCAACCGTCTCTTCAGCTCCTCAAAAGCTTGCACGCACTCTTGCGTCCACAAGAATTTCTGATCCTTCCTTGTCAACTTCGTGAGAGGTAATGCTAACCGCGAGAAGTTCTCTACGAAGCGCCTGTAATATCCGGCAAGCCCGAGAAAACTACGGACTTCCGCGACAGAAGATAACGGAGGCCACTCCCGTATCGCAACAATCTTCGCCGGATCCACCGCTATACCTTCCCCACTCACTATATGACCAAGGAACGCTACCGAGGGTAGCCAGAACTCGCACTTGGAGAACTTTGCGTATAACTCATTCCTTCTCAGAGTCTCCAACACCAGGTGCAAATGCTTGAAGTGGTCTTCCTCGCACTGCGAGTACACTAGAATATCATCAATGAAGACGATCACAAAGCGATCCAGGTAATCTCTGAACGTCCTGTTCATCAGATCCATAAACACCGATGGCGCATTCGTCAGTCCAAACGGCATGACCGTGAACTCGAAATGCCCATACCTCGTACTGAACGCCGTCTTCGGGATATCACATTCCCTGATCCTCAGCTGATAGTACCCCGACTTCAAGTCCAACTTGGAGTATACCGATGATCCGACTAACTGATCAAAGAGATCATCAATCCTCGGGATCGGGTACTTATTCTTCTCCGTCAGCTTGTTCAATTCTCTGTAGTCGATACACAGCCGCATACTCCCGTCCTTCTTCTTAACGAAGAGGACTGGTGCGCTCCAAGGCGACGAGCTTGGACACACATACCCTTGCACCATCAGCTCCTCTAGCTGAACTTTCAACTCTGCCATCTCCTTAGGCGCCAACCTATACGGAGCACGTGACAACGGTTTGGCCCTCGGCACGAGCTCGATGGTGAAATAAATCTCCCGCTGCGGTGGGGCTCCGGGAAGACTATCCGGGAACACATCGGGGTATTCACAAACCACGGGAATGCTATCCAACGTGGACTTTGGCTCTACAACTCTCACTATTGCGAAGAACAGATCTGCACCAGCACGAACCGCCTTCACCACCTGAAGAGCAGACATCAGTGTCTTGCTCGACCCCTTTAGCCCCTCGAATGTAGTCTCCCGCCCTACACCCAGCTTGACCTCCTTCCGGTCATAGTCAATCCAAGCTTTCTGCTCCGAAAGCCAATCCATCCCAAAGATCACGTCGAACTCTACTAGCGGCAGCAATGACGCTAGCAAGTCGAACTCTTGGCTCCCAATATGAACCTTTACGGCGCACACCCTATCCGCACGCATCGAGCACCCATTCGGTAGCAGCACATCCAACTTGTCCTTCGCCATCGAAGAAGGGACTCCGATGCGCGATATGAAACTTTCGGACAAGAAGGAATGTGAAGCTCCCGTGTCGAACAGTGCCCGTGCCGGACTATCACTAATCACAACAAAGCCTATACAAACAATATTAGGCTAACAAGCAATAGATAACGATATTAAAGCTAACTTGCTATAAATTAACTCATACTTGTCACCACATCCGCTTGCTTGATGGCCTCCTGCTGGCCCAAGTTATAGACTCTAGGCTGAGTCGGAGCATAGTGGGACGCGGTCGACTCCACCGCTTTGCCCTTCTCCTTGTAGGTAGCTCCTTGTTTCCTTTCGGATTTTGAGCGTCCACTCCAGCAATCACGGGCAAAGTGCCCCGTCTTTCCACACGTGAAACAAGCGCCCGGGGTTCGATTGGTAGTTGCCCCCGAGGCACCTGAAGAGGCTGGACCCGACGTCTTAGCTTTCTTATAGAATCTACGGTAGCCCGACTTCGACGTAGTCGGTGCATTGAACTCCGCTTTCTTACTACCGGATTCCTTCTTCGCTTGGACATTCTTCATGTCCTTCTCCAAGGACCGGGCCGAATTGACCAGGGTCATGAAACCCTGCGCCTTGGGCCCCGACAGTAGAAACCTTAAATCATCTCTTAGCCCTTCGTAGAAGCGGCTCGTCTTGCGCTCCTCGTCTGCGAAGGTAGCGCCGGCATATCTCCCCAACCGAGTAAAATCGTGGAGGTACTCATCAACGGTGCAGTCCCCTTGCACCAACTTCTGAAACTCGCTTTCTAGCGCAATTCTCTGCGCCGAGGGGAGGTATCGAGCCATGAATAGTCTCGCAAACTCCTCCATCGAAACTTCGGCCAACGGCCTTCCCCGCAACTGATATAGCTCTAGGCCTTCCCACTATAGTCTTGCGTACCCATCCAACAGGAACGTCGCTATTGTGGTCTTCTGCCACTCTTCCGTTTCCATTGCAGTCATCACCCTGTTGACCCTTGAGAGCCAATCCTCTGCTTGGGTCGGGGTTTCTGCCCCCGTGAATACCGGTGGATGAAAGCCCATCACGTGCTTCAGTTGTCTTTCAGTTGCTCTCCGAGGCAACTCTGGCTCCAAAACTACTTGCTCAACCCTCCTTTGCTCTGCCGTCTGAAGCGGTACTTGCTCCACAGCAGGAGCAGGCTGCTGCACCTGCCTTGCAGGCTGCGCATTGATCATTGCCATGACCGCTTCTGCCACCAACCTAATGGTCTCGGCAGACGGAGGTGTTGCAGGCGCATCGCTTGGCGCACTGCTCGCCTCAGAACCTGGCCGTTCAGACGGCCCATCACCACTTCTGGTCACCTATAATCGTGCAAAACACCGATAAGTGACCAAAAAATTACTGCAAACAGCAATTATAGGAACACGCAGGTTCCTCAAACATGTATATTTTCATTCCTAAGTGGACATTCATGGGTTCTTTTCATGTTATAACGATGACGCACACATGTGCTCACCACCCCTTAAAGTGAATTCGTCCACGAATTCATTTAAGCTTGACCGAAACCAGAAGTCTGATACCAATTTGTAACACCCCTATCCATCACATAGCATATAGCAGTAGGTCCGGCCGGGGTCCGACGCCATATACTACGGACAGACCGGTTAGTTACGCGTTGAAACCATTCAACCAATCATGTCGTCCTACATAACACCTAGCGGAAGCAATTTATTAGGTTGCAAAAGAAATAAGAACCCAGCCACAACAGCATGAATGTTCACTACAAACTCAGGAATGTACACATGCATCAAAAGAGAAATGGCCTTAAGGCCTTACACTGTTCACTTAACAAAAGGAGTGTTTTCCAAACTTCGGCACGCAGGCCGGCCATACATGAAAACGGGAAAGAAACATAAGCAATTAGGCCTTCGAGGGCCGGCACAGCAACAAGGGCTTTAGCCCGCTATTTCCCGCTCTGCTCCGCAGCACCTGCAAGCCACAAACCACCGCCCGGTGGCAAACAATAGCAACGGTCAGCAATGCTGACCAAATTATAACGATCTCGCCCCCACATTCGGGGCGGCGATGCTCTTTCCCTGCACTTTATTAGCATAGGCACTTATATAAAGTATTTGCACTTCACCACAGGCGTAGGCTCGCGCGGCCACACACCCCGTGCACTCAGGGCACATTCTCGGCGGACCGGCCAACGTCACGTCAATTCAAGCCATAGACATTCCCAATTCACCACCGCCTCTTGGACGGTCATCCATATGAGCATTTTGCCTTCCTGGCCTTGGTCACGGCAATTTAAGCCATAGACCGCCGAAGACCCTCATCCATGCCAACGGTCCTACCGAACGACATAGACCGGGTACGGTTCCGCCTGACCCGTGCTCATATCGCAACGACAATTTAAGCCATATGCGCAGGTCAAGACTCACCGAGTTCCATTTCCGCCACAACAATCACATAACTCGGTTATGTTCACGTTGGCTCCCCGACCACCGTGTTGGCAAAACACGCTTTTGCCCAATTTTCTGGGTGCACCTTGGAGTTAATCTCCAAGGCTTCCTGATGCAATCTACCACGTAGAAAACCCGAAAACACCCAAACACCCGGATTCTTGCCCGGTTCAAATGCAATGCAACATCACCGATTCGGACCAACATGTCTGAATAGGCTTCACACACAATGCCTATGTCCGTTTTCGCATACGGACTCTACATAAGGGGGACTTCACATATCTACCCCAAGGAACGCTCCAACTCTTCGCTCACTCGCGAGAGAGGGCTTCCTATGCAAAGGAAAAGAGGGCTTCATATGCCCAAGGATGAGAAATCGTTACCCTTGCGTTCTTCCGTGGCGCCATGAAAATCTATGCGGATGAAAAGCACCACAATCTCCTTGCCTCCGCGGATCCGAAGACGGCTCGCGATTTGGAGCTCCGAATCTCCACCGGCCGCCGGAGTTGACCTCCTTCTTCCTCCTCCAAGCTCTCCCTTCTCTCTAGGTTTTAGAGAGAGAGTACCCAAGAGAAATAAGGGTTTCAAAACCCTACTCCCGTCTAAAACCACCCAGGAGCAGCCCCCCACCGTCGGATCCAAAGCCAAGGAAACGAACGGTCGAGATTAGACCTGAAATCACAAAATCTGGGCCGAACACGGGTTCACACACGGCCGTGTGCCTGGCCGTGTAGATCATTCGCCGTCTCGACCAAAATTGAAAACCAGCAACACGGCATGTGACACGGCCTCCGACACACCCGTGTCGCCTGCGACACGCCCGTGTCGGGACCCGTGTCACGCCCCCCGTGTGCAATTTATCAACACTTCGCAGTCAGAGAGGTACACGGCTTGGTGACACGGCATCAGACACGCCCGTGTCAAAACTAGACACGCCCGTGTTCGTGCCCGTGTCATTACCCGTGTACCCAACCGCACAACACAGGTGTGACACGGCCTGGGACACGCCCGTGTCCTAGGCCGTGTTCCACCACACGACCATCGTCGACCTGCACTGGTCGACTACACGGGCAGCTCGACGGCCCGAGCTCGACACGCCCGACACGGCCTCCGACACGCCCGTGTCGGGGCCCGTGTCACCTGTACCAAAAATCCTGTCTTGGCCAAATTCGATCCCCGTCGCTCCTACAACATTTTGGGGTGTTACAAAGTGACCATCACGGTCCGAAACTATCGTCTTAGGCACGCCGTGATACCGTACAAACTGCTCCACAAAAGGCATACCAAGACATTCACGTGAGCCTCCTTCTTCATAGGGATAAATCGGGCTACTTTCGTCAGTCGATCAACGATCACCCATACTGAATCATTCCCCGAGCGGGAGCGAGGTAGTCCATGTATGAAATCCATGGAAATACCCTCGAACTTCTATTCGGGGATGGGCAACGACTGTAACAGGCCACCGGGACTCCTGCTCTCCGCCTTCACTCTTTGACAGGCTTCACAATGCGTCACAAAATATCGAACATCCTTCTTCATTCCCGGCCAACACATCGTTTTTCGTAAGTCGGCGTACATTTTTGAAATTCCCGGGTGCACTGAATATTGAGAGCAATGCGCCTCTCTCAAGATATCCTCCCGGATTCTGCCACCTTTGGGAATGTAGAGAATGCCGCGAAAGTAAACGAGGTCGTCCCTTAGTGTGTACTCGTCGGTAGTCCTGTATTCGATTAACTTTATTGCCGGGGACCAGAGCCGCATCCAATCCTTGCTCCACCCGGATCCAGTCCCGGATATCACAAACTATGCTCATGTTGGACAAGTACTCCGTATATTCTGTCGAAGGAGCCTTAAGTATTAAGGTAATATCCATCTCCTCAATCATCCGCGCCAACTCCATGCTCATCAACCGAGACTCTGGGCTCGAGCCAGGTACTTTCCTACTTAATGCATCGGCTACCGAGTTCGCCTTTTCGGGGTGGTAGTTCATGGTGAACTCATAGTCGCATAGAAACTCTAACCACCGCCGTTGTCTTAAGTTCAACTCCTTCTAGGTATGGACGTACTTCAAGTTTTTATGATCCGAGAAGATTTCGCAGTGGACGCCGTATAGATAATGCATCCATACCTTCAAGGCAAACACCATTGCTCCTAACTCCAAATCATGCACCGGGTAATTGATTTCATGCTTCTTCAATTGTCTTGAAGCATAAGCAATCACGTGTCTGTGCTGCATTAACACCGCTCCCAACCCCTGATATGACGCATCCGTGTAAACTTGAAATCCCTCCTTTCCAGGCGGAAGGACAAGGATGGGGGCGGAGGTAAGTCTATGCTTCAATTCTTGGAACGCCGCTTCACATTGAGGTGTCCACTCAAATGGCACTCCTTTCTTCGTCAAAGAAGTAAGCAGGAGGGCAATCTTGGAGAATCCTTTTACGAACTTGCGGTAGTACCCGACAAGTCCAAGAAAATTCCTCACATCGACCACCGACTTAAAGGGTGACCACTCCTTCACGGCACGCACTTTGGCCGGATCCACAGCTAGCCCAGCCCCACTGATCACATGACCCAAGAAAGCAACTTCCCTAAGCCAGAATTAACACTTGCTAAACTTGCCGAACAGGGCGTGCTCTTTTAACTTCTCCAGTACTAAGGCCAAATTCCTCCGTCTTAGAGTAGACTAAGATGTCGTCAATGAACACAATGACAAAGACATCTAGATAGAGCTCAAACACCTTATTCATCAAGCTCATGAAAGCTGATGGGGCATTTGTGAGCCCAAACGACATCACTGTGAACTCATGTAAGCCGTACCTTGAGCGGAAAGCCGTTTTCTGAATATCATCCTCTTGTATTCTCAATTGATAATACCCCGAGCGCAAATCTAGCTTGGAGAACCAATGCGCTCCCACTAGTTGATCGAACAGCTCATCGATCCGAGGTAGCGGATAGGTGTTCCGTACCGTCAGTCGGTTGAGCTCCCGATAGTCTATACATAAACGCAGGGTTCCATCTTTCTTCTTAACGAATAGAACAGGGCTCCCCAAGGTGATGAGCTGGGGCGAACAAACCCTGATTCTACCAACTCTTGCAGTTGGACTCTAAACTCCGCGAGTTCTTTTGGGGCCATCCGATAAGGGGTCGTGGAGACAGGCTTAGTTCCTGATACAAGCTTAATCTGAAAATCTACTTCTCTATGCGAGGGTAATCCTGGTAATTTCTCAGGAAATACCTCAGGGAAATCCCGCGCTACCCGCACATCCTTCACATCTACCTTCATCTCCTTTAGTTTGAAACATATCAAGTAGACTTCATCCCCTCTCATATGAGCTTTCAAGGTCTGGATTGAGGATAATAATAATCGTGGTGCGAACTTTATACCTTGGAAAATTACATCAGTATCTTCATGTTTCAAATAGATTCGCTTCTCCGCACAGTCGATTCTTGCATAGTGCCAATCCAGCCATGCCATGCCCAGAATGAGATCGAATTCTGGTATTCTCAAGATTGTGGCAGGGGTATCAAAGGTCTTTCCCCCAATCATTATCTCCAATTCACACTTCGCGGTTGCAGTCATCTCAGATCCGTTTGGGAGGCGCACTCTTCGAGCAATACCAGTGAAGTATTGCACTCCGTGTATATCCTTGATGAAGTCTTCAGACACAAAAGAATGTGAGGCACCGGTGTCAAACAACGTATAAGCCGCTTTCCCGCTGACCATCACGGTGCCTAAGTGTCAACAATCATACTCAAGCTAGATGTCTAGTACATCTTAAGCAACTTGAGAATATTAATGGAAGCAAAATAATGAATTGTAATCGTACATGCAATCATCTCCTGAGGATTCCGCTCTTGAGTGATATCCAACGCATACATCTGATCCCGAGAGGGCCCGGGGTTTCTTCCTCGTGGTCCTCGTCCTCGACCACGCATGTATCCCCGCCCCCGAGGGGCTACTGGAGGGAAAGCAGGAGGCGCATCTCCAAATAGTTGCTGGCAGTAGCGTCGAATGTGGCCCGGTTGGTTGCATTCGAAGCACACCCGTTCCTGTCGTCCTCTGTGTTGTTGAAATTGTTGAGGTGGAGGCAACGCTGGCGGTTGCAGAACCGGGCGCTCCTCTCTAAAATTCTAGGGGAAACGCCTGCCACCTCTCCGATATCCTCTTCCTCTTCTATTGTCAAATCTCCTTCTGTTGCTGGGGCTGGCTTCCATCACGCCCTCCGCTGGCCTCTTACCACTTCCCAAGTGGTTCGCTTCCAACCTCTTCGCCATATCAATAATCTCCGCCAGACTAGAGTCCGCTATAAATAAAAGGGCTTGCCTTAGGGGATCTTGCAATCCTTTGTAGAATCGTTTTGCGTACCCTCTATCATCCAACTCATAAGAGTCAGCAAATCTAGCCAAGTGCTGAAACTCCCGTTGGTATTCTGTCACCGACTTGGACCCTTGCTTTAGTTGCAAAAATCTCTCTTCAAGATCATCCCGAGCGGCCGAGGGGATGAAATGCTCTAAGAAGGCTTCGGAGAATTCGCTCCAACTAATATCCGTGTACACTCTTCCGTGAAAAGTGGAGCCCATGAGGGACTTCCACCACCTTTTGGCGTGCAGCTCTAAGAGTGTCACCACAAGGGTCACCGCCATGTTGTTTGGGCACCTTATTACTGCTAACAGTTCTTGTACAGTGTTGAGCCACTCTTCCGTACGCACCGCCGACTCCATCCCAATATAAGCGGGAGGGGAGAGAGCTCAGAAAGTGCTTACCCAATTGGATCCCGGACCCTATTGTTGTACAGGTGCCTGCTGAGATTGGGACCTAAAGGCGTCAAAAATAGCTGCGAGCGTCTGCCCCAGCTCTGATTGTTGGAATTCTATAGGTACGGACGGGGCAGGGGTGCCCCTACCTGGCTCAGCATGTACTGAGATCTACACATAGGGTACAAACTTAAGGTTAAGTCGGCTAATCTAAGGTCATAGATGGACAGACTTAGTGTGAATTACACATGGGCACACCACCGCTTCCGCTAAGTTAGTTTGCCCTCAAACTAACTAAACAAACGGGGGTGGCACCATTGTTAATTGACTTCCTCAGTTCAGGATAGTAGCAAGCTGATACCATTTGTAAGACCCCCCTCCCGGAACACAAGACACGACACGAGAGTGGTATTATGCCCAGAACAGCCGCATTGGGGTAACACTAGCATACGAGTTAACCTGTACCACAAGACGCTTATTCTGCCAGCTACAACCAATATCAACATATGTATGCCAACCCAACCATAATAATATGAAGAAGTCAATCCACAAAAAGTCATGAGTCCAAAAGGTACAATAGTTGAGAAGCTAAAACATGCTTTTATATAGTCAGAGTGCAGTTATAAAATTGCCCTGAAGGACTACAACAAAACTCTCATCACTCACATCTGTAACAGACGGTAGCGATGGCACCGTCCCTTCAGGCCCTGTTGTCCTGGCCTGGCTGATCGGCTCTATAACCTGCTGCTCCACCTGCGGGGTTTCCTCCTAAAATGGAAGGCGTAGCAACCGTTAGTCATAAAGACTAAGTGGCTTCACATCCACTCCCCCGGCGACTCCTCGGCACCGGGCGGAGAAATGGACAGGGTACAATATATGTATAATAGCAGGAGTATAACAAGCAAGTGGTATAAAAAGTAATAAGAGATTCTAGCAGTTCTACCATCTATCACAACATATGAATATAGCAGTATAACAGAAAGTAACTCAACTTATATGGATGCCCATACAAGCATATAAGTTGAGGATCGTTCAACAATAAGTAACTCATCGTATAAGAGTGCCCATACAAACTTATACGATGAGGGTATTGTGTATGTAATGAGGTGCAATGTTATGTATGCGAAGCAATGACACACCCGTGATCACGCACATGCAATCGCTATGTCGACACAGACTGGTAGTTCCCACTTTTCGACCTGGTAGCTAACCTCTCAGGCATCATCCGTCGTGGCCAGACGGTGACAGTAGAACGGGCACTTCTACTACTAAGTGGGTATCCACACTACCTCACTTAGGCCTCTGTACGCCTCTACGCTAAGAACACAACAGCAGAGCCCATGCGTACTACTACCCAGCGGGTTCTCTTGGGTAGATGTGTACCAAGATCCTAGCCCCGAACTGGCCTATGCGTGACACGAAGAGCCTCGGAAATGAGCACGAGGACCAAGCCCCACCGTTCACTTGGCACGGAAGGAGCCTCGGGATGTGAACACCGAGGACCAAGCCCAACCGCCCAAGGTCTATCTGTCAACTCCCATCAGTGTAACGATTGGCGAGCCCGTAGACCTGCCACACTATCCTTGACCCGGGATTACGACACCGCGTGTCGACTCACACCGCATGCAATTCCACAATACTGTGGCATGGAAGGAGCCTCGGAAAAACACGAGGACCAAGTCCAACCATCCATTTAATACGGAAGGAGCCTCAGGACGTGAACACCGAGGACCAAGCCCAACCGTCCAACTTTACTCATCTCAACATCATCCCAGCTAGTGACGGCCAACTCCGCACTTGCTAACTTCCGCAATGCTACCCGTAGGGAGACGACACTCTAAACGTTGGTCTACTAAATTTCCTTCTATCAATTCAATGTACATCATGGCCATAGTTTAATCATCTACATGTCATTTCAAATGATTTCAACATGATATAAACAATGCGTATAAATGATAGTCCACCAATTTATATCCAACCCTTTCGTTCAATTAAGCTTGCTCACAATTCGTTGTATGAACTCAAATTTATAAACATCAACCTTCATATCACTATGATGATTATCCCAAAAGAGTTCACTCGGGCCTCGAGTTAGATTGCAATATTAATTCTACCGGATCTAAATCCACATTATACACAACCCAGAATTTTAGGTGCAGAATAAATCTGGACAACAACTTCAACCGAGGGTTCCCAAGGCTACGGGAATCCGGTGATTGCGTGTAACCCCTCGATGGAAAGGTCTTTCCATCGGCTACAATTTTCCTGTTCAGCCTGTAACCCAGATCAGACTAGAACTCACATGAAATTGGCCCCAAAGCCTGCAGCGTACAGAATACAAATTCTGTGCGCTTAGTTTACAACCCTAACTTCGATTGGGCATTCCCGTAGCTACTGGCTTCACCTGAAGGCGTGTAACCACTCATTGGAAAGGTAATTTCAAGGGCTACAACTTTTGTGTTTAGTTGAAAGCCCAGATCTGACCCTTTCTTGCTTGAACACAGCCAAGAAGGTCGCTGCGTGCAGAACACAGATTCTGCACGCATCTTGAAGCGGAATGAACGACATCGGTTCATCTTCCTCCTCAAGGCAATTTCCCCAAATCGCAACCAAAGGCTCCTCCACCCTTATTCTCTCTCTCAAGGTCATTCCTCTTCACGAAGCCACCCCCATCATCACTTTGAAGAGGGGGAGGTTGAAGATGTCTAGTCTTTAGAACACACGTTCTAGCAAGGCCCTTCCTAAAGAAATCTCCATTTCTCATGTCTAGACTCTCTTGAGTCAACATCTCACCTAGATAACTACAAATCTAGCACCAAGGCAGGGGGTAGGAAGCTCACCTCATTTCCAGCGGTAACACCATCCTCGGCCATGGATCTTGTCATCCTCCTCCACGGCATCATTTTTCCCTTGACGGCGATGACGTTTCTCCTCCTCCAAAGCTTGCTCCAGCCGTTCTCTTCCTCCAGGAATGTTCCCTCCATAAATTAGGGATTGTGAAGAGAATGAGGATGCTAAGGCTTCACTTTTACTTTTTATACAGAAGTGACACGGGTAGGGACACGGTCGTGTCCTTACCCGTGTCTTACTCTGGCGAAACGGCTTGACCGCCGTTTCGTGCTCCTACACGGGTACTGACACGCCCGTGTTGATACCCGTGTCCAGGTGACACGGGCGTGCCACCTCCCGTGTCAACACCCGTGTGGTTCTCGGGGAACCACTCGTCGAGCTGGACTTAAGGCACACGGGTAGGGACACGCCCGTGTCCCTACCCGTGTCCTTCACGGGACGAACCACTAAAAGCCGTTTCACTCAAAGCCATGACACTCAACGCCATGACACACGGGTAGGGACACGCCCGTGTCCCTACCCGTGTCCTTCTCGAGACACACCACTCAAAGCCGTTTCACTCAAAGCCATGGAACTCATGCCATGGCACACGGGTAGGGACACGCCCGTGTCCCTACCCGTGTCCTTCTCGGGACACAGCACTCAAAGCCATTTCACTAAAAGCCATGACACTCACGCCATGACACACGGGTAGGGACAGGCCCGTGTCCCTACCCGTGTCCTTCTCGGGACACACCACTCAAGGCCATTTCACTCAAAGCCATGACACTCAAAGCCATGGCACTCAATGCCATTGAACACGGGTAGGGACACGCCCGTGTCCCTACCCGTGTCATGCTCAACTCCAGTTTCTATCCTATTTTCTTATTTTCCGCAAGTGCGCACTTGATCACCTGCACCCCCTTGAGCCTACACCAGCTCTCCCGATACCAAAACACACACATGGGGCCTAGCGCGAATCGGGACGTTATAACGGGCATCCTGGAACAGGCCGCCCCAAGGCGGCGCCGGACTGGGCAGGCCGCCCACCCCACGGGCGGCCTGGAGTAGGCTGCCCAAAGGCGGCAGTGGCGTGGGCAGGCTGCCCACCTCAAGGGCGGCCTGGAGCAGGCCGCCCACCTCTCGGGCAGCCTGGAGCAGGCCGCCCCAAGGCGGCGGCGGCCTGGGCAGGCCGCCCACCTCACGGGCAGCCTGGAGCAGGCCGCCCACATCTCGGGCGGCCTGGAGCAGGCCGCCCAAGGCGTCGGTGGCTTGGGCAGGCCGCCCACCTCACGGGCAGCCTGGAGCACGCCGCCCTAAGGCGGTGGCGGCCTGGGCAGGCCGCCCACTGAGGCCAGCGACCTGAGGAGAAGGCCGCCCTCTTAGGGTTGACGGGCAACTTAGTTGGAGGGGGTCTCCGAGCCTGCGACGGTTGCGCTTGTCGAGGGTCGACACCAGCGGAACGTTCAAGCTTACTGATGCAGGTTGCCTCCTGTAAGGAAGAATGCTGCGCGGTTAGCTGTCCAAACCGCATGTCCTGCGAGGGTGAGCTATGGAAGCAGCCCGTCATCCTGCATGGCACGCAGTGGCTATGCGACCAGGGCAGTTGGACAGGGGAGACCGTCCTAGCCGCACGGCCTGAGCAGATAGGAGGCCCTATTCGCCTTACCCAAAAAAGGAGGGCTAAGGCAGATCGCGACCCTTGGGTGGAAACCCTGAGCGGGCCGCGATTTGCGAACCCGAGACCTTGGAAAGGGATCGTCGATTTTGTGGGTTAACATAATCCCTGCACTTTTTCAAGTTCCGAAGGGAACTTCGAAAAAGTAGGAGACCCACGAAAATCATGATCCTTCCCTCGAGAAAAATGGACAGGAGAGGTGGAACCTGATGTCTCTCCTCAGAGAAAAATTTGCTAATGCTTGCCCTTCCCCTGCGAAGGAGAAAAGTCAAAGTAGGCGAAAAATAGGTACACTATATGCGTACCTGGGTTGACTTTGCAAAATGAATAAGACATGAATGTCTCCTAATGGGTTCTGCAAAATAGTGATGAGATGAAAACATAGGAAAAATGACAACTTGCAAGTACCTGAAGGGGGCTTGCAAGTACCTGTTAACTTCAGCAATAATAAGGGTAAGAGGCATATATAAAAGAAAACTTATGACGCAAGTATCTGGACGGAACTTGCTAATAGTTAAGCTCTGCAAAAGCAGAGTGAGCAAGTAGATATGAAATATGAACTAAGTCGCAAGTACCTAGATGGGACTTGCAAAAAACCTGCTAGGTTTGCAAAGGTAAACTGAGTAGCGTATATATGTAATAGACACTAAGCTGCAAGTACCTGAATGGGACTTGCAAGTATCTGCTAAGCTCTGCAAAAAAATAGTGAGCAAGTAGATATGAAGTAGAAAATAGGCTGCAAGTACCTAGATAGAACTTGCAAATATCTGCTAGGCTCTACAAAAGAAGAGTGAGCAAGCAGATATGAAGGAAAACTAAATCGCAAGTATCTGGAGAGAATCTGCGAATGTTGCCTTTTGATATGATAAGACATGACAGAAGAGATATCAGACAAACTCTGCCATCAATTGAATGGAGATCAGAATATGATAATGATCATCTCGCGTGATCAGATATAATGTTAACATGAAACCCAGATCAACAAGATGAAACTATCTTAATTTAGACTTGCAACAGCATGACTTATTAATCAAGAAGAACCAGATACTTTCACTAAATGATTTGTGTCGTTAGCATCTGACAAGAGAGCTCGTGGATAACCACCTGATAGAACTTCACGCAAGTAGCGCATATAAGATGATCATAAGCCAGAAAATGATATTGCCGATCCTTGGAATAGGTTGAATTTAACCTGTTGACCTGTAAAAGGCAAAAAGATAAAGGAGGGCTACACCTCGATGATGTTCAAAAAAGGCTGGATGCTGCCACAGGTGTTCCCTGTGGGCGTTATGCACCGCTTGACTTAAGAAGAAATCATCCAAAGGGCAGTCCTACCTAAAGCGGGCTGGCCGCGCTCCCTTTGAAGGGAACAAAAGACAAGCACGGAAATTCTTGAGAAGGAAACGACAGATGCACTGCTCTCATGCCTCGGGTTACAAGCATCGCTGATCAATAATACTAGTTGCGCCAAGTGGCCTATTGCTTGTCTACGAATTGATCAGCGGAATTGTGGGCCCCGCGAAGGCACGGATTGAGAGTACCAAGGAGCGTTTGGCCGTCACAATTGTGAGATGATCGAAGAGACAAGGCTACACTTTATCGCCATTGCTTGTCATGCAAAGATCATCGTAACTGTAACGTATCCTTTAGTGAAGCACAACAGAGCTAACACATGAGTCCTCCCTGGAAACACACTCTGTGTTAGATGCTGGCCAGGATTCGAAGTCCCGTCATCCTCCGCACGAGAGTTGAATGGCCCCCACTGCACATATGCGAAAACTCCCCGCGATATGTGGTCGTTGTGGTCTTACGCCAGAGGACAACCTCGAGGGGGCCCTGAGCAAGACTTGGCAATATCTCGGTGGTTCAGTGATCTCTTTGGCAAAAAAAAATAGAGGAGGAAGCATTACAATAAAGGAACTGTGTCAGTATGAGATCTCTGACGTAAGCTTTATTGAAATGAAAAAGAAACACTTAGAAGTGTTGAAAAAGAGATTGTTTGAAGAGTAAAGTAAAAGCACCTGGTCACGATTGTGAGGGGCTTTGAGGAGCTGTGATGTCCTTTTTGCTTTAGAATAGCCTTCTAAGGGAACCCTCGTCAATGACATCGATGCACTCATGCTGAATGTTGATAGGCCCCAGACGGCCTGCATCCTCTACATCTATGCAATTCAACTGGACTTCAGCCACCTCCTTACCCTTGGAGGTGGAAGGCTTCGAAGAATCAATTTTCTTGACCAGGTCGTTGATCTTGCCCTCGGCGAGCAATCTTTCAACTAGACGCCGAAGGGCCTTGCAGTCTTCAGTTAAATGACCATTTTCTCTGGGGAATTCACAGAATGGATCTGAATCTCTTGATCTCTGATTCACCGTCTGATAAGGCCTTTTGGAATTTGCCCTATCCTTCATGATCTGTTCGACTTCCAGCATGGCCTCATCGAGTTCAGAGTATGATAAGTCGTCATCTTGTGACAGATGCACCGAAGCTGCTTACAGAGGTGGGGCTGGTAGCGGTTGCAATCGTTCGCGGGCACGATCCTGGCCTGGAAAGGGGTGTTGATGATGATGGAACCTTTTTGCTTTTCTTGAGTGGGATGGAAAATCTTTCCGAGGAGACCTCGGAGGCTGCTTGTAAGGTGGAGGATTTTTCTCGGCTACAAGCCTGGAGACAAAGCTGGGGTTGCTCTTCTCACCACGGATATATGAGTTGGCTAAACCAATCAACTCCTGATAAGTCCTTGGTGCTCGGAAGTTAGCCTCAAACTTGAGTGGTCCTTCCCGCTGGCCGTGAATAAGAGCCACTCGATACATTTCTTGATCGACAATCTCGATGTCTAAGATTTCTTTCTGGAAACGATCCACAAAATGAGACCAAGTCTCAGTCTCTCGCTGCTTAATCTCAAAGAGGGCTTCTGGGCCGCCCTTTCTCTTTGTTGAAGTAGAGAATCTGAGCAAGAACTCCCTTCACAAATCAGCAAAGGAAGAGATGGACTGAGGACGTAGTCCATAGAACCAATCTCTTACTTGACCATCAAAGGTCGTTACAGGGAGCTTGCATTTGGTAGCATCTGAAAGAGTCTTGAGAGAAACAACGGATTCAAAGGCCTGAAGGTGTTTGACTGGATCAGTCTCCCCAATTTAAATGTGCAACCGCGGCTCTCTGAAGTTAGCTGGAGTCGATTCATACCGAACATTCTCTGTAAATGGTGACTGCTCCTCTTGCTCTCCTACATCATAAGGAAAAAAGGTAGCACAAGTTGCAGCTGCACAAGGAGCTGGTGGATAGAAGGGAAAAGTTGCTGCGGAAGGAGCAAAGGCAGGAGTTGATGAGTGGGGATAACTTCCCTGAAAATTTATAAATCTCACTGGACTTCCTCGGGCAGCTTCTCGGAAGAAGCTTTGACGAGCTTCGAATTCCTCATTCTAAGACCGCAAAGGGGCTGCAGGCCCTTGCGGGAAGGTTGGAGTGTAAAGAGGAAGATAGGTCGGTGGATAAACTTGAGGGGTCTCAAATGCTGGTGCTGTATTGATTGGAGGAGCTGGTGCTACTGAAGATTGTGCTTCCAATCGTTGGGTGATAGCAGTGTTAAAGTAGCGAACAAACAATTAAAAACAAGCCGGAACTTTGAATAATTGAAAGTTTTATTATCCAAAAAGATGTCTATTACAAAGGTATGCCCTCCCTTATATAGAATGGAGGTGAGATGAGAGAATACAAATAAGAGATGTGAGACTAAAAATTTACAGGACTAAGCGGACTATACAGAACAAACCGCACAAGCCGCGCGGTTAGGCATAAGGGCTAACCGCTCGGCTATCACTAGAGAGAGAGAGATCGCCATGGGAGACCGCTAGACCGCCCGATATCCAAGCCGGCTGAGACAAACCGCTAGATCGCTCGGCTACCAGACAACAACAGCACAACAACCAACCTGCTGAAGGGAAACCGCCAGACCGCGCAGTCTTGAACCCGCCAAGACAGACCGCCAGACCGCTCGGTCACCAACTTCAACACTCCCCCTCAAGCTGGAGCATATATATCGATCATGCCCAGCTTGTCACAAATATGAAGAAACGAGGCGGATAATGGCTTGGTGAAGATGTCAGCCAGCTCTTTATCAGAAGTGACAAAGTGAGTGCAAATTTGTTGCTTCAAGATCTCTTCACGAATGAAATGACAGTCGACCTCAATGTGCTTGGTTCTTTCATGGAAGACCAGATTTTTGGAGATGTATATGGCAGCCTTGTTATCACAGAACATAAGTAGATGATGGTTGTAGGCCTCTCCTAAATCCAGCATGAGAGCCCGTAGCCATTTTAAGTCACAAGTGGTCGACGCCATACTACGATACTCTGCTTCTGCACTGGACCTAGAGACAACAGACTGCTTCTTGCTCTTCTAGCTCACCAAATTTCCCCCAATAAAGGTGCAAAAACTCGAGGTTGACTTGCGATCCCCTTTGTCATCAGCATAACTTGCATCTGAGTATGCTTCAACCCTCAAATGACCATTCTTCTGAAAAAGTAATCCTTTCCCAGGCGCTGCTTTGACATACTCCAAGATCCGCAAGACGGATGTTAGATGGCACTCCCTAGGTGCTTGCATGAATTGACTTACCTTGCCTACAACATAGGAAATGTCGGGCCTGGTCACAGTGAAATATATGAGCTTACCAACCAGACGCCTGTACCGCGAACTATCTGAAAAAGGAGGCGAATCATCTGTCCAGGTTTTGTCTTCTCCAGTTTCCATGGGGCATCAGGCAGGTTTTGCTCCAGTTAATCCTGCCTCTTTTAAAAGATCAAGGGCATACTTACATTGGGAGAGAACTAAGGAGTTGGGCTTCCGAGAGATTTCGATCCCCATAAAGTACTTTGGAGATCCCATGTCTTTCGTGACCAGATGTTGATGAAGATGTCGCTTTGTTAGGGCTACCCCTTCCTAGTCATCGCCAGTGAGAAGAATATCATCGACGTACACAGTAAGAATGTTAACCCCAAAATCGGCAATCCTCTCCAACGTGCCTATTGTTTCTGGTTTTCTCTTACAGGTTCCTTTCCGCAAGGAGCAGGCTATCCCTCATGACCACCAAGTCCGCGCAAGGCGGACTGTCGGGTCCAAAATCGCCCAAGGTTGGATGCTCCGCCAGCCGCCCGCCAGGGGCGGCCTCCGCTGGCCTCCGTGGGCCGCCCGCCAGGGGCGGCCTCCGATGCCCAGGCGGATTCCCCCTGGAATCCGCCCAGGCCGCCCGCTAGGGGGCGGCCTCGCCGGGCCGGGCGGACTCCCCCGAGTTCGCCCAGGCCGCCCGCTAGGGGGCGGCCTCCCCGGGCCGGGCGGATTCCCCCTGGAATCCGCCCAGGCCGCCCGCTAGGGGGCGGCCTCGCTGGGCCGGGCGGACTCCCCCGAGTCCGCTTAGGCCGCCTGCTAGGGGGCGGCCTCCCCGGGCCGGGCGGATTCCCCCTGGAATCCGCCCAGGCCGCCCGCTAGGGGGCGGCCTCGCCGGGCCGGGCGGACTCCCCCGAGTCCGCCCAGGCCGCCCGCTAGGGGGCGGCCTCCCCGGGCCGGGCGGACTCCCCAGAGTCCGCCCAGGCCGCCCGCTAGGGGGCGGCCTCGCCTGCCGGGCGGACTCCCCCCGGAGTCCGCCCAGGCCGCCCGCTAGGGGGCGACCTCCGCTCCGGCAAGGGAGGACTCCTCCTGGAGTCCCCCCAATCAGCCCAGAGTTGCCTGCTCAGGGTCCGTCTGCCTGCTCCTCAGCTTGCTCAGGTCGCCGAGGTCGTCGAAGATGACGTCACTAGGTCCCGCTTCAAAGATTCTCCCCGGGCCTATAAATACCCCCCAAGACCTCTCATTCTGGAGGGGCAGGAGGAGAACTGCAACCTTGATCAAAGGCTGCGGACTCGGTTTTCTCAGTCCGTCAAGGTTGATCAAGCAAGGTCGGCGGACTCAAATCTCCAGTCCGCCCAGGTCGTCAGAGGCTGGGGACTTAGTTTTTTCTGCCATCAGCAGGCAGCTTCAGCAGCATCTTCAGCTTCAGTTCTCCAGTCCTCTACAGCTCCTTTTACTTAGCTTCTGACATCTCCTTCCTCAGCCGTCAGCTTCCCCCATTGTACCCTCTACTGCTCTTATGTGTAATGGTGCAATAACAAATTGTAACTCTTCTTGAATAAAGGAAAAGCCCGTCGCAAGAGTGGCATTCAAGCCGCGGCGGGCGAAGTCTGCTGTTGCCGCTGCTAGCGGCCTCCTCTCTTCTTCTCTCCTCTCTCGGCATCAACCTGCAAAGCTAACCATTCAAGTAGCTGTCTGCTCGACAGTACCTGAGCAAGCTTCCTCTCTGCCTGAGCAAGCTTCCTCTCTGCTTGGGCAAGCTTCTCCTCTGCTCAAGCAAGCTTCTCCTCTGCTCAAGCAAGCTTCCTCTCTGCCTGAGCAAGCTTCCTCTCTGCTTGGGCAAGCTTCTCCTCTGCTCAAGCAAGCTTCTCCTCTGCTCAAGCAAGCTTCCTCTCTGCCTGAGCAAGCTTCCTCTCTATCCCCGCAACCCTTCTTCCTTCACCCTTAGCCTGTGAGATCGAACACCCGTTAACTGGTTGGAACTGCATTTCGCGCATCAACAGTTAACATGCGGCCTTCAGATCTCGATTAGACAGTGAAAGCAGTGGTTACTCATGACAGACCATCAACCAGCCGAGAGTCTTTCTCCAAGTCCCAGTGATGTTTCTCTTTGGGAGGCCTTAGAGCAATCTCGCAGAGAAACTGCCCAACAGTTTCAAGCCATCAACCGTACTCTAGCAGCTCTCACTTAGCAATTGGTCGCTCAATCTTCAGCAGTGCCAGTTCCTCCAATCAATCCAGCACCAACATCGGAGACTCCTCAAGTCTATCCACCGGCTTATCCGTCGGTCTGTCCTCCTCTTTATACTCCAACCTTTCCGCAGGGGCCAGCAGCTCCCTTGCGATCTCAAGATGATGAGTTTGCAGCTCGTCAAAACTTCTTCTGGGAGGCTGCCCGGGGAAGTCCAGCCAGATTTTTGAACTTTCAGGGAAGTCACCCCTCCTCTTCAGCTCCTGCCTTTGCTCCTCCCGCAACAACCTTTTACTCCTATCCTCCTGCTCCTTTTGCAACTACTGCTCATGCTCCTTACTTTCCTTATGCAGTAGAACCAGAAGAGCCATCGCCGTTTACAGAGAGCGTTCGATATGAACCAACTCCAGTCAACTTCCGAGAGCCACGGTTGCCCATTTACACTGGGGAGACTGATCCGGTCAAGCATCTTCAAGCCTTTGAATCAGCCGTTGCTCTCAAGACCCTCTCAGATGCTACCAAGAGCAAGCTCCTCGTAACGACCTTTGATGGTCAAGTGAGAGACTGGTTCTATGGACTGTGACCTCAGTCAATCTATTCCTTTGTTGATTTGCGAAGGGAGTTCCTGCTTAGATTTTCTACCTCTTCAAAGAGGAAGGGCGGTCCAGAAGCCCTCTTTGAGATCAGGCAGCGAGAGAATGAGACTTGGTCTCATTATGTGGATCGTTTTCAGAAAGAAATCTTGGACATTGAGATCGTTGATCAAGAAATGTACCGAGTGGCTCTCATCCACGGCCTGCGTGAAGGTCCGCTAAAGTTTGAAGCTAATGTCTGAGCACCGAGGACTTATCAAGAGTTGATTGGTTTAGCCAACTCGTACATTCGCGGTGAAAAGAGCAACCCCTGCTTCGTCTCCAGGCTGGTATCAGAGAGAAATTCTTCTTCTTACAAGTAGCCTCCGAGGTCTCCTCGGAAAGACTTTCCACCTCTCTCTAGGAAAGCAAGAAGATTTCAGCATCATCAACACCCTTTCCAAGGCCATGATCGTACCCAAGAGCGGCTGCTACCATTATCAACATCATCTCCGCTAACAGCTGCAGTTCATCAGCAGCAGGAAGGTGATCTGCCAGAATTTGAGCTAGATGAGGTCATGCAAGAAGTTAGCCAAATCATGAAGGATAAGGCATATCCCAAAAGGCCCTACCAACCGGTGAATCAGAGATCAAGAAATTCAGACCCATTCTGTGAATTCCACAAAGAGAAAGGTCATTTAACTGAAGATTGCAAGGCCCTTCGGCGATTGGTTGAAAGATTGCTCATCGAGGGCAAGATCAACGACCTGGTCAAGAAAATTGATTCTTCAAAACCTTCCACCTCCAAGGGCAAGGAGGTGGCTGGGGGTCAGCTAGAGTGCATAGAGATACATGACAAGGGCCGTCTGGGGTCCATTGATTTTGCAAGTGAGTGCATCGATGTCGTTGACGAAGGTCCCCTTGGAAGGCTATTTTGAAGCAAAGAGGACACAGTTCTTGCTTCATCAGCTATGACCAATCGCAGTTCCTCAAAGCCCCTCACGATCGTGACTGGTTGCCTTTACTCTACTCTTCAAACATTTTACTTTTCAGCACTTCTAAGTATTTCATTTTTCATTCAATAAAGCTTACGTCAGAGATCTCATACTGACACAGTTCCCTTTTTGTGATGCTTCTTCACCATATTCTTCTCTTTGCCAAAGAGATCACTGAACCAGCGAGATATTGCCAAGTCTTGCTCAGTGCCCCCTCGAGATTGTCCTCTGGCGTAAAACCACAGTGACCGCATATGATGAGGAGTTTTCTCATATGTGTGTAGTGGGGGCCGTTCAACTCTCGTGCGGAGGATGACGGGGCTTTGGATCCCGGCCGATGTCTAGAGCAGTGTGAGTGCCTAGGGGAGGCCTCCTGCGATAGTTCTATCGTGCTCTGCTAGGGATACGTTACAGTCACGATGATCTTTGCTTGACAAGCAATGGCGATCAAGTGTAGCCTTGTCTCCTTGATCATCTCACAACTGTGACGGCCGAACACTCTATGGTACTCTCGATCCGTGCCTTCGCGGGACTCACAACTCCGCTGATCAATCCGCAGACAAGCAATGGGCCACTTGGCGCAACTAGTCTAATTGATCAGCGATGCTTGTAACCCGAGGCAAGAGAGCAGTGCATCTGTCGTTCCTTCTTAGGATTATTTCTTGTTTATTTGTGCCCTTCTAAAGGATGCGCGGCCAGCCCGCTTTGGTTAGGACTATACCCAGGATGACTTTGGCAAGTGACGCATAAGGCCCACGGGGAACACCTGTAGCAGCATTCAACCCTTTTTGTTCATCCTCGGGATATAGCTCCTCTTTTCTCTTTTTTACCTTCTTACAGGTTGAATCCAACCTATTCCAAGAATCTGCAACATCTTTTCTTGACTTATGATCATCCAATATACGCTACCTGCATAAGCTCTTACCAGATGATGGTCAACAAGTTCTCCTATCAGATGTTAATCACACATCATTTAAGGCATATGGATCTTCTTGATTAACAAGCCATGTCATCATGAATCTAATTTCAGATTTTCTTATCTCGCGGATCTGGATTTTTATGTTGACATTGTACCTTGATCACGCGAGACAGTCATCATCGCAGTTTGATCATTACTCAATCGATAGCAGAGTGTGTCAGGTATCTATTCTGTTATCCGATTATGTCTTATCATACCAACAGTTAACAGCCAACATTCGTAGGTTCCGCCCAGGTACTTGCGAACTTAGTTTTCTCTCCTATCATATCTGTTGCTTACTCTCCTTTTGCAGAGACCAGTAGATAGTAGCAAGTTCCCCCCAGGTACTTGCACCTTGCTCCCTTATCATATCTGTTGCTTACCTGTCTTTTATAGAGACCAGCAGATAGCAGCAAGATCCTCTCAGGTACTTGCAGTCTATTTTCCTTTTTCTATCTGCTCGCTCACCTTACTTTTGCAGAAGCTAGCAGATAGTAGCAAGTTCCTCTCAGGTACTTGCAGCTTATTTTCTTTTTCTGCTCACTCACCCTACTTTGGCAGAGACCAGTAGATAATAGCAAGATCCTCTCAGGTACTTGCAGTCTATTTTCCTTTTTCTATCTGCTCGCTCACCTTACTTTTGCAGAAGCTAGCAGATAGTAGCAAGTTCCTCTCAGGTACTTGCAGCTTATTTTCTTCTTCTACCTGCTCGCTTACTCTCCTTTTGTAGAGACTAGCAGATAGTGGCAAGTTCCTCTCAGGTACTTGCAGCTTATTTTCTTCTTCTACCTGCTCGCTTACTCTCCTTTTACAGAGACTAACAGATAGTGGCAAGTTCCTCTCAGGTACTTGCAGCTTATTTTCTTCTTCTACCTGCTCGCTTACTCTCCTTTTGCAGAGACTAACAGATAGTGGCAAGTTCCTCTCAAGTACTTGTAGCTTATTTTCTTCTTCTACCTGCTCGCTTACTCTCCTTTTGCAGAGACTAGCAGATAGTGGCAAGTTCCTCTCAGGTACTTGCAGCTTATTTTCTTCTTCTACCTGCTCGCTTACTCTCCTTTTGCAGAGACTAGCAGATAATGGAAATTTCCTCTCAGAGATCAACAGATACCAGCAAGTCCTTTCCAACTCAGGTACACGCAAGATGTACCTCCTTTTACCTATATTGACTTTTCTTCGCAGGTAGAATATAGGCACTGACAGATCTTTCAGGGGCATCAGGTTCTATCTTTCCTGATCGCTAAATTGTTTTTTCTTCCGCTTCCTAAGGGGAGGATAACGATTTTCGTGGGTTTCCTACTTTTTCGAAGTTCCCTGCGGAACTTAAAAAGTGCGGGGATTATGTTAACCCCAAAATCGGCAATCCTCTCCAACGTGCCTATTGTTTCTGGTTTTCTCTTACAGGTTCCTTTCCACAAGGAGCAGGCTATCCCTCATGACCACCAAGTCCGCGCAAGGCGGACTGCCGGGTCCAAAATCGCCCAAGGTTGGATGCTCCGCCAGCCGCCCGCCAGGGGCGGCCTCCGCTGGCCTCCGTGGGCCGCCCGCCAGGGGCGGCCTCCGATGCCCGGGCGGATTCCCCCTAGAATCCGCCCAGGCCGCCCGCTAGGGGGCGGCCTCGCCGGGCCGGGCGGACTCCCCCGAGTCCGCCCAGGCCGCCCGCTAGGGGGCAGCCTCCCCGGGCCGGGCGGATTCCCCCTGGAATCCGCCCAGGCTGCCCGCTAGGGGGCGGCCTCGCCGGGCCGGGCGGACTCCCCCGAGTCCGCCCAGGCCGCCCGCTAGGGGGCGGCCTCCCCGGGCCGGGCGGATTCCCCCTGGAATCCGCCCAGGCCGCCCGCTAGGGGGCGGCCTCGCCGGGCCGGGCGGACTCCCCCGAGTCCGCCCAGGCCGCCCGCTAGGGGGCGGCCTCCCCGGGCCGGGCGGACTCCCCAGAGTCCGCCCAGGCCGCCCGCTAGGGGGCGTCCTCGCCTGCCAGGCGGACTCCCCCCGGAGTCCGCCCAGGCCGCCCGCTAGGGGGCGGCCTCTGCTCCGGCAAGGGAGGACTCCTCCTGGAGTCCCCCCAATCAGCCCAGAGTTGCCTGCTCAGGGTCCGTCTGCCTGCTCCTCAGCTTTCTCAGGTCGCCGAGGTCGTCGAAGATGACGTCACTGGGTCCCGCTTCAAAGATTCTCCCCGGGCCTATAAATACCCCCCAAGACCTCTCATTCTGGAGGGGCAGGAGGAGAACTGCAACCTTGATCAAAGGCTGCGGACTCGGTTTTCTCAGTCCGTCAAGGTTGATCAAGCAAGGTCGGCGGACTCAAATCTCCAGTCCGCCCAGGTCGTCAGAGGCTGGGGACTTAGTTTTTTCTGCCATCAGCAGGCAGCTTCAGCAGCATCTTCAGCTTCAGTTCTCCAGTCCTCTACAGCTCCTTTTACTGAGCTTCTGGCATCTCCTTCCTCAGCCGCCAGCTTCCCCCATTGTACCCTCTACTGCTCTTATGTGTAATGGTGCAATAGCAAATTGTAACTCTTCTTGAATAAAGGAAAAGCCCGTCGCAAGAGTGGCATTCAAGCCACGGCGGGCGAAGTCTGCTGTTGCCGCTGCTAGCGGCCTCCTCTCTTCTTCTCTCCTCTCTCGGCATCAACCTGCAAAGCTAACCATTCAAGTAGTTGTCTGCTCGACAGTACCTGAGCAAGCTTCCTCTCTGCCTGAGCAAGCTTCCTCTCTGCTTGGGCAAGCTTCTCCTCTGCTCAAGCAAGCTTCTCCTCTGCTCAATCAAGCTTCCTCTCTGCCTGAGCAAGCTTCCTCTCTGCTTGGGCAAGCTTCTCCTCTGCTCAAGCAAGCTTCTCCTCTGCTCAAGCAATCTTCCTCTCTGCCTGAGCAAGCTTCCTCTCTATCCCCGCAACCCTTCTTCCTTCACCCTTAGCCTGTGAGATCGAACACTCGTTAACTGGTTGGAACCGCATTTCGCGCATCAACAAAGAACAACTAGTCCCGAGGGGATTTTGCGAATAAATAGTTAGTGATCGGCAGAGCTTCACGCAAAACCAACGGCCGCCACGATGCCGCTGAACTTGTCAAACCAAGCTCGAGGGCTCTGCTTTAGGCCATAGATTGTCTTCTTCAGCCGGCATACACGTGTCTCCCCCCTACGCAACATACCCAGGAGGTTGCTCCATGTAGATGGCCTCCTGAATATCACCATAAAGGAAGGCATTCTTGACATCCAGCTGGGAAATCAGCCAATCTCTATTTACCGCCATAGAGAGAAGGACCCGGATAGTGCTGAGACGAGCCACGGGAGAGAAGGTGTCAAAGTAATCAACCCCATAGGTCTGAGTAAAGCCCTTAGCAACAAGGTGAGCCTTATAATGATCGACAGTGCCGTCTGGGCCAAATTTGACCACAAAGACCCAGCGACAGCCAACAACATCAGTGTCGAAGGGAGGAGGAACAAGAGTCCAGGTACCCCGCTCAGTTAGGGTTGCCATTTCCTCATCCATAGCCATCTTCTAATGAGGAATAGCAGGGGCCTCCTGGTAGGAACGAGGTGTGGCAGTGGCAGAGATAGCCAGTGCAAAGGCCCTGCGAGAAGGGGTAAGACGATCATATGAAACAACAGCAGCAAGGGGGTGTAGGGTACACGTCCGCACCCCTTTGCGAAGAGCTATAGGAAGATTCAGGTCAGCGGGTCCCTCGGCATCCGGAGCATCCATGGCAGAGAGAGCTGGCCCGGGAGTAGAGAGCGACGGCGGCGGAGATGAGGGAGACAGTGGCGGAGAAGAGGGAGAGAGAGAGACGGAGGGAGAGGAGTGGACAGAGATGGTGTAGGGGTGGAGATCGTAGTGGGAGACAAGGGAACGAAGGGAACAGCAAGAGAATCAGAAGCTGAGAGAAGAGGAGAGGAGTCATCCGAGAAGTAGGAGGTATTCTCGAAGAAGGTGACGTCAGCAGAGATGAACTGCTTACGAAGAACGGGATCAAAACAACAATAGCCTTTCTGAGTGGTGGAGTACCCCAGAAAGACACACTTGGTGGAGCGAGGGGAGAGCATATCACGGGTCGCAGATGGGGCATGCACAAAGGCAATGCATCCAAAGATTTGGAGAGAGAGAGGAAAAGGCTCCTTGCCCGGATACATAATGGAGAATGGAGTGTTTCCGTGGAGAACCGTAGAGGGAATGCGATTGATAAGGTAGTAGGCAAGGAGAACAGCATAGCCCCAATAGGAGCGAGGAACATGCATCTGGGTCATCAAGGTGCGAGCGACATCGAGGAGGTGACAGTTTTTGCGTTCTGCCACACCATTTTATTGTGAAGTATAGACACAACTAGTTTGATGAATAATCCCATTTTGCATGCAGAAGGTAGAAAAGTCATTACTGATATATTCTTGGGCATTATCTGATCGAAAAACTTTAATAGAAACATTAAACTGAGTTTTGATCATGAGATAGAAGGACGTCTATACAGAGAATAATTCGGAGCGATCTTTTAACAGATACACCCACGTACAACGAGAGAAATCATCAATGAACGTGACAAAATATGAACTACCCCGTCCAACGGTAAGAGTAAGAGACGGACCCCAAACATCAGAATGGATGAGATTAAACGGACGTGTAGATCCACGAACGTGCTTTGGAGGGAAGGAGGAGCGGTGATGCTTGCCAAGTTGACAGGCCTCACAGTTGAGCGGAGGACTTTGTGGAGGAAGTTAGGGCAGAAGTTGACGAAGAAGACGTGGAGGAGCGTGACCAAGGCAGAGATGCCATTGGAGAAGATCTGTGGAGGTGGAGGAGAAGGTGGAGAAAGCAGAAACATTGTCCAGGAAGTATAGGCTACCACTCTCAGTCCCAGTAGCAATCGTCCGTTAGGAGTCCGGATCCTAAAAAGAACAAGAAGTAGAAGTAAATGTGACGGAACATTATAATTGCTTGCATAGAGAGGTAACAGATAATAAGTTGCACAGGAACTTGGGCACGTAGAGAGTCTCCTCCAAGCGAAGAGACAGAGTGACATGAACTATCCCCGTCCCATTGACCGGTGATGAAGAGCCGTCAGCGAGAATAACCGGGGGCAGCCGAGCATGTGTTTCTAAGAGAGAAAAATACTGGAAATTGCCGGTCATATGATTGGTAGCACCGGTGTCGATCAACCATTTTCCTTTAGTAACAACATGGGCACTCCTCGAAGACGTCACCGGGGCAAACGACGTTGAGGAGGATGTGAAAGTCATGAAGGGAGGAACAAAAAAACTGCAGCAGTCTTGGTGACAGCACACCAGCGGCAAGAAGGGCCACGACCAAGGTGCAGAGCAAGGCAAAGGGGAAGAAGAGGGAAGCACAAGCCGCGTGACTAAAAAGGAGGTCGAGGCGACTAACAAGTAGGAGCGGCTAAAGGAGGGGCCGCACAGAGGAGGACAGGCCGCTGCGACTTAGAGACAGGTCGCGGGGACTAAGAGAGAGATGAGAGGCTAAGAAAGAAGGGGAGAGAGGCCGCCTAAACAAGGAAGAACCCGCGCGAACAGGGATAAATCGCAGCGGTTAGGAGAAAGAGATCTGCAGCGGTCACGATGATAGACACCAGCGGCCAAAAAAGCCACAACCAAGCCGCAGAACCAAACAGAGGGAAAGAAGTCGAGCGGTTAGAAATCAGCCCGTGCGAACAGAAGAAAGAGACACCACGCGAACAAAGAAAAGTCCGTTGGGAGGCAAGCAAGGCAAACAAGTTGCGACAACAGGCCGGGGAGACTAGAAAAGAGGAGCAGCTAGAACGGAGGGCACGACGACTAAGCACAGGTCGCGGCGAGAAGAAAGGAGAAACTAGGAGGTCGCGCACACAAAGGGTAACGACTAGGAGAGAAAGAAGTCGCGCGAACAGGGCGCAAGCAGGCAGAATAAACAAGCCGCGAGGACAGGTTGCGAGAAGAAGAAGCAAGTCGCGCGACCAGAGTGGGCGCACAGAATCAGGAGGAGAAAATCGAACCTCCCTCTGATACCATGTTAAAGTAGCGAACAAATGACTAAAAATAAGCAGGAACTTTGAATAATTGAAAGTTTTATTATCCAAAAAGATGTCTATTACAAAGGTATGCCCTCCCTTATATAGAATGGAGGAGAGATGAGATAATACAAATAAGAGATGTGAGACTAAAAATTTTTAGGACTAAACGGACTATAAAGAACAAACCGCACAAGCCGCGTGGTTAGACATAAGGGCTAACCGCTCGGCTATCACAAGAGAGAGAGAGAGAGAGAGAGAGAGAGAGAGATCGCCATGGGAGACCGCTAGACCGCCCGGTCTCCAAACCAGCTGAGACAAACCGCTAGATTGCTCCGCTACTAGACAGCAACAACACAGCAACCAACCTGCTGAAGGAAAACTGCCAGACCGCGCAGTCTTCAACCCGCCAAGACAGACTGCTAGACCGCTCGGTCACCAACTTCAACAAGCAGCTAGAGTATGGTTGATCGCTTGAAACTGTTGTGCAGTTTTTCTGCGAGATTGCTCTAAGGCCTCCCAAAGAGAATCATCACTGGACTTGGAGCAAGGTTCTCGGCTGGTTGATGGCCTGTCATGAGTAACCGCTGATTTCACTATCTATTCGAGATCTGAAGGTCGCGTGCTAACTATTGACGCACGAAATGCGTCCTCCAGTTAACGAGTTGTTCGATCTCACAAGCTAGAAGAAAAAGAGGGTTGCGAGAAATAGAGGCGAGGTTTAAAGTAAGGGGGAAGCTTGCTCGAGCAGAGAAGAAGCTTGCTCGAGCAAAGAAGAAGCTTGCTCGTGTAGAGGAGAAGCTTGCTCGAGAAGAGGAGAAGCTTGCTCGAGAAGAGGAGAAGCTTGCTCGAGCAGAGGAGAAGCTTGCTCGGGCAGAGGAGAAGCTTTCTCGGGCAGAGGAGAAGCTTGCTCGAGTAGAGGAGAAGCTTGCTCGGGCAGAGGATAAGCTCGATCAGGAGCTGTCGAGCAGACGCTACTTTGGCGGCTGGGCTCTGATGGTTAGACCGAGAGAGGTAAAGAAGAGACGGAGCCGCTTGCAGCGGCAACAGCAGACATCGCCCGCCGCGGCTTAAATGCTACTCTTGCGGCTGGATTTTCCCCTTAATCAAGAAGCAAGTTTACAACTTACTAATACACCATTACACGTAAAAGCAGTAAATGGTACAAGGGGAAGCTGGCGGCTGAGAAAAAGAGGGTGCCAGATACTAAGTAAAAGAAACCGGGCGGACTCGACGGACTGGAAATCTGAGTCCGCAGGCCTTGCTGGCAGAACTGTAGAAAGCTCGGCGAATTGGAAATCTGAGTCCGCAGGGTTTGCTGGCAGTGGCCGTTCTCTGGCGCTTGTCCTCAAATGAGAGGTCTTGGGGCCTATTTATAGGCCCGAGGGGAATCTTCTTGAAGCGGGGCCCAGTGACTTCATAATGGAGGACTGGGCGGACTCGGAAAGCAGGTCGACGACCTCGGCGGACTGGCGTTTTGTGTACGCAGGTCGTCGGGAGAGCGGAGCAGAGGAGGCACGGCCTGAGGAGCAGGTCGTCGACGACCTCGACGGACTGGCGTTTTGTGTCCGCAGGTCGTCGGGAGAGCTGAGTAGAGGAGGTGGCGTGGCCTGAGGAGCAGGTCGTCGACGACCTTGGCGGATTCGGCGGACTGGCATTTTGTGTCCGCAGGTCGTCGGGAGAGCGGAGCAGAGGAGGCACCGCGGCTTGAGGAGCAGGTCATCGACGACCTCGACGGACTCGACGGACTGGCATTTTGTGTCCGCAGGTTGTCGGGACAGCGGAGCAGAGGAGGCGCGGCCTGAGGAGCAGGTCGTCGACGACCTCGGCGGACTCGGCGGATTGGCATTTTGTGTCCGCAGGTCGTCGGGAGAGCTGAGCAGAGGAGGCGTGGCCTGAGGAGCAGGTCGTGCCCGGGGCAACAAAAGGGGTGGCGGCCTAGAGCAGGCCGCCCACCCTACGAGTGGCCTGGAGCAGGCCGCCCCAAGGAGGTGGCGGCCTGGGCAGGCCGCCCACCCCACGGGTGGCCTGGAGCAGGCCTCCCCAAGGCGGCGGCGGCCTGGGCAGGCCGCCCACCCCACGGGCGGCCTGGAGCAGGCCGCCCCAAGGCGGCGGCGGCCTGGGCAGGCCGCCCACCCCACGGGCGGCCTGGAGCAGGCCGCCCCAAGGCGGCGGCGGCCTGGGTAGGCCGCCCACCTCACGAGTGGCCTGGAGCAGGCCGCCCCAAGGCAGCGGCGGCCTGGGCAGGCCGCCCACCCCACGGGCGGCCTAGAGTAGGCCGCCCCGAGGCGGCGGTGGCCTGGGCAGACCGCCCACCTCACGGGCGGCCTGGAGCAGGCCGCCCAAAGACGGCGGCGGCCTGGGCAGACCGCCACCTCACGGGCGGCCTGGAGCAGTCTGCCCCAAGGCGGCGGTGGACTGGGCAGGCCGCCCACCCCTCGGGAGGCCTGGAGCAGGCCGCCCAAAGGCGGCGGCGGCCTGGGCAGGCCGCCCACCTCACGGGCGGCCTGGGCAGGCCGCCCACCTCACGGGCGGCCTGGAGCAGGCCGCCCACCTCTCGGGCGGCTTGGAGCAGGCCGTCCCAAGGCGGCGGCGGCCTGGGCAGGCCGCCCACCTCACAGGCGGCCTGGAGCAGGCCTCCCACCTCTCGGGAGGCCTGGAGCAGGCCGCCCACCTCTCAGGCGGCCTAGAGCAGGCCGCCCACCTCTCGGGCGGCCTGGAGCAGTCCTCCCCAAGGCGGCGGCGGCCTGGGCAGGCCGCCCACTTCACGGGCGGCCTGGAGCAGGCCGCCCACTGAGGCCGGCGACCTGAGGAGCAGGCTGCCCTCCTAGGGCTGACGGGCAACAGCTGGAGGGGGACTCCGAGCCTGCGACGGTTGCGCTGGTCGAGGGTCTACACCGGAGGAACGTTCCAGCGGACTGATGTAGGTTGCCTCCTGCAAGGAAGAATGCTGCGCGGTTAGCTGGCTAAACTGCGTGTCCTGCGAGGGTGAGATATGGAAGCAGCCCGTCGTCCCGCAGAGCACGCGGTGGCTATGCGACCCGGGCGGTTAGACAGGGGAGACCGTCCTAGCCGCACGGCCTGAGCAGATAGGAGACCCTATCTGCCTAACCCAAAAAGGAGGGCTAAGGCAGATCGCGACCCTTGGGGGGAAACCCTGAGTGGGCCACGATTTGCGAACCCGAGACCTTGGGAAAGGATCGTCGATTTTGAGGGTTAACATTCCAGAGCTTCATGCTTGGTGATATAACTAGAACTTTGAAGAAGTAAAGTTGAAGATGTGTGCTGAAAAAGAAAAGTTTTTTTGAATAATAATGGAAAGAAACAGGAACGCGTGGGGCTCTATGCTAGGGATGTAAATTTGGCCTGAGCCCGGCTGCCCTACTGGGGTCTGTCTGGGTCTGAACCCGATTAAGCCCGAGTCTGGTTAGGCCTAAGCTAGACCCAGGCCAAGCCTTATGGGCTCACCATGCCCCCTTATTTAGCCAGGGCCCAGCCTGGTGTCCAGGCCGGGCCTAGGCCTTCCTGTGCCCAAAATCCCGTTTGTTAGGCAATTAACGCCCATGCAACATTTATGTTGTTGGTCAGCCCGGTTTTACAATGTTAGGCGGTCACGCCCAACATTAAAATGCTTTAATGCTTGGTGGTCATGCCCAACATTAAAATGTTGCGCGTGGCCACGACCAACAAAAAATTTGTTGTTAAATGGCAACAAATAATTTGTTGCTGTTTGATAGTTATTTGCTGTTACTTTTGGGCTTGCCTGAACCAGATTAAAGGTCCGTTTGGGAGGACTTATTTTTCCCGGTCAAGCGGTTACGACCGCATGAACCGGACCATAATTAAGGTCAGATTCATGCGATCGTAACCGCTTGACCAGTGAAAATAAGTCGTCTCAAACGGAGCCTTAATAGGCTCATGCAAATCCCTATATTTTGGTGAGGCCCATTCCAACCTTGGGCTCAATTTAAGCAGGGCCTGGCCTAAGCATGACAACATATTAAGGCTTTATTTGGTTCAGCGGCAACGGATGCATCTGGTGGGTCGAAATGGAGCTTTGGAACCGGAGGGGGAGAGACGGGAGTTCAAATGGAGCGGATCGGGGTCGATTCCTCCTTACTACGGGTGCAAACGGAGCAAATGCAGCCGGGGCCCGTTTGTTTACCCTTTGTCCGACGGTATTTGCTTCAGACAGAAGCGGCAAAACGCCGAACCAAACGAAGCCTTAATTTAAACATGGCAAAGACAGGTAAATTAGCCCAAAAATGTTTTACTGATACCCTATCATGTCTGAAGGATATTGAACTACACACTTTGATGATTAATTATCAAAGTAAATTGGCCACCAATAAAACCACAATTAATAATATAAGCGAGGAGAATGATATCCAGAAAATCTTTAATCCCTAAAACAAGAGGAGCAAAGCAAACCATCCGATTTTTCGAAAGTATCAAGAATAGTTTTGAAAATGTTGGGTGTGATTATCATCCGATGCAGAGAAAATCATCGAGCACGTGTGTATCAAATTTATGATATGTTATTGCATTATTCATCTCATGACTCACACGATTACTGGCGAGTCAAAATTACTGACTGCAATTTATTTTTTCTTCTCCTGAGATCTGACACAAAGTTTTATATAATAATATATATATAAATCCAAGTCATAAAGGATGTTATAATAGACCATAGCTTTGACATATGAGCTGATCTTTGCCCATGATTTAAAAAGAGCAATGTTATAAGCACACCTAAAACAGCTATTCTCATATCAATTTTAAAGCAAAATAAAACCTAAAACTATTCCCCTCCCCCCTCATTAAACGCACACCTGCTATCTCTCCCTCCCGCTTATTCCCGACCCCGACTCCCAGCGACCGAAACAGGCGGCCCTCCTTCGCAGCACTTCGCCGCCCGTGTAGCAGGCCGCCGGAGGGCGGTTTTTCGCCGGCGACTCCGGGATCCTTCCCTTCCTCACATGTAAGTCCCGAATCCTCCGTTTTTTCTGGCCTCCTTCCTCACTAGGGCAAACCCTAACCCTCAATTCATTTTTTTCTCCCATTTTTGCAGGGAACTCAGCGGTGTATTGAGGATTTTATCCATCTAAAGCTATTATTGTGAGGAGTTGAAAGTTATTTTGGGATTATTTGGTTATTGTGAGGAGTCAAAAATTTAATAGAAAAGAAAAAAGTTTGATTTTTCGGTGTGTCATTAACAATTCTAACAATCGGTGTGGCAATAAAGAATTGGTGTGAAAATAAAAAAATTTGATGTGCCAATATAAATGGGCTGTCAATAGCGATAATTCGTGTGCTTATAATATTGCTCTTTAAAAAAAGAGTTTATATTGACAGCCCCTATATGTTTATTGGCAGCCCGGTAAAAACAATTTAAAACACACATAATATGACCACTAATAGCAGTCCAAAACGTGGAACACACGTCTTTTGAAAATAGGCATACTATATGACATTTTTAGAAAAAGTGTTCAACATGAAGATTGTAGACTCAACGAGATATAAAACTTTTATGTTGAACACTTTTTCTAAAAATGTCATATAGTGGGTCTATTTTCAAAAGACGCGAAACCCGGAAGGAACTATGTGATTCGCAATAGTTCCGCCCGGTGTCGCGCCTTTTGAAAATATAACTACTATATGACATTTTTAGAAAAAGTGTTCAACTTAAAAGTTATAGTTCTCGTCGAGATCTACAACTTTTATGTTGAACACTTTTTCTAAAAATGTCATATAGTAGACATATTTTCAAAAGGCGCGGAACCCGGGCGGAACTATACGATTCGCAATTTTTCTGTCCGGTGCCGCACCTTTTGAAAATAGGCCTACTATGTTGTATTTTTAGGGAAGTGTTCAACATGAAAGTTGTAGTTCTCGTCGAGATCTACAACTTTCATGTTGAACATTTTTCCTAAAAATACCATATAGTAGGTCTATTTTTTAAAATACGCGTGAAACTCGTATTTAGCTAATTCAGGGTTCCGTGTTTTTACACTTTTCCCAAAAATGTCATATATTATGACTATGGACTGTTATCTCTGCTTTTTTGAGTTAATCTAGTGATTAACAATGGTTTGTTATATTTAAAAAACTTAATTTTGGGGCTGCTAGTATCCATCCATCAGGTTGCCAATAACCATTTGTTGGACAGTCATTATCTTTGGGCTGCTAATAGTCATTTGTTGGACTGTCATTATCTTTGGGATGCCAATAGCCATATAGGGGCTGCCAATATAAACGCCTTAAAAAAAGACCGAAGAGAAAAGTAGATGCATTCTAGCGTGGTGCATGACTCAAATTGTTTATTCATAATATTATGATTTGATGCAGTCATGCAGAGAAATGAAATGCATATATAAGCGGAGCATAGAGATCCTCTACCACTTAGAGTACACCTCCGTCGTCGCCTCCATCATTTGGCCACCGTCGCTACGTTGTTGGAACGCTGTCGTCGCTGCCGTTATTGGGAGGCCACCGCGTTGTTGGAATGCCTCCGTCGCCGCCATTGTTTGGGGACCGCCGCCGTCGCAACCGATGTTGGGAGGCCTCTGCCTCGTCATTGCGGTTGTTCGGATATCGTTCTACGACGTTGACATAATCTTGCTACACAAATTTGATCCACCATCATTGCAAGAATTCGAGAAGGCTCATCAGAGAAGATTTCTTAAATTGACTAGTTGCTCATGTTGGTATCTTACATTTTATTAATTATAATTTGTGTTCCGATATGATGAAGATCCTTTGTGTATCAAGGAGAAAGTCTGTAAATGTATTGCATGTAAGCGTTTAAATAGAGACTTTACGGGTTGGATTCTGATCGTCCCGTGTTTTTCACCAAACTAGAATTTTACGTTAAAAATTGCTTGCGTGCTGTCTTTATTTTATTTTGTGTATTTGTATCCGCTAAAATGATCACGTAGTTGTTCTCGCTAAATAAATTTTCAGGTGCTCGGGTCGGGTTTGCGCTCACTCAAACCTAACAAGTGGTATCAAAGTCAGGTTCATTATTAGAGCAGGTATCAAGCTGATCTGTCTGAGATTCGAGACGAGTCGATCAGATATTTTTGGTTAGTGATCAGGTGTGATAGGTGACAATCATTGGTCCGCTCCCTATTCTCTTTGATTCCTTTCTTTGAAATAATCGGCTCAGAGAACTGAGGTTAGCCTGATCAATGACAGATCACAATGGAGTCTACTTCGGGTTTGGGCTCTGAGCAAAATGGTGAAACTGAACGGTGCGAACTACCACCAGTGACATTTACTGATGGGTGATCTCATCTACGTCAAGAGATGACATGCTCCTATCTTTGATGAGATACCTAAAGACACAAATCCAAATAAGTGGAAGGTCGAACACCAGAAATTATGCAGATTCATCAGACGATTCGTGGAGCCGAACATTTACAATCACGTCGTAAGTATCATTGACGCGAAAATTCTCTGGATGACTCTGGAGACATTGTATATCAAGAGTACTAACATCAACAAATTGTATTTGTTAAAGAAGTTGAGCGAGTTTATATACAAAAAGGGATCACCTAATGTCGTTGGAGGAACACGCCTAATGGCACGGGCATGTACTGGATGACACGGGCTTGTCAAGCCTGACACGGGCGTGTCGAGTGCCCGTGTCCTTTTTGGGGCGTGACGGTTTTGACGGCAAATGAGTTACACGGCCTTGGACACGGGCGTGTCGCAAGCCGTGTCCGGCCCAGGTTTTGGAATTTCGGGCTGAATCACAGCCGTTCGTTTCCTTGTTTTGGGATCTGATGGTTCAGGCTCTTCCCACCTTAGAGTTAAGGCCAGTTCAGGGGTGTAAAGCCCTCATAATCTTGAATTCACTCTCTTTCTAAATCCTAGAGAGAGGAGAGAGCAAAGAGGAAGAAGGAAGGCAAAATCCGGTCACCGACAGAGTTTTGGAGCTCCAAATCGCGAGCCGACTTCGGATCTACGGAGGAAAGGAGATTATGGTGCTTTTCATCCGCATAGATTTCTATGGTGCCAAGAAAAACGCTAGGGTAACGATTCTCATCTTAGGACATGTGAAGTCCTCTTTTCCTTTGCATAGGAAGCCCTCTCTCCCGAGTGTGCGGTGAGTTTGTGGCATTCCTTGGGGTAAATATGTAAAGTCCCCCTTGTGTAGAGTTCGCATACGAGAACGGACATAGACATGATGTGTGAAGCCTACCCGGACAAGTTTGTCTGGATTGGTGATGTTGCATTGCATTTATGGTCGGAGAAGACTTCGTTCGAATGTTTGTTTTTCGGGTTTTCTACAAGGTAGATTACAACAGAGAGCCTTGGGGACAAACTCAAAGGTGCACCCGAAAAACTGGACAAACGTGTGGTTTTGCCAACATGGTGGCTGGGGAGCCAACTTGAACATAACCGGGTTATGTGAACTGTGATGGAAATAGGACTCTGGGAGTCTTGACCCGTGCATATGTCTTAAATTGACGTTGCGGTATGAGCACGGGTCAGGCGGAACCGTACCTACTCTATGTCGTTCGGCGGAACTGTTGGCATAAATGAGGGTCTTCAGCAGTCTATGGCTTAAATTGACGTGACCCATGCCAGGAAGGCAAAATGCTCATAAGGTTGGCCGTCCAAGGGGCGGTGGCGAAATGGAAACGTCTATGGCTTAAATTGACGCGACGTTGGCCGGATCGCCGTGAATGTGCCCTGAGTGCACGGGGTGTGTGGCCGTGCGTTCTTACGCCTGTGATGAAGTGTGTTTACAATATACTGCTTGGTTATGCTAACAAAGTGCAGGGAAAGTGCATCGCCGCCCCGAGTTGGGGGCGGGGTCGTTATAATTTGGTCAGCATGGCTGACCGTTGCTTTTGTTTGCCACCATGCGGTGGATTGTTGCTTGCAGGTGCTGCGGGGCCGAGCGGTAAATAGCGGGCTAAAACCCAAGTTGTTGAGCCGGCCCTCGAAGGCTTAATTTTGAGTGTTTTCTTGTATTCTCATGTATGACCGGCCTGCGTGTCGAAGTTTGGAAGACACTTATATTTGAGCAAACTATTGTAAGGTCATAAGGCCAGTACTTGTGTATTGTACATTCCTGTTAGTTTGAGTAGTGGACATTCATGCTTGGCTGAGTTCTTTATTCTTTGCAACTTAATAAAATGCTTCCGCTAGATGCTCTGTGTAGGACGTTGTAAATGGTTGATTGGTTTCAATGAGTAACCCACCAGTCTATCCGTGGTATATGGTTTCGGGCCCCGACCGGACCTACTGCTATATGCTATGTGACAGATAGGGGTGTTACAAGCCTTGGGACAGAGAAGACAACATCTTTCTTTCATCCCACTTTGTAGTGGGTTATAACTCCCATCAAAAGTTAAACTCTTGGTGGCAGGGAACCTGATCAAAAACCTGTGTGTTGGTTTTTGGGCACCTGATCAAAAGCTCAAAAGGATTGTTTGATCTCCCTTGAAAAAATAGATCTTGTGGTGGCAGAGCACCTGATCATAAACCTGTAGTGGATTCCTACCAGGGTGGTAGAAGAGTGGATGTACCAAGGTTTATTGGGGAACCACTATAATCCTTGTGTCTTCTGTGCTTGCTTGTTTATTTCTTTATTTGTGTGCTCTGATTTTTTTTTCTCCTTATGTATATTTATATCTAGAGTAAACATAAGATCTATCCTTACTATCACAGGGTATGAGGTAGATTCTAGCTGGCGAATAAGTCAAGACGACGACTAAAATGGATAGCTGCTGGCTCATGACCTGTCTCTCCGGAGAAAGGATCCAAAAGCTCAGCACGGGATCTAGGAAATGAGGTGGTCGAGATCTTTTGCGAGATTCTGAAATCCATCTCCTCGTACCCCTGTGATCATATTTATAGGAAAATCCAAGAGAAGAGGAGGTCTTATTTATAGCCCCACCCGTGACGACTAGGCGACTTCTTGACGAAGCTCGCTCAGGTTGGGCGAGTAACTGACCTAGTCGCCTACCTGGCGAGTATGTGAAGGGAGCTCGCCATACTTGCCCAGGATTTCTACTGTCTTGCACGTTGACTTTGACTTCTTTCTTGACTTGTTGACTTTGACTCATGCTGACCTACCTCTAGAAGGGTTCACCCTTGACGAATATGAGTTGTACATCAAGCTCGATAAACATCATATGCAAATCTTGTTTTTTTTCCTCGGTAGTTGTCAATGAGTTTCCTCAAGAGATGTATAGCTACCATGGTCGACTGCCCTGACATGAATTCAAATTGATTTTTTGAGATGTTAATCTCTCATCTTATTCTTCTTTCTATTACTCGTTCCCATAATTTCATGGAATGACTCATCAATTTATTTCCTATATAATTAACATAATTTTATATATCTTCTTTGTTCTTATACAAAGGTACCAAAGTATTTTCTCTCCATTGATCGGACATCTTTTTTACTTCAGTATCTTATTGAAAAAGTATGCAAGCCATAAAATTCATTCATTCTCTAGACTTTTCCATACCTCGATTGGTATATCGTCTGACCCAACTGCCTTTCATTTTTCATCTTCTTTAGAGCATTATTTACCTCTGATAATTAAATTTTAGGATAAAACGTTATGTTTATATACTCTTTCGATTTACTTAAATTTTTCAAGTTTAATTCATTGTCTTTTATTTCATTATAGAGTTGATACAATTATATTTTCTATCGCTCTTTAAATTTGTATATGTTTCATATTTTATGCATTTTGCTTGGCTTAAATCTCTTCTTCATTTCTCCAGCTCGATTAATTTTATATATGTCATGCTCTCTATCTTTGATACCTAATCGCTTATAAAAAATTTCATAAGCTTGATTTCTTGTTTTACTTACTGCATGTTTCGCTTCTTTATTGACGACTTTATACCTGACTAAACTTTCATCATTCCTACAATTGAATATCTATATGCTAACAAAAACATTCAATTAAATATTTTGTATCTCAAATAGTTAGCAAAATTTGGCAATCAAAATTCTTTCACTGTTGTCTTTTTTGTAGTCATTATCTTGAAACCTGCATTTCCTATATTACTCTCTTCTTTTGTTGTGTCATTTGCATCATATTCGTTGCTCTGCCGCCATTAATGTCCTGCTCGTCATGATATTTCATGGAGAATCAGAAATGACATTAAGTTGATCACCTTCCTCCTACGTCTTCTTTGTTTTCCAGTAGACTTTAATCTCCTCTTTGATCAGTGATTTCTTTCTATGAAGTTTTTCTACAAGAAATTAACAGCAGGCTGGAAGATGAAATTTTAATCACATGGAGTAAGCGAAGATTTTCATAATAAATGAAATCGATTAATAGCTTGCGGATAGCCAAAACTGCTCAGCGATTATCGAACTATGGGGTGAAAAACACCTAAAATAGAGTGCGGATAGCCAAAACTACTTTCACCATACACAAAAATTTATGTGGAGGGTTCATAAGATAATATTTGAGGCATACACTTGCCAAATATGCTCTAGTTCCCTATGGTTTAGAGCTATCAAGAGCAAAAGTTTTCCAAAAACCTTGACTAATTAAGAATTCTTAATATATCATCATCAAAGCGGTAATAAGGCAGCCCTCAATTTTTTACCCAAGCTGGAATAATATCAGGCTTACAATATGATTACTATTCAGGAGTCTACAGCAGAAATCTAAAAATGTAATTTTTGTAAACCACACATTCTTTAAACCCTCGAATTTTATATAAGCTGAGCGTATACGAAGGATCGTGCAGGAAATCCAATTATATGCTACATTTTTTTCATAAAATAAGTCTCGGAATATTGTTTCATATATTTTTTACGGTATTTTTAAGTACTCATATGTATATATTTTGAGTTGAAAATACACTTGCAAAAAAGTGAATTTTTTGAACTATTTTGTAACTATAATTTATAACTGAAAATACAGTCCATTTACAAGTGTAAATGAAGGATCCCGCAGAATCCTCTGAATGTGGTAGGAATACACAAATATCTCTCCTTTAAATCATACCTTTTAAAACCCATCTTCTAGATCAAATTCATGTTATCTATAAGAGCCATGCACCCTACGTTCCTAAGCCAATTTAGGTGGGTAGTTAGGAAGGATTTGAATGCATGAATGGAGGGACACCCATAGGCACATTTCGCAACAAGGCAAAATTTAAAAGGAGCTGCGGCGGCCACGGCCATCGCAGACTCAATGAATTTGTAAGCAATAAAATCGTCATTAGCAGCTAGGGTAAAAGGTCTATCAATGATCCCCGAACATTTACGAGGAATAAAATTAAAGCAGGGGAAGAAGAAAGAATATTTGCGTAAAAAACTAAAAAAGTGCGGGAGGAGGGGTGCCAATTGCAGATTCACTGGGGATCACACCAATAGAAAAAGGAGGAAAAGATTTGTGTAATATCACCGGAAGCCGTCGACGGGTGGGAGGTCATTGTGCATGCATAGAATGATCGTCACTCGATCTACCTACGACATTTTGGTTGAATGAAACTCTTCCATTCTAACCGAGTAATTAAGTGCCTGCATATTTTGAGCTCTTATTATGTAACTTTTACATATAATATGTAACTAATTAAATAGAAATATGTCCCGCATTGCACAATATTATATTTGTATCGCTCATATTTTAGTCTCCTCGAATATTTCTCGTGCACAATGTCTACAACAACAACACGTTCAATTGTAACATAACATTCCATCATAGTATACTTTGTTTTTTTATATATTTTTATTTGACATTGTGTTTCTAAATTTCATTTTATTTTAACTTAATATATTCTATTCTATTTTATATTTTAAATATACAGCTTAACTAAAAAATAAAATTTACCCTTTATAATAACTATACATTGAAAAAACTGCGTTAATACATTATTTACCTTCTGTAATAAATCCAGAGTAATTATAAAAATATAAAATTAAAATATCATAAAATAATTTGACCGATTTTACCATTTTTCATCTATATTTCTAACAACAAACATTTTTATAAGCTAAAAATACTTAAGAGGAAAATGTAATTTTGAAAGATATAGAGGTGCAACCTGTAATTATGCATACTCCCAGGAGAGGCCCCACTAATTAACCCTTATCATTCATATCAGGATCCTCTCCATTTCCGACGAAATGGAGAGGATCCTCTCCATTTCTGACGAAATGGCCATTTCTGACGAAATGGCCATTTTTGACGAAATGGAGGGAATCCATTTCACGGTTTAGATTGAGTGGGCAAGCATCTGATGACTTTAATTTTTCTAGTCTTTTATATTTTATTTTTAAGCAAAATAATGATAGCCTTTAGATGTATTGCACTTTTTTTAACCACCAGATCTTGAAATGGTTCCCCTCCATTTCATTACAAATGGAGAGGATCCGGATCCCACATGAACTTATAACTTGGAAGTTCCCAAGCATGGATCTCACTTGTATCATACTATACTTTGTTACACAATGTCTACAACAAAATAAACTTTGTTATTTCCCTTTTTAAATATTTTTTTATTTGACATTGTGTTTTTAAATTTTACCGTAGGCAATATTTGGTTTGGCGGTGGCAGGTGCATCCGGTGGGTCGAAAAATCACTTTGAAACCGGAGGAGGAGAGGTGGGGGTCGAAACGGAATGGATCGGGACTGTTTCCTCCTTGCTGTGGATGCAAACGGAGCAAACGCCGCCGTCGGCCGTTTATTTACCCGCCGTCCGAGTATCCGGCGGCGTTTGCTCCAAACGGAGGCGGCAAAACGCCGAACCAATTCAAGCCTTAATTTAACTTAATAATAATATATTCAATTCTCTTTTATATTTTAAAAATACAGTTTAATTTAAAAAAAATAAAATTTTATTTTATTAAATCTGACGTAAGCATGAGATCATCCGACCGAAATCCACATGCCCAGAAACCCTAATAAATAATTCCAAAACCAGCACTGATTCAACAACAAAACATCATGCAAGTACTCATTTCATAACAAACCGCTACAGCTCGAGCATAACTACTACAAACAGTTGTAAGAGAAGCTTCTGCGGTTAGAAAAGCGGGCAATAATCATAATCAGACGCAATCTCCGTCGAGCACGGCGTCCAGTTCTCCACCACCGCGGGCGCCACCGCCCTTTCATCCACCAACCCCATCTCATCCATCACGTCTCCATAGCTCGGGCTGAGCTCCCACAACGGCTCCTCCATCAGAAACCCCACGTGTTCATCGACGGGAAGATCGGCGGCGGCCCTCGAAGCCGCGCTTCTGATACAGCCCTCCTTCACTATGCTGCTGAGATCGCCGGAGACAGTATCGGCGAAGAAATCAAACTCGGCCGGCGGAGGCGGCGGGGGTGATGTGGAAGCTAGGGTTTCGGGTTTCGGGTTTAGGGTGGCGGGCTGCACGAAGTTTGTTCTCGCTTGGGTGCCTTTGAGGGCGAGGGCGGCTCTGTCGTAGGCTAGGGCGGCTTCGTGCGCGGTGTCGAACGTGCCGAGCCAGTGTCTTTCCTTGGTTGCGGGGTCGCGGATTTCGGCGGCGTAACGCCCCCAGGGACGTCGTCGGACGCCGAGGAATCTTCCGGGCTCGGACGACGGTCTTCTTCTTCCTCTTCTCTCGAATTGGGTGATGAAGAACATGGTGTACGTGTGGTGGGGGGGGGGGGGGTAGTGTTTGGGAGAGGAGGAGTGTGGGGGGGTTTAAAAAGGGGTTGAGGAAGCTTGTGTGGAGTTGGAACTAAAAATGGATGGGACGTTAGTTGATGGAGGGGGGGTGATGGATGGATGGACAAGCCTATTCATACAGTGTTTATGATCTTCTTCTGTTTGTTGGTGGTTGATAATGGGGGGTGTGGTGAGGAAGTGGACATTGCATGGAGGGAGCAGGCCGAGTTTAGTTTTAGGGTTTAATGCATAATTAAGGTGATGTAGGGATAATGTGTATGATTGTTGAGAATATATATAAATAAATAATTGGATGAATATATATTGATGAAGGAGGGGGTAGAGGCAGGATGATTGGAACATGAATTAGCTTATAAGTGAGTTAGGTTAAATATTAGTGTAATGTTTTGATTGTGTGTGTGTGGGAGAGAGAGAGAAAGAGTTATCTTATAAGTGAGTTAGGTTAAATATTAGTGTAATGTTTCGATTGTGGGAGAGAGAGAGAGGGAGAGGGAGAGGGAGAGAGCGGGAGAGAGAGGGAGGGAGGGAGAGAGAGGGGGGAGGGAGGGAGGGAGAGAGAGAGGGGGAGAGAGAGAGGGAGGGTGAGAGAGTGAGAGAGAGAGAGGGAGAGAGAAAGGGAGAGAGAGAGGGAGAGAGAGGGAGAGAGAGGGAGAGAGAGAGTTATCTTATAAGTGAGTTAGGGTAAATATTAGTGTAATGTTTTGATTGTGTGTGTGTGTGTGTGTGTGTGTGTGTGTGTGTGTGAGAGAGAGAGAGAGAGAGAGAGAGAGAGAGAGAGAGAGAGAGAGAGAGAGAGAGAGAGAGAGAGAGAGAGAGAGAGAGAGAGAGAGAGAGAGAGAGAGAGAGAGAGAGAGAGAGAGAGAGAGAGAGAGAGAGAGAGAGAGAGAGAGAGAGAGAGAGAGAGAGAGAGAGAGAGAGAGAGAGAGAGAGAGAGAGACTCTTATAAGTGAGTAAGGTTCCAAGAAATTATGAATTTCCAAGAAATATTTCTTCTCATCAAAGTCTATCATATATAGCATAGTCCTTTTGCATTGTATTTATGAATTCGTTGATCATAGTGATTGAAATTCCCATGATTAGCATATAATCTACATATAAACCAAAAAAATGTTGATTAGTACCATCCCACTTTAAGTATAGTAAAAGTTCATTAGCACGTCAGAGAAAATCGTGGTGAAGGAAGTGTTGATTGTTATTGGCATTCCAAGCTCTTGGGGTCGGGCTTGTCTCAAGCCATAGAAAGCTTTATGTAACTTATATTCAACTAACATACACACACATACACACATGCATGCCACCACTAAAAACAAGCATACACAAATAAATTCATATGCACATTCACATCCATATAAACACAAATACACAAAATCACACAAATACACTAACAACAATGCACACATCCACACAAACAAACCAACAAATTTAACATGCATACACACTTACAACTATACACATACACACATAAATTCATATACACATACACATCCACACAAACCCAAATACACACACAAAATCACATAAGCACACACCAACAACAATACACACATACACTCATCCACAAACACACCAACAAATTCAATACACATACACACTTATAACTATGGACAAACACAAAAAAAACCCATACATGCACTCTCACAAGCCCGCACAAACACACTCAAACCATCATACACACCACCATCACATAAACACAATCATACACAAATAAATAATTCACAAACGCACACAAGTTCACACACATCAACACAAACACACACACACAAAACCACACAAAAGCCTCACATTGCAAATAAAAAAATACGATTTAAGGTGACCTTACCAAAATACGTTGAAATCTCAATTTTAGAAGCTTGGATGGAAAAAGAACACCAGATTAACTCTTCAAAGAGCTCTCGAAGTTCACTGTTGCTCTAGAGAAGGACGGGCAGGAATGGCAAGTGATGGCGAGAATGAGTCAAAGAGGTCTTGTTGGAATGATAAGGAATAATGGAAGAGGTCCTACGGGAATGTCTCGCTTATCACTGGTCTAGCCGGATGAATAGCGAGGAAATTGGGTGCACACACAACGAAGACGAAAGGGTATCGGGAAAGTGCCAAGGTAAAGCAGAGGGTTTGTTTTTTGAGTTTTATAAATTTATTTTTTTAATAATAGTTTTGGTGTGTGAATAGTAATTTTTATTGAGTTTAAAATGGTTAATCAGGCAACACTTTTAATGTGTTGCAAATTATTTTTTAAAATAGCAATATGTTATTTTTATTGCCTAAAGTGAACAGTCATGAGCAACATTTCAAAAATGTTTCTTATAAGGAATTAGAGAATGGATATTGAATGTTGCAAAGAAATTGTTGCCTAAAGATGCTAGTTTATTACAACACTTATAAATTATTGTCTTTTCAGGGTTTAGACAATATTTTTAAAAATATTGTAAAGTCAAGTTTTGCTAAAGAACAAAAATATTGTAATGGATGCCTTTATTTATGAAAGTCGCACTGATTTTCTTGTTGTTGGTTATTCAGACTCTGACTATGCAACGAATGTGGATAGCAGAAGATCAGTTATATGATATGTCTTTACCCATGGCACTTCAGTGGTCCGTTGGAAAGCTACTGTGCAGCCTTCAGTTGCGTTATCCACTACATAAGGAGAGTACATGGTGTTGACATAAACAAATAAGGAAGGTATTTGGTCGAAATACCTACCACGTGATCTTGGTTTTCATAAGGATCAATATTTTGTATTTTGTGATAGCTTGAGTGTCATTTGTTTGGAAAATGATTAGGTGCATCGTGATAGGACCAAGAACATTGATTTGTGATATCACTGTATCTATTCAGAAAAAAAAGATCAAAGCGAAGAAGGTTAACACAATATATTGTAATCCGACTGATATGTTCACTAAAGCATCTCTGAAGAGCAAGTTTATACACTAACCAGAATTACTCAACATTTACTGGTGGATGTAGCCCCGGGCTCAGGATGACAGTAACAGATTTATGGTAAGTTACTTTTGTTCTAATAGGATTCAATGCAAGATGAAGATTGTTAATTATGTGCCTCGAATCCTAACTCAAGGCAATAATTGAAGCTGAACACGACCTGCAAGTTCCGGGATCGCGGTCCTGGTCGAAATTTTTTGGGGCACATGAGCGTGTATCAAGGTTGTGTCGTAGTTGGGACCTTTTCCAGAAGTCAGTAAATGCATCCAGAATGAGGATACGTGGCGTTTTAATTCACATGTTTGGACCACACGACCGAGTGTTGAGGGCGTGTGTCATTCTGACAGTCCCTTGGCGGTTACTAGACGGTTGTCGATGAAAAGAAGCACTGACTGGGACACACGCCCATGGCACATGGGCATGTGCAAGGGTGTGTCAATCATTTTTACTTATAGAGAGTGTTAAATAAACTCGATCTTGGTCGTTGTGTCTTTTGAGTAACAATTTTGGAAGCAGTTATGAAGTAGTTTAGGAGGTTTATGATTTCTTCGGAATTCATAAATCTGCCCATTTGTCTGTAACTGTCTCTATACTTGATTGTGAAAAACTGACTATTATTGTCTATGGGCGTAGCCCAACTTAGGGTGAACCACGTAAATTATTGTTGTTTAGGTCGCTCGAGGCTTTTGGTAGACATGACTAATCTAGGCCGCTTTACCCCGCAGAGCGGATGAGCATGCACACAGTCACAAAGAAAGTAGAGAAATGGACAAACAAGTTTTTAACGTAAAAAACCCGTAAACTGGGTAAAAAATCATGTGATCGGTTCTGTGGCAGTCAAACTTTACTATCTTTTGTGGTTTATAAAGCTTGGGAGGAATCGAGGGAGACAAGCCACTCCTCATTATAGCTTGGGGAGGAGAGAGAATGCAGAGCGCTTGGAGGGTAACAAGCCAGCACTCGCAAAACTTAGACTTGGTCTCCTTCTAGCTAGCAGTGTAGAATTCTTATGATCGCAGACTAGACGTTAATGCGCGCTAGATGGGGCACATAGGGAAATTGCAGAGGAGATCGATCAGAGCGCCTTGATTGTAGGAGAATTCCTGAAGAGGTCAGCGAATTTCCTTGCACACAAGAGCGTCGCGGACTTGGACAAATCTTCGACGCGCTCGGAGGAATTTGTCTCGTAGGAGGATTTTTGCAGAGCTCTGCCCTATAGAAGAAGAAATTTGGGAGGAGAAATGTTAGAAATGAGAGGGGGTCCAGGGTCCTATTTATAGGCCCCTAGGGGTGGTTCTGTAGTTATGCGGCTATCTACAGACCGTAATCACCGAAATTACTAAATACATACCATTTTAAAGATAGTTCGGGACGATCATTATTTTTACATTCTTATTATGCACTGACCATAATTATTATGATTATTGGCCCCCACCCATAATCGTGGTTACATTGGTGGTTACCCACGAAATAAACGACGAAGATCGAAGGGGGACAACCAAATGACGGAGAGAGGACCATTATTGGTGGATTCAAGACGGGGAGTCCCCCAGCGGCAGGCGGCTGCCAAGGGAGGAGAGAGAGGCACGACCGTCCAGGAGGCTAGCCACGGGCGCACCGGCTTGGGAAGTCGGGTGTGGCGCCGGCCGCGCCATGTGGCCGTGAGGTGCGGTCACGGCCGACTAGGGAGGCCAACAACAATGTCGAACGCGTCTTGCGGCCACGAGGTGCAGTCCAGGACAGTCGGGAAGGCCGGCCATGGCACCGTCCGCATCATACAGTCACGGTCATGTGGCTGCGAGGCACGGCCATGATCGGTCGGAGAGGCCAGTCATGGCACCAGTCGCGGCCTTGCAGTCGCGAGGCACGTCTGCGACCATGTGGCCACGAGGAGTGACTACATCCTAGCGGCCGCGGAGGTCGACTGCTCCTTGCGGCCACGACCTCACAATCGTAAGGCATGGCTATGACTTTGCGGTCACGGCCGATGAGGCTGGTCTTAAGGATTGTCCTCCCCCTACAACCTTGGAGGGACTGGCCACCGGTGGTGGTGGCGACGACTGCCAGCCATTCGGCCAGCTATGGGCGATTGGCGGTGTCTGTGTTGGTGGACGGATAGCATATGACGATCGCGCACGGATCGGTAGCACGGATCGCGCGTAGGGTGGTTACTTTCATAACTCCTTACTTGATTAGTGAGATTCATAGTGTATTGGCTATTCGAAGCTGGGTTTTTCTATAAATTGTACGAGACCCCATCATTTTAAACCCAATTCCTAGTTTTCAGAGCCGGGCGGGAGAAATGCGGGAACTTTCGTGTCAGTCTGAATTATGACAATCATGGTGTAGGCAAACGAAAAGGTGTCGGAAAACTTAGGCGGACGCGGCGGAAATTTCAAGCTACGACGCGAAGGAGCCCAGAGACAGAGTGGAGGATGCTCACCCGCGCGGAACTCACTTGTGCGCGCCGCGTGCGTGTGCGTGAGGGGTGAATCCACGTGTTGTGCGTGCATGTGTGTGTAGGGTGGACCTGTGCATTGTGTGCACGCACGGGGCTTACCCGTGCGCTGTGCGTGAGGTGAAATTGTGTGTCACGTGTGTGGGCGGACAAGTCCACTGCACACGTGGGCGCCGTCCCACGCACCGTGAACGCGCGCGGAATGCACCCACGTGTGCGGAGCGGACCTGCGCACGTGGCGGGTGGACTCGCGCGCGCTGCTTGCGAGGAGGATGTACACGCATGTTGTGTGTGCGGAGCGTGCCAGGCTTGTTCATAGGGAAACCCTCTTTGTTGTGTGTGTATTTGCGCGTTCACCCTTCCAGCCCGAGCATTTTTTACCCCTTATAGCGTCTTTTTTCTTACGTATTCTGACCTATTTTTTCCAGACTCCGAGACGCAATACGCAAGGTCATCCCATGTGGTTGCGCTTCATGCTTACAATTGAGCAGATTGCGGTTTGGACAAAAAATATGGGTTACTTGTCGTGCTCGAAGTGAGGATACCACATGTTGAGGAGAGAGTTCAGGATCCACCCAAGGGTTTGATTATTGTCGTGTGAGATAACTCTGAGATGCGGGTTCTATTTACCGCCAAATGAGGAGATGGTCGAGATCTTGAAGTTTTGTGGCATTCATGTGTCCCAATTCACTCCTCTTGGGATGACGTGCCTTATGGGGCTGATCACATTCTTCAGAGAGCATGGTGTAACATCCCGACTTTTATTAGGTCACTAGAACCCTAGTGAACCCAAAAAAAGTGACTCTAACCTCTACCAAAGACCCATAACGAGGTAGGAGGTAACCTTAGATGGGGATTTGTAGCTAGAGAACTTCGATTTGAATTATGTAAATTACTATGATATTGAATAGTTAATACGAGTGCGTTGGAACTCCAATTTAAGAACATCCCGACTTTTATTGAGTTTTGTTAGTTCCTATGACTTCGTGTAGTCGATACGAGCGAATTGGAACTTGTTACGTTTCAATCCGGAATCAGACGACGAATATGACCGTTTTGATTGTTTTAGTGTGTCGCGACGTACAAATTTTGGATATTAGCAAATGAACACAGATTTGACCCCGGTCAGTGGCATTGGATTCGTATGGTCAATACGAAGTAAACTAAGTTCGTCCCGATCAATTTCGATGATAGATGGTCAATCTGTGGTCAAACTGAGCTTTACCATACACCGAAAAGGATGCGCACACCAATTATGACACAATGCCTCAACTTTGACCCGACCCCCGATGACTTGGACCTACTTTGACTTTGACCAATATGGGGGACCCACCCTAGGGTTGACTTTGGTCAAACCCTCCTTTTTTCCCAAATTTTGTAATTTTTCTAAAAAGTGGAGTGCACCTCCTCCTTGTGGTTTACATGGGCCTTCTTCTCTTCATGGCTTGAGCCTCACCCACTAGCTAGCTTGGTGTTGAAGTAAGAGACAGAGCGGTCTGGCGGTCTATGCTTGGCAGGTTGATGACTGCCCGGTCTGGCGATCTCTCTCCAGCGGTTTGATATCCAGACTGTTGTTGTTTGTTGTCCGAGCGGTCTAGAGATCTTTTACCGCGGCTTGTTCTCTTCCTTCTGGTGTTGTCGAGCGGTTAGCCCATTTGTCTAACCGCGCGGTCTGTTTATGTCTAGCCGCTCAACTCTGTAAATGTTTTAGTCCCACATTGTTTATTTGTACTCTCTCCACTCTCCTCCATTCTATAAAAGGGAGGTCATACCTTTGTAAATCTTATCTTTTTGGATAATAAAACTTTCAATTATTCAAGATCTGGCTTGTTTTTAGTCGCATGTTCGCTACTTTTACATGATATCAGAGGAAACGCTTGATTCCTCCTGATTTCTTTAGCCCTTCTGTCTGAGCGGCTTCGTTCTCTGTTCGCTCGGATACCTGTCTGTCCGCGCGGCTTCTTTGCCCTGTCGATGCCCTGTTTGCGCGACTTCCTTCCCTCTTTTCTGCGACCTGTTTTTGCGGCCTCTCTGCTTCCCGTTCGCTGACTTCTCTTCTCGTCTGCTGGCACCCTGTGTGTTCGCGCGACTTCTTTTCTGTTCGCGCGATCTCCTTTTTCTTCTCTCGAACTTCCCAGTTCACGCAACCTCTGTCCCTGTCCTTTGGTCTGCTTCCTGGTTGTGGCCCTTCTTTCCGCTGGTGTGTTGACACCATGACAGTTGCAAATTCTTCTCTTTAGCCCGCTGTGATTTCCGTCTTTTCTGCTACGGTTTCTTCTTCATGACGCAGACTCCTTGTTCGCGCGGCTTCCCCCTTATTCGCGCGGCTTCGCCCTTTTTTTATCTGCGTGCCCTCTCTTCTTCTCGCGCGGTCTCCTGTGTTTCTCTATGGCCAATTCCGATATCTCCACCCCCGTCATCTCTACCTCCACCACTATTGTGGCTCCTCCTCCTCCTCCTACTCCTTCCGGAAACCTTGGCACGGTTTCTAAACTAGTTGGTTCCAACTATCCGGATTGTAGCGTTTCTTTCACCTTTTTTCTTCGTTCTCAGTGCAAATGTCATCACCTCACTGATGACCCCCTCCTCCCGGGTCTGCTCAATTTGCTGACTGGGATACGAGTGATGCGCTTGTCCGCACTTGGCTGACCAACAACCTCTTTGATGAATGCCTTCCCGTCATCCACCATGATGAGACGGTCAAGGCTGCCTGGCTTCACCTCGCCTCTCTCTACAAGAAGGGGGCCCAGACGCCCCGCATTTATACTCATTATGCGGACCTCTTCGCCCGCCCTTCCATGTCTCATACTGCGGCTTATCAGCAGGTTCAGGCTCTTGGCGCAGAGATCCTCCAGAATCTCCCCTTCTCCGCGGATTTGGCCGAGCAGCACAAACACTTCAAGGAACTCCTGGTTGTTTGTTATCTTCTACGACTTCCCAATTCATATGATATGATCCGCCAACAAATCTTGGGCGAGGCGGAATCTCCAACTTTGGATGCCACCGCGGCTCGCATCGCCGTTGTTACTTCGCTGCTCCAGCGTCCTCTATTGTCCTCTCCTTCTCCACAGGACTCCTATGCGCACAAAGCTCAGCGGGGTGACACTAGTAGCCGCAGCCAGTCAGGCGGGAGTGGTTTGTCCATGTTCCTCTGCTCTCACTTTTGTCGTGCCGATCATTCTGTTGACCGCTGTTGGAAGAAACATCCTCATCTTCGCCCCTCTGGTGATGTATCTTCCTCAACCTCCGCCTCCTCTCGGTCGTCTGCCTCGGTGGCCACGACTTCAGGTAGTGCCCATGTCGTTACCCAAGGTAAATGGCTGATTGACTCTGGTGCTACAAATCACATGACCGGCAACCCTCAATACTTCTCTCTCCTAGAAACGTATGATCGGTTTCCCCCGGTTCTTGTTGCGGATGGTTCCGCTTCCCCGGTTCATGGGACGGGCATGGTTCAAGTCACCCCATCGCTTTGCTTGGCGGACACCCTCTATGTCCCAAAGTTCCCTTGTAATTTTTTATCTGTTACTACTTTATGCAAACAACTACAGTGTTCCGTCTTATTCACTCCAACTTCTTGTTCTTTTCAGGACCCGAGAACCCAACGGACGATTGCTACTGGGAATGAGAGTGGCGACCTCTACTTCCTCGACAATGTTTCCGCTCTGTCCGCCTTCTCCTCCTCTTCTACAGATCTGCTTCAATGGCATCTTCGCCTTGGACATCCTCCTCCTCAGATTCTTCGCCAGCTTCTACCCCACTTACCTCAGACCAGTCCTCCGCTCAACTGTGATGTGTATCAGCTTGGCAAACATCACCGCTCCTCCTTCCCTCCAAAGCAAGGTCGTGGCTCTTCTCGCCCGTTTGATCTCATTCATTCTGATGTCTGGGGCCCTGCTCCTACCCTCACTATTGGTCGGGGTAGTTCTTACTTTGTAATGTTTATTGATGATTTTTCTAGATATACCTGGGTGTATCTATTAAAAAATCGTTCTGAATTATTATCTGTATGACAATCCTTTTATTATATGATTAAAACTTAGTTTGATGTTTCTATTAAAGTCTTTCGCTCTGATAATGCTAAGGAATATCTTAGTCATGAGTTTTCCTCTTTTTGTATACAACATGGTCTTGTTCATTAGACCAGCTGTGTTTACACCTCCCAGCAAAATGGGGTGGCGGAGCGTAAAAACCGTCACCTCCTCGATGTCGCTAGCACTCTTATGATGCAGATGCAGGTACGTCGCTCCTATTGGGGCTATGCTGTTCTCCTCGCCTGCTATCTCATCAATCTCATTCCCTCTACGGTTCTCCACGGCAAGACCCCCTTCTCCATTCTCTACCCGGGCAAGGAACCCTTTCCTCTCCCGCTCCGTATATTTGGGTGCATGGCTTTTGTGCATGCTCCTTCTGTTACCTGCGACAAGCTTTCCCCCCATTCCACCAAGTATGTCTTTTTGGGTTACTCTACAATTCAGAAAGGCTATTGTTTCTTTCACCCCATTCTACGCAAGCAGTTTGTCTCCGCAGATGTGACCTTCTTCGAGAATGCATCCTACTTCTCTCCTGCATCCCCTCTTCTCCCTGATGTCTCTGATTCTCCACCGTCTCCCTCCATTCCTTCCACGCCTATCGATGTCTCTCCTCCTACATCATATCCTCCTCCGTCTCCTCCTCTCTCCATTCTCTCCCCTGCCCCTCTCCCTCTTCTCCACAGCCTTCTCTCTAGTCCTGGGCCAGCCTTCTCCGCCACGGACGCTCCGGTCACTGAGGAACGCGTCGAATTGGATCTTCCCATTGCTCTTCGCAAAGGGGTGCGGGCATGTACCCAACGCCCACATACGGCCGTTGTTTCCTATGATCATCTTACTCATTATCGCAGGTCTTTTGCTTTGGTAATCTCGGCTACTGCCACTCCCCGTACCTACCAGGAGGCTCTTGCTATTCCTCACTGGAAATCCACCATGGATGAGGAGATTGCCACTCTTACTGAAAGGGGTACCTAGACCCTTATTCCTCCACCAGTTGGTACTGATGTGGTTGGCTGTCACTGGGTATTTGTTGTAAAGTTCCGCCCAGACGACACTATGGATCGCTACAAAGCCCGGCTGGTGGCTAAAGGCTTTACTCAGACTTATGGGGTTGATTACTTCGATACCTTCTCTCTGGTCGCTCGCCTCAGCACCATCCGGGTTCTTCTCTCTGTGGCCGTCAATAAGGATTGGGCTATTTTCCAGCTTGATGTTAAGAATGCTTTCATCTATGGGAATCTTCATGAGGACGTCTACATGGAGCAACCTCCTGGGTATGTTGCTCAGGGGGAGACACGTGTATGCCGGTTGAAGAAGATCATCTATGGTCTAAAATAGAGCCCTCGGGCGTGGTTCGACAAGTTCAGTAGCATTGTGGCTGTCATCGGCTTTGTAAGAAGTTCGGCCGATCACTCCTTGTTTATTTGCAAAATTGCCTCGGGATTGGTGGTTTTGGCGGTGTATGTGGATGATATTCTTCTTACTGGCGATGACTAGGCTGGGGTGGACTTGATAAAGAAACACCTCTGTTAACACCTGGTCACGAAGGATATGGACTCCCCGAAATACTTTTTGGGGATATAAATCTCTCAGAAGCCCGACTCGTTGGTTCTTTCCCAACGAAAGTATGCTCTTGATCTTCTATAAGAGGCAAGATTGATTGGTACCAAACTGGCCCGGTGTCCCTTGCCTACTGGAGAAGACAAAACATGGACAGATGACTCGCCTCTTCTTTTTGATGTCACGAGGTACAGATGTCTGGTGGGCAAACTAATTTATCTCACGGTGACCAGACCCGACATTTCCTATGTTGTATGCGAGGTTAGTCAGTTCATGCAAGCTCCTAGGGAATGTCATCTTCAGTCTATCTTGAGGATATTAGAGTATGTTAAAGCCGCACCAGGAAAAGGGCAACTCTTTTAGAAGAATGGTCATCTGAGGGTTGAGGCCTACTCAGATTCAAGCTATGCAGATGATAAAGGCAACCGCAAATCTACATCTTGTTTTTGCACATTTGTTGGAGGAAATCTTATGAGCTGGAAGAGCAAGAAACAGTCTGTTGTCTCCAGATCCAGTGCAGAAGCAGAATATCGGAGTATGACATCAACCACCTGTGAGTTAAAATGGTTGTGTGCTCTCATGCTTGACTTAGAAGAGGTCTATGACTATCCTCTTCCTATGTTTTGTGACAACAATGATGCCATATACATATCCAGAAATCCGGTCTTCCATGAGAGAACGAAACATATACAAGTCGACTGCCATTTCATTCGGGAAGAGGTCTTGAAGAAACAGATTTGTACTCTGTTCGTCACCTCTGACAAAGAGTTGGCGGATATCTTCACCAAGTCGATTTCTACTTCCTTCTTCAACATTTGTGACAAGCTGGGCATGATTGATATCCATGCTCCAGCTTGAGGGGGAGTGTTAAAGTATGAGACTGAGCGGTCTGACGGTCTATGCTTGACGAGTTGATGACCGCGCGGTCTGGCGGTCTCTCTCCAGTGGTTTGATATCAAGACTGTTGTTGTTTGCTGTCTGAGCGATCTCCTACCGTAGCTTGTTCTCTTCCTTCTGGTGCTGCCGAGCGGTTTGCCCCGTTGTCTAACCGCGCGGTCTGATCGGTCTGTTTATGTCTAGCCACTCAGCTCTATAAATGTTTTAGTCCCACATTATTTATTTGTACTCTCTCCACTCTCATTCATTCTATAAAAGGGAGGTCATACTTTTGTAAATCTTATCTTTTTGGATAATAAAACTTTCAATTATTCAAATTCTGGCTTGTTTTTAGTCATCTGTTCGCTACTTTACACTTGGGTTGTTAATAGGCCAAGATAGAGCCCACTCCTCCCCACTTCTTCTTCTCTTTTCTCAAAGCCCGTGGCACACTCACTAAGCCTATTCTCCCTTGGATGAAGCTATGTAGCTTGCACTGGATACCCCTGATGGCAACAACACGTCCCCTCCAGCTAGAGGGAGAAGAGGAGCAACTCCTCCTATCGGGATAATCCCACACTAGGGAAATGAGGGGGGTGGTCACCCCCTCAGACTATATATAGGCATTTCTGCCTCTGCTTAACCTCACACAACTCGAGCAAGCCTAAGCCAAGCCCTGCCTGAACCCTAGGCTGTTGGAAAACACAAACCAATTTCCGCCACCTCCACCACCCTGCTATTGCAGCTCAGCCAGGACCCTCCCGAGCTCCTCCATTATAGGTGGAACCTTTTCCCCTCCTCCTTCTTTATCCATCCATCATGTTCCATACACCTCCCTGCGGTCGGAGCACCGTCGACGCCATTCAAGCCTTGCTTTAGGTCAGGTGGTGGTCATGCGTTGTAAGCCTTACCCAGCATCGTAGGTGGCACTGGGAGGGTATTACACCACCATGGGTGTTAATGCTTGATGGCAGAGGGTTGTGGTGCCGCCGGATTTCGCTGCTCCAACGGCACCTAAGAAATATTTCTCTCTATTTAGTTTTCTGCTGAGGCGGCCGACAACGCCAGGCCTCCGGGCCATGACAGGAGGAAAGCCCAACCCTCAACGCACCGACCATGGGTGGTTCCATGTCCAAAAAGCCACTATAGAGGCGAGGCGGCACGGTATCACCTGGAGCAGAGAAGCCGCATCACGCGACTCTCGGGTTAAGTATTTCTGGCGGTGATCAACGGCGCTGGGACGCTGGACTACTACGCAGAAGTTTGCCGGCCCCTGAAGAGTCCACCAAGGGTGATGTCGGCGCCTAACAGCTGCTAGCCGGTGGTGGCAGAGGATGCCTCCCTTTCCATCGTCAGGGAGCAGCCGTTGTCGTCCGATATCCATAATGAGATCAGACAGCGGGGATTTTATTAATCCCCTCCCTCTCATAGCATCAGTTCACTCCCCCCCCCCCCCCACACAGCGGATCAGTTCCATTTCCGTTGTGGGGACATAAGGATAATTCTCACTATATGGCTCGATCTCAGCCTCGGGTTTAAGCTTTGATGGCTATTTGCAGACCAATAAATACACAGACATATGATGATTTTTTTTGAAAAAACCTAGGCTCATAGAAGAAATGTTTTGAATATTAAAGTTGTTCTCCTTTATGTGGGAAATCTCCACAAAAAATTTCACAATTTTATGATTTGATTTGATATATTAAAAAGCATAAATAAGAATTATTAGGCTAATTTATTGAACCAAAAATGTTCGGAAAATTTTAGAAAAGTTTCTAGGCTTATTTTAGGCCATCTTTAATGTTGTGTTAAAATTTGGGAATCTTGAAGTAAAAGTGAAGATTTTCCAAATTCTCAGAGCCTAAGGTCGTGCTTTGAAAACGATGAGTTAAAATCTTTCGAAAACAAAAAAATTGGGGTGCGCGATCATGCTTTAAAGAGAATATTGAGTAGGGGTGCAACTCAGATCGGTTCGGTTCGGTTCCACCCAAAACCAAGAACCGACCCATATAGGTTCAGTTCTAAACTTTTAGAACCAGAACCGACCCACGGTCCAATTGTATAGAACCGGATTCGAACCATTTGCTTCGGTTTGGTTCCGGTTCAATTCTCGGTTCTACCTATGTCTAACAAAACTAAAAAATAGCATTTCCAACTCATGATTCATTATAATATAAGTTTCAATATCTCAAAATAGTTGAATCATGACTTTATATTATATTGAAATCATATAACTACACAAGTACAATAAATATTTTTTTAGTCATAAAACTATATTCTCAATTATTTTCGAATATTTGATCATACGACTATAATCGGTGTCCCAAAATATTTTCTTTAGCATTGATATTCAGTTCTCGGGTCGATTCTAGGTACCCGACCCTTGGAACCATGAACCGAACTGAATTGTCGGTTTTGATATTATAGGAATCGAACCCGAACCGAAGCTATTTAGAACCGACCCAAACCATTCGGTTCGGTTCAGTTCCGGTTCGGTTTTCGGTACTTTGGTTATTTTTGCACACCCCTGATATTGAGTTCAAACAAATAATCAACGAGAGCTATTAAAGCGAGATTTCAAGCTCAAAGTGTTTCAGGGATTTTTGCAAATCCAACGAGCGGCTCATTTTTAAAATAACTCTCGGGTGTTTTGGGTTAATTTGAAAGATGAAAAGTACGTTCTTTGAGTAGAACAATGTCCAACCTCATCTCGGGTGATGAATTTCTTATACGTTTGGAAATGATTTTTGAGGAATTTTAAGGAAAAATGTGCTCTCTAAAAAGATGATCGGATTGGATCCGACGTGAGCAAATAAGTTGATAATCAATATTAAATGAATAATAAAGGTGCAACTGAATAATTATCAAATCCTAATAATGGTTACAACTCAAAAGAAGCTTCCTAAAAATAGAAATGGAACTGAACTTGTCTTCTGAGAACGGAGATGGAATTGAAGCCTCCTGATTAGAGTGATTGGACTACTAATCTTTTTCTTATTTATTTATTTCAGTCTTGCACTAGTCTAATTCCTTTATTTATTTCTGTTCAGTACTTCCTTTCTATCACTTCAGTCTCGTACTAATCATGCTTATTTATTTCAGTTCAGTTCATTTTTTTAAGTACTAATCCAGTCTCGTACTGATCCAGTTTCTTTCAGTACTTTTTTTTAGTTTTTTTTTGTTCAACACATTTTAGTTTCGTCCTGGTCATATTTCAATTCAACATTTCAATTTTGTATCTTATATTCTCATCAGCTTTTATTACCGCACTTATATTTCCTACAATTTACTGTTTTAACATTTTAAATACGGGTCCTGCTCTGACGAGCAGGTTATTTTTTCAGGTTGAGCCTTAGTTGGGGGTAACGAGAGTTGAATCATTCCTCCAGAGTTAGCCCAAATAAAGTTCTTCCATGCTCTATGCTGAAAGTTAAGCCAAATGCCTCTTGTCAAAATTATTTTTAAGCATAGTATGGCAGACCGTCGCAAACCCGATGTGTGCTAGCTATATTTTTTTTAATTAAATGCTTGTAAATTACTTACGGTAAATTATGGTGGGTCAGTTACTTCAACAGACCGTTCGTACAGGTGCGAGAAGGTCGACGACTCATAGCGACAGGGAGATGCGTACCACGGGTGATCGATCGTTATTTTTCTCTCCCTATAAGATTTCCTCCACTAGTCAGCCTAAATTCAGAATTGTCGGATGTCGCTCACATCCAAGAGTACACGAGTCGTACAATAGGGTCTGAGTAGTGGGGTACGACCACCCCAAAAGTGGTAGGACTGACCACTGTCACCAATGACCACATCAGTGAGGCCCGTGGGGCTTGCTACCCTGTTTGAAGAGAAACGGTCCATACTCTATCGACATAGAGTGTACGCGGGTTTTGAACACCTGCAAAGTGTTGGCAGGTTTTGAATATCTGCAGTGCAAATACATGTTGTGAGTATCTATCGTGTTGATAGCTAGTGAAGTGTTTATTATATAACTGACGGTTAAGCTGCTATTCTTACAGTTATATTATGCGGCATATTATTACAGATAGTTGCTCCTAGCCTATATACTAACCCTCTCATGTTTTGACTATTTACTTTTATTGGGTGTGTGAGCTCGTCCCCAAGATATGGATTCAGGAAGGAAATGTGTTTCCACTTAGCTCTGTGACTAACAGTTATTTTAATAATAATTTACATGAGACAGAGCACTATGACGCCCAGTTGTTGCGGGCCGATGCACCATCTAAAAGGACTACTCGAGCAGGGGCACCCTCATCACCTCTAGACTTTCAAAACGTGAGTTATTAGCATGTTGGCTTGCAAGTGAGAGTATTAATAGTAGTTATCTTTTGCAGCCTACGAGATTGTTGTATAAACAGTAGTTATGACCTTTGCTTGCTCTGATATATATATATATATATATATATATATATATATATATATATATATATATATATATATATATAGCATTCTGTTATTGCTTCTGTATTTCTGTGATGTGATGTGTATGTTGTGATTCAAGCAAAGCAAGTCGGCTAACTAGTGTTTAGTAGAGTGGGTTGTTGCCTCATGGGAAGCACTGGGAATACGTCTTGGGCAGTAAGGACAGTCTCCGACCCAACCCGGGATAAGGTTGGGGAGGAGGTCTTATACATGACATGAGATTCCCCTTAGACCTGTTCAGAGAATAGTGTGAGATTCGAGTTGACTATGACATGCATATCAAAGTTCACAGTAATAAGTGTTGGCTCGAATTGGAGAGTCTGACGGATTGACGCCATGAAAATAATCTATTGTTTATTCCCAGAATTCTTAGGGTTTGCCAGAATTTTGGAACTCACCTCTAGATCATTTTCATCGCATGAAGGGATGTGAGTGGGAATTTAGCCAGTGCTAGGGTTCTTGGAACCTCATGAGTTGACGAATCATTTCTTCAGTTTCTCCTAGTTTGTGGAGGAGAAATGCTTGATGTTGTGCGTGCTTTCTGTTGATCCTTAGCGTGCGGTTGGAGTTCCACTGGTTCGTGACAGAAAGAGAAAGCTGGTCCTTAAATACTGTGGCGGTTCAGAATTGGAGCCTCGATCTTCTTCTTATTCAAGGGATTGTCATGTAGTGGAGGCTCCCAATAACTCCAAGGTAGAGGTTACGCCGACCGAATCTGACCTTGAGATTTTGGGGTCTTCTACCCCCTAGGCTCCTCCTATGGAGGCTTTTGCGCTACCGTTGGTGAAAGGAAAGCGTGTATCTTCAACGTTAGGGGTAATGAATAATGTAGTGAGTATAGCTTTTTCTCTTATTTTGCTTATGGTTTTGTTGTTCTGTACTTGTCTGATGTCTTTTCCTTTTTGGAGATTGAGGCTCGGACCAATATTATGCTGACGTGGAATAACCACTATGTGAACCTAAAGGATGGATACTTGGCTCTTCAGGAGAGGCTTCAGGTAGTAGAGAGCTCTTTTTCTGACTTGATAGGAACGCATGATTGGGATATATCTTGCCTTTGGCAGGTTGAGGAAGAGCTTGAGGAGTTCCTGACAGCGCTTTAGATAGAGAAATCTTTAGCGGAGAAGATTGTGCAACTGCTGAAGAGCTCACAGGGTGATGCTACTCATTTGGAGACCGAGCTAGAGGCTTCAAAGGCCGATGTAGAGCGGCTTTCTTCTGAAGAGTGGGTTGCGGGGCTGAAGACCGCTGAAATTGCTAAGTATAGGGACTCTCTAAACTATATGTTAGATCGTATTGTACTTGGTGAGGAGATCCGAGAGGAGGTCTAGCCCCAGATTATGGATGTGCAAGAAGTTACTCTCAGGCATGGAGCGTCGAAGGCTCTTCCGATGGTGGCTCAAAATCTTGAGTGTGATATTTTTGGCCTTGGCTTTGACGATCTCTCTAAGGACAATAGCGTGGGCTCCAACTCTGTTGTTGATGTAGTGAGCGAGTAATAGTCTCACTTATGTATCTTTGTACATGTTTTTATGTTGGCTATATTTGTTTACTCTTGCTGTTTTGTGGCGGGATTTTATTTTTTATCTGAATTTGTACACTCATATTTTATGGCGATCTTTGTTAGTTGTGTTTTGGACGCTCTTTGTGTCTTGCATCTTTGTTTGTTGATTTTTCTGATGTAGAATCTTTCCTTGGGCTTATATAGTGTTAGCACCTTTGCTTTGAGCGTGGTTACGATCTCCTTTTTGGAAGCTCGTGATTGAAGGACAAGACCAAGGTGATGTCTTAACGTACTACCAGGGCTCAGGTCTGCAAAACTGCTAACCCTTCCCTCATTCAAGGAGTAAAACCAAGCTCAGGTCTGCCCTTTTAATGTGATCGAAAATGGTTAGCATAAGAGTTGGTCCGAGGCGTTACAGATATGTATGATAGTCGTATAGTGACTGACATGTGCTAGTGGGTCATCTGTTCCATCGAACTTCTCGATGTTAGGGAACACAAAGCCATGGGGGATTGGGTGTTCCAATATATCTTGTATAAATGGTGAGCGATCATAAAGAGGACGGGGACCTATAAGAGTGCGATGTTTATTTTGTTGTTGTCTTTTTGTGATCGAGTCATGAATCACTTCATGAGTGAGCTCTTTGAACACACGCCTAATGTTTTTGATGTTCAGTTGATGACTGGTTTCTAGTTCCTGGGCCGAGCGCGTCGGGGTTGAGGAACTATTGGTGCCGGAGAATTCTTTTTTCTCTAGATCATAGTGCTTGTGGGGGAGAGTGCTCCGTCAAGGAGGAATGTTGTCCTGGTGCAAGCACTCTGATCGGCTAGGGAAGCGTAACAGAAATTTGTATCGTTCTTTGATTCCTCATGAGCGCCATGATCTCAGCCTGGTGCTCATTTATTTGGGCGGCGCGCTCAGTAAGTGCATTCTCGAATGTGATGACTGTCTCCTCCTATCACGGCGCGCCGATAAGGGAATGGGAAGGAAAAAAATTTGCACGTCCCTTCCGAGCAAATCCTTGAGTTGTATGGGTGTTCCTCCTTGCCATAGATGTCAGTCATGAGTATTGTTGCGTGGAGGATAATGTCTTCCGAGTTTTCTCGGTCTTTAGGGAGCACGTTTCTCATAGACAGCGTCAAACTGTTATGGGTTGCTTCGCTCTTGATAGACCAGATTAATCTAGGCCGCCTTAGCTCGCAAAGTGGTAAAGTGTGCACACAGACACAGAGAAAGTATAGTAATGGAGAAGCAAATTTTTAACGTGGAAAACTCGTAAACTGGCTAAAAATACATGTGATTGGCTCTGTGTCAGTCAAACTTTACTATCTCCGGTGGTTTACAAAGCTTGGAGGAATCAAGGATGATAGGCTGCTCCTCGTTACAGCTTGGGGAGGAGAAAGAATGTAGAGTTCTTGGAGGGTGACAAGCCACCACTCGTGAAGCTTAGACTTGGTCTCCTTCTGGCGGTGTAAAAAGCTTGCGATCGCTAACTGGACGCTGCGCGCTGGAGGCGACACTTAGGAAAATTATAGAGGAGATCGATTTGAGTGTCTTGCACGTAGGAGAATTCCTGAAATGGCCGGTGAATTGCCTTGTACATAGGAGCTTCGTGGACTTGGACAAATCTTCGATGTACTCAGAGGAATGTAGCTCGCAGGAGGATTTCGACAGAGCTCTAGCCTGTAGGAGAAGAAAGCTGGGAGGAGAAAAGTTAGAAATGAGAGGGGGTCTGGGGTCTTATTTATAGGCCCTCAAAGATGGTTACGGTAGTTATGCGGCTATCTGCATATCATAGCCACCCAAATTACAAAATACAGACCATTTTTAGTATAGTTCATTGCGTGCATTATTTTTACATTCTTATTATGCACATAACATAATTATTACGGTTATTGGCCCCCACCCATAATGGTGGTTACGTTGGTGGTTACCCGTGAAATGAACGACGATGATCAAAGGGGGGCGATTGGACGGCGTAGATGGGACTGTCGTTGGTGGCTTCTAGGCGGCGAGTCCCTCGACGACTGGCGGCTGCCTATGGAGGAGGGAGAGCTGCGGTTGGCCAGGAGGCTGTCCGCGGGCGCACCGGCCGGGGAAGTCTGTTGCGGTGGCAGCCGTGAGGTGCATCCGTGGCTGGCTGGGGAGGCCGTCCGCGGCCCTGCGTCCGCAAGGCACGGCCCCGGCTGGCCAGGAAGGCAGGCCGCGGCACCCGCCACGCCTTGCGGCCGCGACCATGTTGCCCCGAAGCGCGGCCGCGGCTGCGGCCGGTCGAGGAGGCTAGCCGTGGCACCGGCGGCCATGCGTGCACATTATAGAAGAATAAATTTTTTTTTCCTATTTTTATTATTTCTTGAAATTTGATTTACAAATTTGGTTGTATAAGGGAAATTAGCTATGGATGGGATTTTGGTTTGGTTTTCAATTCACTTCAATTACTAATTACAATTATTCAGTTAGCATGTTTTTATTAGTAGTCAACGCTGTATTTATTTAAAAGAGGTTATCCATTAAAAAGATGTCTAAATTATAGATACTCCAGAAACTGGTGTCTCGCGATAAGTGCGGTAATAAACTCAGGATAAAGAAAAAAAGGATAATTATGGTGAGTTCTTACCTTTTTTAATTATGCTTATATTTTAAACTATATTTATTATTTACCTCCATATATCATGCTTTTTTTAATGTGTATTTTAAAAAAAAATTAAAGAAATTTAAAATTTTGAAATATATATGAAAATTTTCAAGAAACTAAACATGAAATAGTTAAAGAAAGTGATAAAAATTCTGAAGAGAATTTTTAAAAAGTAACACTGATTCTCCTATACTGTAAATTACACAACTCAAAAGACCATATTCACTAATACAATACGAGATATTAAACATATTAATACAAAAGAAAAAAGACAAGATGAATCAGAAGAAACACAATGCATTGATGCATAGAAAATGTTATGAGTTAGCCCACGGAGGGGGATGTCAATCGCATACAAAGAAAGAAAAGTGTCTTGAGTTAGAATCTTCCGGTCAATAGAGGCCAGAAGGCTTATTGCATGTGAAGATCATCCTAGATTGAAAGTTTATGTCTAACCAGGGGTCAGAAGGCATATTGCTTGTGGGATCGTCATGAGTAGACATAGAAAATTATGATAACCCCAAAAGGGGTGGGATCAATGTTGGAGCCATTAGAAATATCGGCTAACAAATATTCACACTGAAAGGATGGACATAAGTTACTTGACCTTAAATAGCTGACATAGGCACAAAGCGAACCATGGAGAGGTCACAAGGAATTTATTACTAGATGAGGCGCTCGTGTTATATTGTGGAGGGCCCGCCACATACTCTGAAGTATATAGGAACTCCCCCTCCCGAACCATGTGTATACTAGCTCGAGGGGAAGGAAGATAAGGACACCAAACCCTAAAATAGACGAGTGTTTGTGGAGTGTGAATTGTCTTCCACCCATTATAATGGGTTGTATTTACAGGCAAAGGCAAAAGACTCCCCCCCCCCCCCTCCTTGACGAGGTGAAATCTTCCTGGCTAAACTGACGAGGTTAGGCTAATGAGACGACTTTTGCAGGCTGCCAAACTGATCCCTACAGGCTACCGAGGTGAATTTTGTCGAGCTTAATTCTATTGAGGTGAATTCTGCCGAGTTGAATGTTGATGAGGTTAATTCTGCCGAGGTGAATTCTCAGGTTGAATGCTGACAAGCTCTCCCCTAATGAGGTCTCCCTTAACACGGTCTCCCATGATGCGTGGTCTCCCTTGGCTCGGTCTCCCCTGACGAGATCTCCCCTAACGAGGTCTCCTCTGACATGGTCTCCCCCGACAAGGTCTCCACATACGAGGTGTAACACCCATATCCGTTACATAGCATATAACAGTAGGTCCGGCCGGGGCCCGACTCCATATACCACGGACAGACCGGTGGGTTACTCATTGAAACCAATCAACCAATCACAACGTCCTACACAGAGCACCTAGCGGAAGCAATTTATTAAGTTGCAAGAAATAAAGAACCAAGCCACAAACATGAATGTCCAAACCAACAGGAATGTACAATACACAAGTACTGGCCTTATGGCCTTACAATAGTTTTCTCAAATACAAGTGTCTTCCAAACCTCGGCACACAGGACGGTTATACATGAGAATACAAGAAAACACTCAAAAATTAGGCCTTCGAGGGCCGGCTCAACAACTTGGGCTTTAGCCCGTTATTTACCGCTTGGCTCCGCAGCACCTGCAAGCAACAAATCACCGCAACGGTGGCAAACAAGAATAACGGTCAGCTAAAGTTGACCAAATTATAACGATTCCGCCCCAAACCGGGGCGGCAAAGCTTCTTCTCTGCATTTGTTAGCAAAACAAGAAACATAGCGAATAAACATCACATCATAGGTGCACGCAAACACGGCCGTACACCCCGTGCTCTCAGGGCACTTACTCGGCGAAGCCAGTCCAAACCCAGTCCGATCCTTGACTCCGCCACCACCCCCGGGGCGGCAAACCTCGTGAGCATTTAGTCCTTTCAGTCGTAGCCTAGACTCGATCTCCAAATCATCGGTAAGTGCAACGTTAACTTTAGGTCTCTTTAACCGAAACAGATGGAGCGGGTAGGGTTCCACCAGCCCGTTGCTCACCCCGTCACGACCCTTTGGCCTTTGACGCGGGACCGGCTTTCCCCCAGTTCCAACTTTTGATCAAACACGGTGCATAGCCCCACTATATACCCGGTTGGCTCCCAGGCCACCGAAATGGCAGAAATGCATTTCTGCCCAGATTTCCCAGTGCACCTTGGGGTTAATCCCCAAGATTCCTTGATGCATTCTAACGCATCGCAACCCGAAAATAAACAAAACGCACGGAGTCTTCTCCGGCTAACAATGCATAGCAAATAATCACTGATCCAGACCAACATGTCCGGGTAGGCTTCACACATCATGCATATGTCCGTACTACGATTCCGGACTCTAACAAGGGGGACTTTACATATCAACCCCAAGGAATACCGCAAACTCACAACACACTCACGAGAGCGGGTTTTTCCATGCAAAGGAAGAAGAGCTTCACATGCTCAAGATGAAAATCGTTACCCTAGCATTCTTCCTCGGCGCCATGGAAAACTACGCGGATGAAAAGCATCGCGATGATCTCTCTTCTGTAGATCTGGGCTCGGTTTGCGATTTGGCGCTCTGAATCTCCTTCAGCGACCGGATCTTCCACTTCCTCCAAGCTCCTTGCTCTCCCTTCTCTCTAGGATTTAGAGAGAGAAGATGAAAATGGAATGAGGGTTTGAACCCTATTCCCGGATTAAAACCTACCCAGGACAGCCCTGAGCCATTAGATCCCAAAGTAAGGAAATGAACGGCTGCGATTCATCCCAAAATTCCAAAACCTGGGTCGAACACGGGTTGCGACTCGCCCGTGTCCAAGGCCGTGCCACTCATTCGCCGTCAAAACCGTCGCGTCCCAAAAAGAACTCGGGCACTCGACACGCCCGTGTCAAGCTTGACATGCCCGTGTCACCCAGTACACACCCGTGTAGTTGGGCGTGTTACTCCATCGACGCAGGCCCAAAACATCCAGAGCACAACACGGTCATGTGACACGCCCGTGTAATATGTCGTGTGCTAGACACGCCCTGGGACACGCCCGTGCCCCTGGCCGGGTAGCTGCCTTAGCACAACTCGCCAAACGACCTGAGCAGGACACGGGTATTCGACACGCCCGTGTCAAATTTCACACGCCCGTGTCGGACCCGAACACGCCTGGGCTCAGGCCGTGCACCCTCACTCAACGATCGTTGAGTGGAAAGCTTTGAGTGGCTGACACGCCCTGGGACACGCCCGTGTCCCAGGCCGTGTTCACACCCCTGACAATCGTTGACTCCAAAATCATCGACCACGCGACCAACGCCGAACTCGAGCACGACACGCCTTGGGACACGCCCGTGTCCCAGGCCGTGTCACCTCTACCAAATCCCAGATTTGGCTCAAAATGCCACCCGTCACACTTTTGAGTTTCGGGGCGTTACAACTCTCTCCCTCTTAAAAGAATTTCGTCCACGAAATTACCAAAGGAAAAGAAAACAGAAAACCAAAAGCGGTACCTGAGTGAAATAACTCTGGGTACTTCTCAATCATGGTCTGCTCCCGTTCCCAAGAGAGCTCCTCATGACCGCAATTGTCCCAACAGACCTTGACCATTCTGATCTCCATATTACGAAGTCGCTTGACTTCAGAGTCCTTAATACAAACGGGCTTGACCCTAGTTGTCAATCCTTTATCCACCGGTACCTGATCAACTGCGATCACCTGCGATCACCTGCGAAGGCTCTTGCACCGCCTTCCGCAACACTGATGTGTGGAATACGTCGTGTAGACCACTTAACTCAACCGATAGCTTCAGATGGTAAGCCGCTTCACCGATCCGCTCTAGAATCTCAAACGGTCCAAGGTATCTCGGGCTCAGCTTCTTCAAGCGTCGTACCCGTGACACTCCCTTGAACGATTTTATCTTCAAATACACACAATCGCCAACCGCGAACTCCACGTTCCGGTGCTTGGCATTGTAGTATTTAGCTTGTCTATCCTGAGCGATCAGCAAAAGCTCCTGAATGGTTCGTACAACTAAAGTAGCGTTTTCCACCTCTTACTTTTTGTACAACCTTGCCTCACCCGTTTCCTGCCACGACAACGGCGTGCGACACTTCCTACCATATAAGGCCTCGAAGGGCGCCATTTGTATACTCGTCTGGTAGCTATTGTTGTACGCAAATTCCACCAGATACAGGTGGTCTTCCCAATGCTTTCTGAAGTCTAGAACGCACATGCGGAGCATGTCCTCCATGGTTCTGTTGACCCTCTCGGTTTGCCCATCCGTCTGCGGATGGAAGGCTGTGCTGAACTTCAACTTTGTTTCGAGCATCTATTGCACCAACCTCCAATCATTGGACATGAAATGACCATCTCGATCACTCACGATGCTGCGGGGCACACCGTGCAGTCTGACTATATTATCTACATATAACTTCGCCAGTTTCTCCACAGAATCATCCTTCCTATGCGGAATAAAGTGCGACACTTTTGTTAACCAATTTACGATCACCCAGATGGCGTTGTTTCCCTTCTGCGACCTTGGCAAGCCATGTACAAAGTCCATCGAAATGTCGTCGAACTTCCACTCCAGAATAGGCAAGGATTTCAAGAATCCCACTGGCTTTTGGCACTCTGCCTTTACTAAGGCGCAAGTCTGACATTTAGCCACAAATAGTGCCACATCCTTCTTGAGCCCTGGCCACCAGAATAACTTCTTTAGATCCCGGTACATCTTCGTGCTCCCTGGGAGGATTGATTACTTGGTATGATGAGCCTCGTACATCAACTCCGCCCGTAGATTTCCCGTGTTTGGGACGCACAAATGATTGTTCTTCCTTAGTAGCCCATCCTCAACTGAAAACTCGGGATTTGACCCATCCAATGCTGCATCTATGAGCTTCTTCATGCTGCCATCCAACTCCATAGCCTGCCGAATGCGATCAGTCAGGTCATACTAAACTTCCGTTCAGTTCAATAATGCTTTGGCGTTAGTTTGCTTGTCCACACAATAGATCTCGAATGCATCCAACTCCCGAATTAACCTCTCATCATGAACCGACAACCAGTTGGCTTGGGCGGGAGCCCTGCGACTCAACGCATCCGCAACTGCATTGCCTTTCCCGGGTACATAATGAATTTTTAACGTATAGTCCCCCAGGAACTCCATTCATCTCCGCTGTCTCATGTTCAGATCCTTCTGATCCAACAGGTACTTAAGGCTCTTGTGGTCGGTATAAATATCGACCTTCACGCCGTACAAGTAGTGCCTCTACAGCTTTAGCGCAAAAATCACGGTCGCCAACTCCAAGTCGTGGACCGGATAATTCCTTTCGTGCACTTTCAGCTGACGCGAGCCATACGCTATAACACTTCCATGATGCAGCAGCACGCAGCCCAAACCAATTCCTGAGGCATCACTGTAAATCTTGAAACCTTCGGTCCCACTCGCCAAACTACATATAACTTCGCCAGTTTCTCCACAGAATCATCCTTCCTATGCGGAATAAAGTGCGACACTTTTGTTAACCGATTTACGATCACCCAGATGGCATCGTTTCCCTTCTGCGACCTTGGCAAGCCATGCACAAAGTCCATCGAAATGTCGTCGAACTTCCACTCTGGAATAGGCAAGGATTTCAAGAATCCCACTGGCTTTTGGCACTCTGCCTTTACTAAGGCGCAAGTCTGACATTTAGCCACAAATAGTGCCACATCCTTCTTGAGCCCTGGCCACCAGAATAACTTCTTTAGATCCTGGTATATCTTCATGCTCCCTGGGAGGATTGATTACTTGGTATGATGAGCCTCGTACATCAACTCCGCCCGTAGATTTCCCACATTTGGGACGCACAAATGATTGTTCTTCCTTAGTAGCCCATCCTCAACTGAAAACTGGGGATTTGACCCATCCAATGCTGTCATCCAACTCCATAGCCTGCCGAATGCGATCAGCCAGGTCATACTAAACTTCCGTTCAGTTCAATAATGCTTTGGCGCTAGTTTGCTTGTCCACACAATAGATCTCGAATGCATCCAACTCCCGAATTAACCTCTCATCATGAACCGACAACCAGTTGGCTTGGGCGGGAGCCCTGCGACTCAACGCATCCGCAACTGCATTGCCTTTCCTGGGTACATAATGAATTTTTAACGTATAGTCCCCCAGGAACTCCATCCATCTCCGCTGTCTCATGTTCAGATCCTTCTGATCCAACAGGTACTTAAGGCTCTTGTGGTCGGTATAAATATCGACATTCATGCCGTACAAGTAGTGTCTCTACAGCTTTAGCACAAAAATCACGGCCGCCAACTCCAAGTCGTGGACCGGATAATTCCTTTCGTGCACTTTCAGCTGACGCGAGTCATACGCTATAACACTTCCATGATGCAGCAGCACGCAGCCCAAACCAATTCCTGAGGCATCACTGTAAATCTCGAAACCTTCGGTCCCACTTGCCGAACTTAGCACTGACACCGTGGTCAACCGACTCTTCAACTCTTCGAATGCTTGCGCGCACTCCTGCGTCCACATAAACTTCTGATCCTTCCTTGTCAACTTCGTGAGAGGTAACGCTATCCGCGAGAAGTTCTCTACGAAGCGCCTGTAATAGCTGGCAAGCCCAAGAAAACTTCGGACTTCCGCTACCGAAGACAACACAGGCCACTCCCGTATCGCAACAATCTTTGATGGATCTACCGCTATACCTTCACCACTAACTATATGGCCAAGGAATGCTACTGAGGACAGCCAGAACTCGCATTTTGAGAATTTTGCGTAAAGTTCATTCCTCCTCAGCGTCTCCAACACCAGATGCAGATGCTTGAAGTGATCTTCCTCGCACTGCGAGTACACCAATATGTCGTCAATGAAGACGATCACAAAATGGTCTAAGTACTCTCTGAATGTCATGTTCATCAGATCCATGAACACTGACGGCGCATTAGTCAGCCCAAACGGCATGACCGTGAACTCGAAATGCCCATACCTCATGCTGAATGTTGTCTTCGGGATATCACTCTCCCATATCCTTAGTTGATAATAACCGGACTTTAGATCCAATTTTGAATATACCGACGACCCGACTAACTGATCGAAAAGATCATCAATCCTTGGGATCTGGTATTTGTTCTTTTCCGTTAACTTGTTCGGTTCTCTGTAGTCGATATTCAGCCGTAAACTTCCGTCCTTCTTCTTAACAAAGTGGACTGGTGCGCTCTAAGGCGACGAACTTGGACGCACATAACCTTGCTCCAATAACTCCTCCAGTTGAACCCTTAGCTCCACCATCTCCTTAGGCGCCAACCTATAAGGAGAGCGTGACACAAGTTTGGCACCTAGCACTAGCTCGGTGGTGAAATCGATCTCTCACTGCGGTGGGGCTCCGGGAAGATAGTCCGGGAACACGTCAGGGTACTCGCATACCACTGGGATACCATCCAAAGTGTACTTAGGCTTTATAGCCTCCACTAACGTGAAGAACAGCTTTGCTCCAGCACGAACCGTCTTCACCACCTGAAGAGCCAACATCAATTTCTTGCTCGACCCCTTCAATCCCGCAAACGTTATCTCCTGCCCAACACCCACCTTGACCTCTTTACGGTTGAAATCTATAAAAGCCTTCTGCTCCGAAAGCCAATACATACCGAAGATGACATCGAACTCTACTAGCGGCAGCAACGACGCTAGCAAGTCGAACTCTTGACTTCCAATATGAACCTTTACGGTACATACTCTGTCCGCGCGCATCGAACACCCATTCGGCAGCAGCACATCCAATTTTTTCTTCGCCATCGAAGAAGGGACTCCGATGCGTGTTATGAAACTTTCGGACAAAAATGAGTGTGAAGCTCCCGTATCGAATAGTACTCGTACCGGACTATCGCAAATCAGAACAAAGCCTATACAAACAGTATTAAGCTAACAGGCACTAGGTAACAGTATTTAAAGCTAACTTGCTATAAATTAAACCGTACCTGTCACCACGGCTGCCTGTTTGATGGCCTCCTGCTGGCCCAGATTATAGACTCTCGGTTGAGTCGGAGCATAGTGGGACACGGTTGACTCCACCGCCTTGCCCTTTTCTTCATAAGTTGCTCCTTGCTTTCTCTCAGACTTCGGACGTCCGCTACAACAATCACAGGCAAAATGTCCCATCTTACCACAAATAAAACAAGCGCCCGGGGTTCGGTTGGTAGTTGCCTCCAAGGCACCTGAAGAAGGGGCTGAACCCGACGTCCTCCTTCTTGTTCCATCTTCAAAAACCAGACTTTGCAAGCGGCACCTTGAACTATGATTTCTTGCCACTGGAGTCCTTCTTCGCCTGAACATTCTTCATGTCCTTTTCCAATGACCTGGCCGTGTTGATTAAGGTCAGGAAACCTTGCGCAATAGGCCCCGAAAGTAGTAATCTCAAGTCATCTCTCAAACCTTCATAGAATCGGTTCGTCTTGCGCTCCTCATCAGCAAAGGTAGCGCTTACGTACCGGCCTAAATGAGTAAACTCGTGGAGATACTCGTCCACGGTACTGTCTCCTTGAACCAACTTCTGGAACTCATTCTCCAAAGCAATCCTCTGAGCTGAGGGGAGGTATCGAGCCAAGAACAGCCTCGAAAACTCCTCCATTGAGACACCAGTCCAGCAAGAACGCCGCAATTGTGGTCTTCTGCCACTCTTCCGTATCAGTAGCTGTCAGCACTCTCTTAATTCTAGAGAGCCAATCCTCTGCTTGAGTTGGGGTTCCCGTCCTCAAGAACACAGGAGGATTGAAGCTCATCACGTGCTTAAGTTGCTTCTTCGTTGCTCTCCTAGGCAACACTGGCTCCACTACCACCTGTTCCACCCTCCTTGGCTCTGCCGCTTGGGGCGGTACTTGCTCCAGAGCAGGAGCAGGCTGCTACACCTGCCTCGCAGGCTGCTACACCTGCCTCGCAGGCTGCGCATTGATCATCGCAAACACAGCCTCCGCTACCAATCGAATGGTATCAGCTGAAGGAGGTGTTGCATGCGCATCATTTGGAGCGCTGCTCGCCTCAGAACCTAGCCGTTTTGATGGCCCAGCACCACTCCTGGTCACCTATAATCGTGCAAAACACTGATAAACGAGCAAACAACATTGCAAAAAGCAATTATAGGAACACGTAGGTTCCTCAAACATGTGTATTTTCATTCCTAAGTGGATATTCATGGGTTCTTTTCATGTTATAACGATGATATACACATATGTGCTCACCACCCCTTAAAGTGAATTCGTCCACGAATTCATTTAAGCCTGACCAAAATCGGTAGTCTGATACCAAATTTGTAACACCCCTATCCGTCACATAGCATATAACAGTAGGTCCGGTCGGGGCCCGACGCCATATATCACGGACAGACCGGTGGGTTACTCATTGAAACCAATCAACCAATCACAACATCCTACACAGAGCACCTAGTGGAATCAATTTATTAAGTTGCAAGAAATAAAGAACCCGGCCACCATCATGAATGTTCACTACTCAAACCAACAGGAATGTACAATACACAAGTACTGGCCTTATGACCTTACAATAGTTTTCTCAAATACAAGTGTCTTCCAAACCTCGGCACGCAGACCGGTCACACATGAGAATACAAGAAAACACTCAAAAATTAGGCCTTCGAGGGCCGGCTCAGCAACTTGGGCTTTAGCCCATTATTTACCGCTCGGCTCCACAGCACCTGCAAGCAACAAATCACTGCAACGGTGGCAAACAAGAATAACGGTCAGCTAAAGCTGACCAAATTATAACGATTCCGCCCCCAAACCGGGGCGGCAAAGCTTCTTCCCTGCATTTGTTAGCAAAACAAGAACATAGCGAATAAACATCACATCATAGGTGCATGCAAATACAGCCGTACACCTCGTGCTCTCAGGGCACTTACTAGGCAAAGCCAGTCCGAACCCAGTCCGATCCATGACTCCGCCACCACCCCCAGGGCGGCAAACCTCGTGAGCATTTAGTCCTTTCAGCCGTAGCCTAGACTCGATCTCCAAATCATCGGTAAGTGCCACGTTAACTTTAGGTCTCTTTAATCGAAACAGATGGACCAGGTAGGGTTCCACCAGCCCGTTGTTCACCCCATCACGGCCCTTTGGCCTTTGACGCGGGCCCGACTTTTCACCAGTCCCAACTTTCGATCAAATACGGTACATAGCCCCGTTATATACCCGACTGGCTCCCAGGCCACCGAAATGACAGAAATGCATTTCCGCCCAGATTTCCGGGTGCACCTTGGGGTTAATCCCCAAGATTCCCTGATGCATTATAACGCATAACAACCCGAAAACAAATAAAACGCACGGAGTCTTCTCCGGCTAACAATGCAAAACAAATCATCACCGGTCCAGATCAACATGTCCGGGTAGTCTTCAGACATCAGGCCTATGTCCGTACTACGATTCCGGACTCTAACAAGGGGGACTTTACATATCAACCCCAAGGAATACCGCAAACTCACCGCACACTCGCGGGAGCGGGTTTTCCCATGCAAAGGAAGAAGAGCTTCACATGATCAAGATGAAAATCGTTACCCTAGCATTCTTCCTCGGCGCCATGGAAAACTATGCGGATGAAAAGCACTGCGAAGATCTCGCCTCCACAGATCTGGGCTCGGTTTGCGATTTGGCGCTCCGAATCTCCTTCGGCGACTGGATCTTCCTCTTCCTCCAAGCTGCTTGCTCTCCCTTCTCTCTAGGATTTTGAGAGAGAAGATGAAAATGGAATGAGGGTTTGAACCCTATTCCCGGATTAAAACCTACACAGGACAGCCCCGAGCCATTAGATCCCAAAGCAAGGAAACGAACGGCTGCGATTCATCCCAAAATTCCAAAACCTGGGCCGAACATGGGTTGCGACACGCCCGTGTCCAAGGCCGTGTCACTCATTCTCTGTCAAAACCGTCGCGTCCCAAAAAGAACACGGGCACTCGACATGCCCGTGTCAGGCTTGACACGCCCGTGTCACCCAGTACACGCCCGTGTGTTGGGCGTGTTCCTCCATCGACACGGGCCCAAAACATCCAGAGCACGACACGGCCATGTGACACGCCCGTGTCACATGACGTGTGCTAGACACGCCCTGGGATATGCTCGTGCCCTAGGCCGTGTAGCTGCCTTAGCACAACTCGCCAAACGACCCGAGCAGGACATGGGTATTCAACACGCCGGTGTCAAATTTCACGCGCCCGTGTCGGATCCGAACACGCCTGGGCTCAGGTCGTGCGCCCTCACTCAACGATCGTTGAGTGGAAAGCTTTGAGTGGCTGACACGCCCTGGGACACGCCCGTGTCCCAGACCGTGTTCACCCCCCCCCCCACCCACCCACCCCCCCACCCCCCCACCCACCCCCGACGACCGTTGACTCCAAAATCGTCGACCACGCGACCAACGCCGAACCCGAGCACGACACGCCCTGGGACACGCCCGTGTCCCAGGCCGTATCACCTCTACCAAATCCCAGATTTGGCTCAAAACGCCACCCGTCACACTTTTGAGTTTCGGGACGTTACACGAGGTCTCCCTTAACAAGGTTTCCTTTGATGAGGTATCCCCTCACGAGGCCTCTCTTGAAGATGTCTCCTCCTTGTATATTTCCGATCTCAGTAAATTACGGGTTATACACTCAAGAAATTAAAAAGATGAATCGACATAAACTATTTACACCTGATTGAAAGAAATTAAGAAAAAAATAAATACATTCATTCAAACATTAATGTGGAAGGAAAATCAAAATAAATGAAATTGGACAAATAACTCTACCAATAAAAGGACAGATGAAAAGAACCCTAATTACAAGAATTGAGAAACTTAATTATTTACATAGTACATTATTTCCTCTTCTTTCAATATACTTTAAAATGATTATGAATATTGTTACTCACTTTAATTGTTTGTATGCACTACAATTGACGAGGTAAAATTGTCGCTTAGTTATATTGTTTATGACTAATCCCATAATTGTTACTTTTTTTTGAACTAGATGATTCCTCAAGCACACCTAAAAAGGTAAATATGTTCGATGAAGAGCGACGAAAGCGAGCAGATGAACGAGCTAATACACGAGATAAAATATTTATTGGAATAGAAGAATCTATGGAGATGCACAAGAGGATCTATGGGAATTGGCAGTTTTATTATGTTTTAATTTTACTCATTGTACAACTTCTGCCATTTGCTAGACAAATTAATTGAAAATGAATTTAGATACAATATTAATTATGGGGTGAAAAGAGCGGCTTCACATGGGCTAATTTTGACATTTATTTGTATAATTTTTGTAAAAAATCTTTGGGATAAGAATTGTTGAATTAAAATTATAATATAATTACAATTTTTATCTAATTGAATAAAGTGCAACCCAATTGTAAATTTAAAATTATGGAACCAAAATATTGAAATTTCAATTTTTGAGTTCTAGTTTGACCCGATTCCATGAATAATACCTCCCAAAATGGGAGCCGCTTCACATGGACTGTCGCCGGCAGGGCCGTGCCCCGGTGCGCCCGCCCACTGGCGCGGCCGCGCCCCGCGCCCGCCGGCGGTAGTCGCCGCCGTTGCCGGAGGCCCTCGCCATCCTTGGCCGCCTCCTTCGCCGCCGGCAACATCCGGCCGCCGTCGCCGCCTCCGGGCACCTTGCCCGGACCGCCCAAACCGCCCGAGGGGAAATGGGCACTCTCTTCATTTTAGTAAAAATGGTGATCCAGGTGATCAAAATGGAGCAACGCCATTTGTCAACACAAATCACTTCTCAGTGCAATTACCACCTTAACCCTCCAAAAAACTATAAATAGGCTCACGGGCCTTTATTTGAAGACAAGTAACTTCAGAGGAAAGAGAGAGCTCTAAGGTTTTTTGACGAGATCATGGACTTAAGCTGATTCGCTGCTCGAGAATTCTCTCCACTCTTCACCTTGCGCTAAGGTTTTCTCAAGCCTTAAGTGATGTCAACCGCCTCCGCGAGAACGCTTCCATCAAAACTTCACATCAACGAGAGCGCACCCCCAAAGGCTCTGTGGAATTAGAGAATTTTCCAACTGGACGCTCCCACCAAGGTTCCATGAAGTCGGCGACACCCCATGACCAAAGCGCTTCCATCGAGCCTCTGAGGACTCAACCACTTTTCCTCATTTCCAGCACTTCATCCTTGTAACTGAGTAGCGGTCTGTTGCCCTCCGAGATCAGACCAATATTTATAAAACTCCAAGAACTAGTGGATTTTGGCTCGGCACGGATCCAGCCACAAGGTTTTTCACCCTTTCTGGGTTTTTCACGTAAAAAACACCTCTTGTCATTCATTGCGGTTCATTTTGACTATTTGTGCGCTCGGTCTGATTCCGAGCTAAGGAGGTCCGATTTATCAGGACAGGGGAAAGACCGGGCGACCCGCAATAATTCGGCGCCATTTGTGGGACGGTGTTCCCAGAAGCTCTAACAAGTCTAAGCATTCCTCCAGTTCGCAGCAATGACAAAGGGAAATGCCCACCCTGCCGTCCAACCAGCTTACGAAGAGCCTAGCGATCAAACATCCAATGGCTCACACGCTAGCCCACACCACTTCTCGAGGAGATTTTTATCTTGCAAGCATCGTCAATAGAGGAGCGGATGCGTCAGATGGAGGAACGTCAAACTCGAACGCTCTCCCTATTAAGGAGCCCAGAGACTCCTAATGTAACGACCTTCCCAGCCCACGGCTCGAAAGGACGACCGTCGGCACCTCCAACATCACGCTCGAAAGGGTTCAACCTCAAATAGTCTGCAGACCATGCACCTAAACCCCTCTACAGGCCCGCAGGCAAGTTGTTGGAGGTCGCAACCTCCCTTTGTTGAGAGAAAGTCAAGTTAAGTGTCCCTACGAGGGCTTGAGTAGTTCTGGGATGGGTGACCTCCTGGGAAGTTCTCGTATGGATGCCTAACTTGACTTTCACTCATCAAAGGGAGGTTGCGGCCTCCAACAACCTGCATGTTGGACTGTAGAGGGGTTGGAGTGCATGGTATGCAAACTATTTGAGGTTGAACCCTTTCGAGCATGGTGTTGGGGGTGTCGACGGTCATCCTTTCGAGTCGTGGGTCGGGGAGGCCGTTGCACCTATGCCACTAGGGGCACCTCCCGCGCTCACAAGCCGAGGATCACCCCCTTTAGGCAGCTACTCGCTCGACAAAGACGCTCACATTGCATGCCACACGCAGATCAATGGTGACACCTTACCTCAGGAAGCTCTAATCCAGCCAGAGCAAAGGGATCCAAAGAGGAAGAAGTGGAGTCTGGGCCCGACAACCAAGGAGGGAGGCAGACACCTCGGTAGCCCTCCAAGAACTAAAGGACAGTTGCACGGCCTATGCTTCACCCGCTCACTCGCACGAAAGGTTGTCACCAAGAGAGCCCCCAATATGGCCATTGCCCCAGGAGGCTAGCCACAGTTGATCTCAAACTAGATAGTACCTAAAAGCATCATCGGCTCTAGGGACTCCGTCAAGGGCAAGTCATCTGACACCAACTACTCGGCACGCCTAGCTATTCCCGATGGCCTTCCCGAGCGCATGCAAGAAAGAATTTGTGCAATGACAAGAATCGCCTCTTCAGCTGATAAGAAACTCGCTCAAGAGGGATCATGACACGCAGTTGTGGAAGAGCGTGGACACGAGGGCACCACAACTCAGACACGAAATTCCCTGTTCACCTTGCCTCACCTCTATTCCCACAAATCTTGACACATCCCGTTCCACCTGGGATAGAACTCTCCCACCTCGATACTTTTGATGAGACAGATGACCATGTGGTATATGTCCAGTACTTTGTGACCGTCATGAGAATTTATAATGTCAGGGATGCATATCTGTGCCTTGTGTTCCCAACGACTCTAAAACGAGAGTCTCTTACCCGGTTCCACTCCTTAAAAGAAGGGGAAATCAAGAACTTCACGGAGCAAGTTCAACTTTTCACAAATTGATTCGTCGTTAATTGACGACTCGTATAGATCTCAAGGATCCAACGGGCTCGGGGAGAGCCGCTCAAGGATTTCTTTCACCGCTTCATTGTAGAGGCACAATAGGTACTGAAAGTTAACCCTGAGCTTCTACGCAGTCTTTTCCTCAGAGGACTCCAGCCGGGAAAGCTCCATGCCATGCGAAGAACTGAAGTGGGCCCCAGCAATATTAGCCTTATCCGCCAAATCGTGGCACAAATCACAATAGAGGCGGCAACTGAAGAACCTCGACCACTGCCCAAAGGAGGCTCAAAAAGAAAGAAGAATCACGAGTCACCGTCGAATCCCAAAGGGAGTGGCGAGCACTGCGTCAGCCCCCGCCGAGACGGGGGCACTGCCAACACTAGACATTCACTGGCACATCGTAAGCGAAATTTTTTATCTTTATATGCAGCAATCAAACCCTTTGGAAGTCAAGGCCTCTAACAATGAACTTCAGAAACCAATCCAAGTACTGATGTTATCATCAAGGATGAGTCATGTCATGGAAGACTTCATACGCTTGAAAGAGGAACTCAGACGAATCGTATGTGTTGGTCTACTCAAACTATCCCAAGGGAAAAGAGACGGTGACCCTTTCCGCCTCAGCCACGTTGTGGCCAAGTTAGCCTCCACTGAAATGCGAGGGACCATACAAAGCTACGAATAGTCTTAGAGGCCTGAATGAAGTGCTCACCGCATTATCGGTTTGCGTCCCCTTCCATCGAATAATTCGTGGGAATAAACTCGCTAGCACATGTGTCTTCCTTTTAGCAATGAAGCTTATGTGTTTTTATTCCACTGCAAACGTGTTATCATAAGACGAGATTGGCAAAAGCCTTTCTGCACCTCCCTGGTGAGACTAACAAAATCTTTTCTACACTTCCCAGGTGAGACTGGCGAAAGATTTTTTGCACCTCCCAGGAGTGACTGGCGAAAGCATTTCTGCACCTCTCAGGCGAGACTAGCAAAAGACTTTCTGCACCTCCCATGCGAGATTGGCGAAAGCCTTTTTGCACCTCAGACAAGATTAGTGAAAACCTTTTTGCACCTAAGGCGAGACAGATAAAGGTCTGTTTGCACCTCCCAGGCGAGATGGACAAAGGTTCATCTACACCTTCACTTGTATGAACCTCGATTCTCTCGAGGAACAAATGAACAAATGTTATTCGCCAACTCCACCCGGACGGACTCCGGTCCTCCCAGGCGAGATGGATAAATGTTCATCTACACCTTCACTTGGACGAACCCTGGTTCTCCTAAGACGCAAACAAATAAATATTATTTGCCACCTCCACCAGAACGGACCCCGGTCCTCCCAAGCGAGATGGACAAAGGTTCATTTGAACCTTCACTTGGACGAACTCTGGTTCTCCTAATGCGCCAACAAACAAAAGTTTTTCATCACCTTCACCCGAACGGACGCCGCTCCTCCCAGACGAGATGGACAAATGTTCATCTGCACCTTCACCTAAACGAACCCTAGTTCTCCTATGGTGTAAGAGGATGAAGGTTCTTCGCCACCTTCATATGGACAAATTCAGGCTCTCCTAAGGTTCAAACGGGCAAAGGATATTCGCCAATCCCACCATGGCTAACTCCAGTCCCCCTAGGGTACGAGAAAAGTAAGGCTCCTTGCCCCCTCCACACAGACAAACTTTGGTTATCCTAAAGACATGAACAAAGGTTCTCCACCATCCCGCTCAAGGTATGAACAAGAGGGGGCACATCGCCTCTAAACCCTTGACGGTCCATGGCTCTCCCAAGAGTACGAGTGAGCAAGCAACACTCAAGCAAAGCTTAACTCTGTCAAGAAGAATATGCACGCAAAAAACACAACCAAAGCAAATAGATCCAAATGCAAATGGGGTCTCCAGTCAAATAAAAGGTGTCGCATGGGCTACATCATCATAAAAAGCAAAAAACATGCAATGGAGTGAAAGTACGCCTACAACGCAAAACAGGCAAATTCAAAATAAACTTGGGAAGATGAAGTACCAAGGATCATCCCTCCATGGCAATATCGGCATTGTCATCCGAGGAATCCTCCACGCCTAGGGTATCGCGCTCTAGAAGCCTCTGAGCTGCTCGAAACCCCTTGCTGAATCCAAAAGAGTGCGCAGCTTTGCTCAGATCCTCTACGAGTAGATCAACCTCCTTCGCCATCATCTCGGAGCACGCCTCCTCCGCGATGCGAGACTGCTCCACCTAAGAGTAATGGGAAGCCCTATACTTGGCCACCTTACCCGCACGCACAGCCTCAGTCACCTCAGCATAAGTCAACCTCCCGCAAAGAGCCCCAATATCAGAGCCGACAGTGCTCAGCTTGGCCCGAAGAGACTCTAGCTTGGACTGAGAAGAAAACAACTGGGATTCTACATTGACCAACAAAGATGTGACCTCCCTCTTCTTCCTCCAGGCTTCTGCCAACGAGTCCTCAGATGCGTCCAGCTTCGCTCAAAGAGAAAGAAAGTCGTCATTTGTTGTTACATAGGTACCATTCCACGAAAGCACAATATCACGAGCCTCCTCAAGCTGTAAGCACGAAAAACAACTATTCTGGTGAATAATGCAAGTCAAAAGAGGGAAAATACTAGGGGCAGCCGACATACCTTTCGGAGAACCTCCTGGTAAGCGGAGCACACTCGCTCCTACCCACTCCCCGTCTCCAAAGGCGGCCCCAGGATTGCTCGAGAAGCTGACATGATCGCAGAAACTTCTGGTACATCCTCAATCTTCACAGGCGGTGAGTCAGTGACCAGTTCATCTGGGAAGTCATTGGTAACGTCAATAACAACCTTGGGGGCATCGGGGGATGACCCACCTTCTCCCCTCCACTGTGAAAAGTCAAACTTTCTCTTCTTGCCTCGCTCTAGGGGGATGACACAGCTCCACTCCACATCCCTCAAGAGGCCCACTAGAACTAGCTGATTCTCGACAACGAATGCACAGATCTTGAAAAGGACGACACCAAGTTTACGTGAATCCTCAAAGCCCAGTAATAGAGTGAATTCGTTCTCTTTCCCCTTCAAACGACATCAACACTCGGGAGGGTCATTCTAGATCTCAGGTAGCTCCCACTAGTTCCTAACAAACTCATATATTGTCCCCCCCTGTGGCGATGGTTAGCCTTGTCTTCAAAAGACAGCCACCTTTTGTTGCTCTGAACTTCAACTCAGTCATCTGAGCATAGGTAGACCTCACACCAATCGCAAAAGAGGTGGACCGACATCTGAGAGTCATGCTCCCGAAAAAAGCGAAGTAGCCCCGTGATCCACGTCAGCCCCACGAGAGAAAACTATGTACTTAGAACGTCGTAGAACAAAAATATAGCAATTACCTCATCAACAGGAGGAATCCAAAAGCATTCCTTCATGCCCCCCCCATAATTGCGATGTGGCCTGCAGGAGGGTGGTGAATGCGCTCAAAAAGAGAAGGGATTACAATCACCACATCTTCCAAAATTCCAAAATACTTCCTCCAATTGCCCACGCGGACAAGGTTCAAAGTCGATGAAAGGCATATCGACCGCTGCAGACAGCACCCTTCGACACCTGCAAGGGAAAATGGGTGTCAGCGCCAAAGAAATTTAAGAAAAAGGATCAACACGCTTGGAGAGCGGCGCGACAAAAAGGGGCCCTTGGGCACGAGCAGTGACGAAACCGCACGCACGTGCGTACACACAAGCGGCCCCCACGCTAGCCCGTGTAAACTGCCCCTCGCGTGAGCGCACGCGCCAAGGCCACCCCGCGCGTGCGACCGTGTTCGCCCACGCGGTCCTCCCCGCACGCATGACTGCACCCGCATGGGGGGTCGCACTCACGCGCTGGGACGCACCCGTGAGAAGGCATCCCCTCGCACACGCGCTCGCTCCTGGGCCTCCCGGACCGTACGGATGCACCCGCGTGTGGGCTGCCCCGTGCACGTACAGCCTGCCTCACGCGTGGGTGTCCCCCTCCGCACTCCTATACGCCCACCACCTCCTCGCTTACCGCCTCTTCCATCATCGTCCGCAACAGTTCCTGTTAGCGCTCTCTCCCACTCGCCTCGTACCTCCTTCCCGCGTGATAAAAAAAGTACTGACATTCTTTGAGGAGGACATTGCGACCGTAGAAATCTGCTCACTCCAAGCCAAAATTTGCGGACTCCGAAATCTCAACAACAGTGTGAGGCAAGAGCAGAATGACCTCCTCTAATTAATAGCAGAGAGGGAAGACTCAAAAAAGAAGGACACCAAATATGTCATATATTTCTTGCCCGTTTTTCCTGTCTCAAAAAAACAGCAAATGAGCAGCAATCATTGGCAGACATCCCGCAAAATGTGGCACATAATTTCTTGACGCACCAGAAGAAGCAAAAAATTCTCGCGCACATCGCTTCGCGGATCTTGACTCGCAAAAATTTGGGGGCATTTAATGTGGTTCCCCCAGAATTTTCTAAGTCAACCCGACAAGACTCAGACCGAGAACGTGTAAGCCCAACCGGACCAATTATGTACAGTAAAACCGCAAGCCACAGGAGCCCCCAGAGGAAGAACCAAGCTCGTGCAGGCGCCCCCAGCCTGCGTGCGGCTGCACGCGGCTAACCCATGCAGTCGCATGGCCGCGCCACCGGCACGGTCGCAGTACCGCAACCCCGCGCGTCCACGGTATTGCGCCCCCGCAATACCGCGCCCCCGTGGTACTGTGCCCCCGCGCGACCGTGATATCGCTCCCCTGCACGGCCACTCTACAGTACCCTCGCGCAGCCTCGAGGCCGCACCCCCTCGCTGCTGTGGGGTCACGCCCTCGCGGCCGCGGTACCGCGCCCCCGTGCGGCCCCGATTTTGCGTGCCCGCACGGTCGCGCCCCGTGCCCGCATTGCACGGAGCGTGCCTGTGCGCGGGCGCCGACGGTGCCGGCCGCCGATACGGGTAGTCGCCACTACCGCTGGAGGCCCTCGTTGTCCCTGACCACCTCCTTCATCGTCGTCGCCGCCACAGGCAATCGCCACTGCAGCTGGATGCCCTCGCCATCCCTGACCGCCTTCTTCATCGTCGGCCACCTCTGGTCGCTGCCGCCTCTAGGAACCTTGCCCAGACCGCCCAAACTTCCCGGGGGAAGGGGTCACTCTCGTCATTTTGGTAAAAATGGTGATTCAGGTGATCTAAACGGTGCAACGCCATTTTTCAGCACAAATCACTTCTGATGCAATTACCACCATAACCCTCTAGAAAACTATAAATAATTGCACAGACCTTTATTTGAAGATAAGCAACTCTAGAGGAAAGAGTGAGCTCTGAGATTTTTCAGCGAGATCTTGAACTTAGCCCGATTCTCTACTCGAAAATTCTCTCCACCCTTCACCTTGCACTAAGGTTTCCTCACGACACAAGTGACACCAACCGCCTCCACAGGAGCGCTCCCATCAAGGCTCTGCATCAACGAGAGCGCACCCCTAGAGGCTCCGTGGATTTAGAGAATTTTCCAACCGAAACGCTCCCACCAAGGTTCCGTGAAGAAAGCGACACCCTAAGGCCGAAGCGCTTCCATCGAGGCTCCGAGAACTTAGCCACTTTTCCTCATTTCCAACACTTCATCCTTGTAATTTAGTAGCGGTCTATCATCATCTAAGATCAAACCAATATTTGTAAAACACGAAGAACTAGTAGATTTTTGGCTCGGCACGGATCCAGCCACATGGTTTTTCACCCTTTTCAGGTTTTCCACGTAAAAAACAATTCGTGTCATTCCCTGCGGTTCATTTTGACTATTCGAGTGCACTGTCCATTTCCTAGCTAAAACGGTCTGATTTCTCCGGACCTGGGAAAGTCCGGGCGACCTGCAACAAAAATGATTATACAAATATAAAAATTAATATTCTTGTTGCGGCCTAACTCGACGCACTGGTCAGACCGGAGTAACTTGGACCGTCTTAGCTTGTGGAGTGGTCAAGCGCACACACAGTAAATAAGAGAGAAAATGTACACACGATGTTTTGACGTGGAAAAATCCCTCAACTAGGTAAAAATCAAGTGATCAGATCTATGTCGATCGAAAACCACTATTTACTTGCAGTTATAACATATTTGAAGAATCGAGGGCGATAAGTGTAACACCCCAATTTTTCTAGAGCTTGGGCCTCAGTGTGAGAACCCGCCCACCCATATCGCATCTCAAAACCCAGGTATTGAGATGAAGGGTGGCGGGGTACATAAACACGGAGGAGCAGGCGCTGCGGGCGATGTGGGACTAATCCCAACCACAGGACCGCGGGGATATTCCGCCACAGGGGGCCCACCGGGGTCAACACCCAGACCAGGAACGCGATGGGGAAATCCACGGGGTCGGTCCCACACACACGTGTCCTGCTGGCAAATTACTCTCAACACACCCCCGCAGCAGGACAACCGTACAACCTCTGATACCATGTGAGAACCCGCCAACCCATATCGCATCTCAAAACCCAGGTGTTGAGATGAAGGGTGGCGGGGTACATAAACACGGAGGAGCAGGCGCTGCGGGCGATGTGGGACTAATCCCAACCACAGAACCGCGGGGATATTCCGCCACAGGGGGCCCACCGGGGTCAACACCCAGACCAGGAACGCGATGGAGAAAGCCACGGGGTCGGTCCCACACACACGTGTCCTGCTGGCAAATTACTCTCAACACACCCCCGCAGCAGGACAACCATCCTCTAATACCATGTGAGAACCCGCCAACCCATATCGCATCTCAAAACCCAGGTGTTGAGATGAAGGGTGGCGGGGTACATAAACACAGAGGAGCAGGCGCTGCGGGCGATGTGGGACTAATCCCAACCACAGGACCGCAGGGATATTCCGCCACAGGGGGCCCACCGGGGTCAACACCCAGACCAGGAACGCGATGGGGAAAGCCACGGGGTCGGTCCCACACACACGTGTCCTGCTGGCAAATTACTCTCAACACACCCCCGCAGCAGGACAACCGTACAACCTCTGATACCATGTGAGAACCCGCCAACCCATATCGCATCTCAAAACCCAGGTGTTGAGATGAAGGGTGGCGGGGTACATAAACACGGAGGAACAGGCGCTGCGGGCGATGTGGGACTAATCCCAACCACAGAACCGCGGGGATATTCCGCCACACAGGGGGCCCACCGGGGTCAACACCCAGACCAGGAACGCGATGGGGAAAGCCACGGGGGCGGTCCCACACACACGGTCCTGCTGGCAAATTATTCTCAACACTCAGGAAGCTATCGCGCAGCGATAGGTAGCTATTGCCCGGCGATAGCCTTGTTTCGTCAAAACCAAGCGTTGAGTACTAGCGCGCGACATTAGTTAGCTACCGCTCGGCGGTAGCCTGGCTTTGAGAGCGTTGAGTAGCAGGCATTGAGTGGAGGCGTTGAGTGGTAGGCGTTGAGTGAGCTACCACGTAATATTATTCTTACCGCCGGCGATAGTGCGACATTATTTTCTGACCGAGCGATCGGGAAGCTACCGCGGCGCGATAGGTAATTACCTCCCGACGATAGTGCACAGGAGCAGTTCCAACGTTTAGATTTTTAGTCGTCTGATTTCTATTAGGATTTGATCCTATGAATCAGGACCCTCCGTCCAAAGGGCATAAATAGGTTTGAAATGTTCTAAACCCTCATTTCATCTCATTTTGAGACAGAGTTAGGGTTTTGGGGTGTGCGAACAAGATAAAGTAAATAGAAAATTTGGACTAACAGAATTTTATTATCCAAAAAATGTAATGTTTACAAAGGTATGACCTCCCTTTTATAGAATGGAGGAGAGAGAAGAGATTACAAATAAATAATGTGGGATTAATAATTACAGGAATAAGAAACTATACAATCCGCACAAGTCGCGTGGGAAGACTAACTGCCCGACAACCACAATGAAGAGAAGACAAGACCACACTATCTTCAAGTTGTCTGTGTCAAGCTGCCAGACCGCCCGGTCACCAATCAGTAATAACCGGCAAGTAAACCGCTTGAGAGAAATCGCCAGACCGCACGGTCTCCATGCCACCAGGGGCAGACCTCCAGACCGCCCGATCTCCAATTCGCCAGGGGCAGAGCGCCAGACTGCCTGGACACCATACATCAACACTCCCCCTCAAACTGGAGCATATATATCAATCATGCCCAGCTTGTTGCAAATGTGAAAAAAGGAAGCAGACACAGACTTGGTGAAGATATCCGCTAACTCGTTGTCGGAGGTAACGAAGGGAGTACAGATCTGTTTCTTCAAAATCTCTTCCCGAATAAAATGGCAGTCGACTTCAATGTGCTTTGTTCTCTCATGGAAGACCGGATTTTTAGAGATATATATAGCGGCCTTGTTGTCGCAAAATATAGGTAGAGGATGGTTGTAGGCCTCTACTAAGTCAAGCATGAGAGCCCGCAACCACTTTAATTCACATGTAGTCGACGCCATACTTCGATATTCCGCTTCTGCACTAGACCTGGAGATGACTGACTGTTTCTTATTCGTCCATATCACAAGGTTTCCCCCCACAAATGTGCAAAAGGCCGATGTGGACTTGTAATCTCCTTTGTCATCAGCATAGCTAGAATCCGAGTATGCTTCAACCTTCAAATGACCATTTTTGAAACAGTAGTCCTTTACCTGGCGCCACTTTAACATATTCCAATATCCTCAGAGCAGAATGCAGATGGCACTCCCTAGTAGCTTGTATGAACTGGCTAACCTTGTCTACAGCATAGGAGATGTTGGGTCTGGTTACCGTGAGATAAATGAGTTTTTCGACCAGACGCCTATACCTCCTAACATCTGATAGAGGAGGGGAGTCATCTGTCCAGGTTTTATCTTCTCCAGTAGTCATGGGGCATCGGGAGGGTTTAGCCACAGTCAACCATTTATCTTTAAGAAGATCAAGAGCAGACTTACATTGGGAGAGGACCAAGGAGTTGGGATTTCGAGAGATTTCTATCCCCAGAATGTATTTTGGGGAACCCGTATTCTTCGTGACCAGGTATTGACGGAGATGTTTCTTTTTCAAGGTTATCCCATCCTGGTCATCTCCAGTGAGAAGAATATCATTTATATATATGACAAGAACCACCAGTATCAGGGAGTTTTTCCGAATGAACAATGAGTGATCGGCGAAACTCCTGGTAAAACCCACGGCCGCCACAATGCCACTAAACTTGTCAAACTAAGCTTGAGGGCTTTGCTTTAGGCCATAGATGGCTTTCTTCAGCCGGCATACCTCTGTCTTCCCCTAAGCAACATACATATGAGGTTGCTCTATGCAGACATCTTCCTGAAGATCACCGTAGAGAAAAGTATTTTTGACATCCAGTTGGGAAATTGGCCAATCCCTATTGACGGTCATAGAGAGGAGAACCCGAATAGTGCTGAGACGAGCAACGGGAGAGAAGGTGTCAAAATAATCAATACCATAAGTCTGAGTGAAGCCTTTGGCGACAAGGCGCGCCTTGTAACAATCCACACTACCGTCTGGACTAAATTTCACAACAAAGACCCATCGACAACCAACAACATCGGTGCCCAACAGAGGAGGAACAAGGGTCCCTGTACCCCACTTAGTAAGGGTTGTAATTTCCTCATCCATAGCCGCCTTCCAATAAGGAATAGCAAGGGATTCCTGGTAGGTGCAGGCAATGACAGTGGCAGAGATCGCCAATGCAAAAGTCCTGCGAGAAGGAGTAAGACTGGCATAGGAAATAACAGCAGCTAGCGAGTGCTGGGTACATGTCCGCACCCCTTTGCAAAGAGCAATAGGAAGATCAAGGTCGGTGTGTTCCTCAGTTTTCGGTGCATCCGTGTCGGAGAGAGCTTGACCGGGAGTAGAGAGATGGTTGCGGAGAATCAGAAGACAGTGGAGGCGGAGAGAGAAGAGGAGGAGATGGTGGACATAGCGGAGGAGGAGATATCTCGGTAGGTGTAGACGAGACAGAGGGGACGGTAGGAGCAGGAACATCAGGAAGAAAGGAGCAGTCGCGAGAGAAATAGGACGCATTTTCGAAGAAGGTTACGTCTGCGGAAACGAACTGCTTGCGAAGAACGGGGTCAAAACAACAATAATCTTTCTGAGTGGTAGAGTAACTCAGAAAGACATATTTGGTGGCATGTGGGGAGATTTTGTCACGAGTGGCGGAGGGAGCGTGCACAAAATTCGTGCACCCAAAGATACGCAGAGGGAGAGGAAACGGATCTTTGCCTGGATAGAGAATGGAGAATGGTATTTGACCGCGGAGAACCGTGAAGGGAATGTGATTGATGAGATAGCAGGAGATGAGAATGGCATAGCCCCAATAGGAGCGAGGAACCTGCATTTGTGTTATCAAAGTGCGAGCGACATCAAGGGGTGACGATTTTTGTGTTCTACCATGCCATTTTGCTGTGAGGTATAGACATAGCTAGTTTGATGAACAATTCCATTTTGTATACAGAAATAAGAAAAAATCATGACTAAGATATTTCTTTGCATTATCAAAGCGAAAGATTTTAATAGAGACATCAAACTGAGTCTTAATCATAAAATAAAAAGATGTCCACACAGAGAATAATTCAGAGCGATCTTTTAAGAGATACACCCACGTACAGCGGGAGAAATCATCAATAAAAGTTACAAAATATGAACTACCCCGACCTATGGTGAGTGTAGGAGCAGGGCCCCACATATCGGAGTGAACTAGATCAAATGAACAGGAAGATCCACAACCTTGCTTCGGTGGGAAGGAGGAGCGGTGATGCTTACCAAGCTGATATGCATCACAGTTGAGAGGAGGACTCTGCGGAGGAATGTGGGGGTAGAAGCTTACGAAGAAGTCGTGGAGGAGCATGACCAAGGAGAAAGTGCCACTGGAGAAGATCAGTAGAAGAAGAGGAGAAGGCGGACAGAGCGGAAACGTTATCGAGGAACTAGAGGTCGCCGCTCTCAGTCCTAGTTGCAATCGTCTGTTGGGAGCCCGGATCCTGAAAAGAACAAGAAGTAGGAGTGAATGTGTTGGAACATTGTAGTTGCTTGCACAGAGAAGTAACAGATAATAAATTGCAGGGGAACTTGGGCACGTAGAGGGTATCCGCCAAGCGAAGAGATGGAGTGACTTGAACCGCTCCCGTCCCATTAACCGGTGAGGGAGAACCGTCCGCAATAAAGACCGGGGGCAACCGAAATATGTTTCTAAGAGAGAAAAATAGTGAGGATTTTTGGTCATATGATTGGTAGTACCAGATTCGATCAGCCAGTTACCTTTTGTAATGACGTGGGCACTACTTGAATACGTGACCATCGAGGCGTATTGCGTTGAAGAGGAGGTGGAAGCGTCCCCAGTGGGTCGAATATGAGGATGCTTCTTCCAGCAGCGATCAACCGTATGGCCGGTGCGACTACAAAGAGAGCAGAGAAAATGGGAAGGGCCGCATTCGCCAGATTGGTGGTTGCGGCCACCAGAGCCACTCCATTGAGTCTGGTGAGCATAGTGGTCTGGTTGAGGAGTGGAGGATAACAATGGACATTGTAGCAGAGAGGTAACCGCGGAGATGCGGACAGCGGTGACATCCAAGATGGGAGAATCCGCCTCGCCAAGGATTTGTTGACGAATCATGTCATAAGACTCAGTAAGTCACAGAAGATATCACACAACCAGAATCTCTTGAAAGTGCTTGTATTGCTCAGCCAGATCCGTAGAGAAGGGGCGATTCTGGAGAACCTCGGCTCTGAGAGCCTGAAACTTTTGGTAAGCAGCGGCAGGAGATATGGAGGGACGAGCAAAGAGGTCTGCATATAGAGTATAGATTTGAGACGTCTGAGCCCCCTTTGAGTAGAGAGCGGCAAGATGAAGCCAAACAGCCTTAACTATTTCATCATGACGGATAACGGGGAGGCACTCATCAGAAAGGTTGTTAGCCAGCCAAGTGCGAACAAGAGCATCGCTAGTATCCCAATCATCAAAGAGAGCGGAGTTTGGAGGAGGAGGGTCATCGGTGAGATGATGGCATTTGCGTTGTGAGTGGAGAAGAAAGGTGAAGGAGACACTCTAGTCCGGGTAGTTGGGACCGATGAGTTTGGAAATGGTTCCAAGGTTGCCCAAAGAAGTAAGGGGAGTAGGAGGAGGAGGAGTGGAAAAGAGAGTAGTAGAGGTATCGGAGGGAGCCATAGAAGAGAGTAGAGAGCAGTGAGAAGGACAAGTCGCGGCGAGAAGGTTAGATCGAGATGACTAAGAGCAGGGCGCGGCTAGACAAACAGGTCGCAGCGAGAAGAACAAGTCGCGGCGAGAAGAATAAGTCGCGACGGGACGAAATAGGTCGCTGTGAGAAGAACAAGTCGCGGCGACTTAAGAGCAGGTCACAGTGAGAAGAACGGGCAATCAGAGTGGTCATACACACAAGGGAAATGACAAGGATGAGAAATAATCCATGCGAACAGGGCGCAAATAGGAGGGAGAAACAAGTCGCGAAAATAGGTCACGAGAAGAAGGAGCAAGCCGAGAAGACAGGTCGCGAGAAGACAGGTCGCACGATTAAAGGAAGCTCTCAGAATCTAGTGGAAAAGATCGAGTCCTCTGATACCATGTGCAAACAAGAAAAAGTAAACCAAAAATTTGGACTAACAGAATTTTATTATCCAAAAAATATAATGTTTACAAATGTATGGCCTCCCTTTTATAGAATGGAGGAGAGAGGAGAGATTACAAATAAGTAACGTGAGACTAATAATTATAGGAACAAGAAACTATACAAGCCGCACAAGCCGCGCGGTTCGACAAACCGCCCGACATCATAATGAAGAGAAGACAAGCTGACACTGTCTTCAAGTCATCTGTTTCAAGCCGCCAGACCGCCCGATCACCAATCAGCAACAACTGGCAGGTAAACCGCTGGAGAGAAACCGCCAAAGCATGCAGACTCCAAGCCGCCAAGGGTAGACCACAAGACTGCCCGGTCTCCAAGCCACCAGGGACAGACCGCCAGAACGCCCAGACACCATACATCAACATGGGGAGAGAGAGAGAGTTTGGAGGAGCAAGAAGGCCTTTCTCTGCCATTAATGAAGCTTCGGGGCTCCGATCATCGATCTGAGGCCAGATCTGTGAAGAGTACTTGAAGGAACACACTTTCATCCGTGCAAATCGAGTTTTTCATGGCTAGGAAGAGGAGTCTTAAAGTAACAACACTTTTTCTTTTCAGTATTTAGGATGCATGCATGGCATCCATGTTGTTCTTGCTTTTTTCAAGCATTTAGGCACCGGATCTCTCAAATGAGAGGGGTTCGGGTCGCCATGGCTCAAGAGGAGCCACCGAGTTGATTATGTCTGTCCCCGGCATGATGTTACACTAGAAATCTGCTATGCTAGTGGATTAGGCATTATGGATGAAGTCGTAGTCGCGAACGTCCGACTCGGTAATGTTGCATAACGAGCCTTAAGGATTTTGCTAGAAATCCGTTTGCGGCAAGATATCATTTGCGATGTTTGTTCCCCCTTATTTTAGTGTGAGTACGAATGATGGATTAGGGCGGGAAAGGATTTTGATTGTGATGTGCTAAGGCACGGCTTTGTCTCTATGGTCGGCTGGCTAGCCCGTGACGTGCAAGTCATGTGTGGAGAGTGTCCCGGCGAGATAAGTCCCTTCTGTGAAACTGACGAGAACGCCAACCTTTGGACAAGCCCGGGCGATGAAGCCAATGAGAGGGTTGGGTCAAGCAAGGGTTCTTAGCATCAGTTTGTTGTTTTTGAGACGAAATCCTAATGTGAGAAGTCAGATCTTACAGGCAAGCCCGGGTTTTGAGACTCACGAGCGGGTGGGGCCTTGGCAAGAGTTCCATGTGGTGGCTTGTATGATGTTAGGGGAAATTGGAAGTACCCATGTGTTTGCGGCTTGAATGCCGATGGGGAAATTGGAAGTACCCGTTTGATTGCGGCTGGAACGCCGATGGAGAAATTGTAAGTACCCGTTTGATGATGCGTGATGATGTGTTAGATTCATGTGATATATGGTGCCTTAGGTGAAACCCAGGATTACATACATACTACATTGTAGGCCCCTTTATTTTACCTGCTCAACATAGAAACATGTTTGTTTTTTGAGACATCCAAACCTTTTTATTTGTTTTCTATATTCATGTATAAATGTATACGAAGTGTTGACCTGCAGGGTGATTGAGGTGCCCCAGGGGCCGCTAGGGACGACCGGGAGGAGATGTGTTGGTTACACAGTTGAGGTCAGCCTTTGCTGACCCACATTACAACAAATTTTTATAGGGCAAGGATCGCAAGTAGTAGCAAGCTCGTCAGCCACCTAAGCCTCATGAAGTGAACTATTTGTTTAGCAGCTTTATTTGTTGAGTGCAATGCTTAGTGCATTATGTTTTCCGGCTTGCATGCTGAGGTAGCCTAGGAGTGCCAAGGTGCGTTGCTCTATTTGTGGTTTTTGTTTCAGTTTCTGGACAATTGGTTATTGTAAGGCCTTAAGGCCGTTCTGATACTCTCGTGGTAGTGGATAACTTCTAGTTGGTTGATTGTTTCCGCTGTTTTAATTCTGAGTTTTTAGTTGGGTAGTTTTTATATCATCGCTTAAGTTGCGGAGGCTGTATGTTATGGGGCCCCGGCAGGACCCATATTATACGGTCATTACAGGGAAGGGGTTACAATTTGGCATCAGAGGCAGGTTAGTGTCCAAGGTAAGGTTTAGTGGTCAATTTGACATAATCGGATCGTGTAAAGAAGTTATCCACATAGGAGTATCGCGGTACCGTGATTTTCCTCGTGTCTCAGTTCGCGACCTTCAAGTTAGAAGGTGACGCTAAGTTGTGGTGGGTGAGGCATAGCAGCCGCTAGTTTCCTGGACGCAACCCGTCCATAAAAGTGTTCGGGAATGCCTTCTTAAAGAAGTATATCCCTTCATCGATAAGGTTAGCCCTTCGAAGGCAATTTCTGTACTTGGTGCAATGGGATAAGACTGTAGATAAGTACGTTCAGGAGTTTACTCGATTGGGTCGTTATGCTAGAACGACCATGGTTGATGATTGGAGAGGGACAACCTCTTCTACCATGGGTTGAGAGAGAATCTAAGGCAACCCATAATAGCTACAAAGAATGCAGGCTTTAACGAGTTGATTGAGGCTGCCAGGATGTTGGAAAGTGATATGGAGTGAACCCAACGTCATAAGGAACTTGCAGTTAAGTAGGCTTCATGCTAGTTTTCGATTACCCCGCTAGGATATTGTTTGACATGGAAGCGTCGCACTCCTTTTTGGCAGAAAGCTTTATCCGAAGAATTGGAGTCGAGCCCTATTCGGCAGATGCAGATCTTAGGATGCGCATGTCCATTGGATCTTTCTTGACTACCGGGATAAAAGGGCACATTGGATGGAGTTTAGACGGAATTGACTTCATGTTGGAAGCAGCAATTCTACTGTTAGCCGAGTTCGATGTGATCTTGGGGATGGACTGGCTTGCAGAATAGCGCGCCAGAATTGACTGCCTATCTAAGATAGTGACCCTAAGAAGCGGAGAAATGACAAAAGTCTAATTTGAGGGCCTTAGTGGAGTGGCATGTTCCCTGATTTCGGCCATGCAGTTGACACGGGTAATTAACCAGGGGGGAGTAGCTTTCATAGCATTGTTTGAAGTTCACCTTTCCAAGCTATCACTTGGAGAAGTGTCGGTAGTGGTAGAATTTGAGGATGTGTTTCCTGGGGAGCTTCCTGGAGCACCTCCTCGATTGGAGATTGATTTCTCGATTGAGTCGGTGCCTGGATCTAGACCGGTGTCACGTCCTCCTTTTAGGATGACACCGAAGGAGTTGGACGAACTCAGGTGTTGAAACCGAAAAATCGGTCCCTGAGGAGTTCGACCCTTGGGAAAGGGGTGATCACACACTTACTTCTCTGCTCACGAGCGCAAATGACAAAGGAAAATGACCATGGATAGACCCAAGGCTCCAGCACGGAGGTCCCACCACACACCCGGAAGATCTTAGAGCGCTTTCCCTCCTTAGCCTAGTGCTGAAGCTAAGGTACCTCAGAAAGCGCTAGAAGGCCGGGAACAAGAAAGCGTGCCTTCTGAGGTACCCCTTGGGTCCTATTTATAGGAAAAGACGGTCTTCAAATATCCAAACTTCACTGTTTTCGAGGACTATAGGCAGTCCAAAGGGGGTAAGATGGTAAAAATACACCACAGTTGAAGGGCAAGCTGGCCCTGATAAAAACGTCCATTAGGCGAGGGCGGCGAGTACGGGAGCGGGAAAGCTTCCCCCCACGCCGAGGTGAAAGGCGATGAGGGTGCTCCCCCCACTCAGCGCCATGGGAGAGGGCGTTGAGTGAGCTCGCCTCCCTCAACGCTACGGCCTGGCTCGCCTTACTCAACGCCATAGGAGAAGGCATTGAGTGAGCTCGCCTCTCTCAATACCGCAGGCCTGACTCGCCTCGCCTTGGGCCTGGGCGAGTCGGCTCTGAAGCCCCTGCTCGCGGGCGTGCTGGCACTCGCCCACCTCTTGGCTCTGGCGAGCACGTCCTTGGCCGGATCTGCTCGGCTCCACGAACTCCGAGCTCGGCCCGGCGATTGCCGAGCCCGTACTCGGCACGCTGGGCTCGACACGCTCTACTGAACTCGCCTGGGGCTCTGGGGCGGTCTGAGCCGACCGGTTTGACTCCTGTCATCCCACTCGCTGGATACGGGGTTGTACACAATCCCCACTCTTTGCGAGGTTGGCACAAACTCGGAAAGAAACATCAAACCCCCTAGGATCCTGCGAGTGCGACAGGAGCCAAAAGGAATCTCTTGGTGGGTCCCATTGATGGCTATATATACATACCCAGCATACCCAGCTGACCTCCACCCTTCCCTTTACTAATCCATGCCGAGATGCCACTCCCCAAAGAGGTCATGGAGCGACTCGCGAAATCCCGCGAGGAGACCTCCCTTCGCGTTGCTGCCCTAACTGATCTGAATGTCCCGGCCCGCCACTTCACTGAATTTGGCTCGGTCAAGAGGGCGAGGCCCTTTCCTCCCGAGGTCGAGCACATTTTTGCTGACTTGAAGAACACCTTGGTCAACGGCTCCGACTCCTCCAATCATCCTGCTCCGGCTCCCCATGGTAAAGACTTTGTGGACCTCACCACCGAACAAGAGCCTTGCGGTGAGGTCTCCACGCCGAGGGTTGAGAATCTTCCTGCCAAGGCGCCTGAGCCATCCTCTGACCCACATCCGCAGGACCCGCTCCTTGCCACCGCAACCTTGGAGCTGAACTCACAGAAGCTGGGGTCGCCGGCTCGCACACCTTCTCGACAACCCTCTTCTGCTCTCGCGGCCACTGGGGAGGACGCCGAGCACACATCCGCTCCCGATTCCCCCCGAAATTCTGAAGGTATGTCTCTGACCCCTTCACATTGCATCTGATTTCAATCGGTGCTCGCTCCTCCCACTCGCCATCCTGACTCTCCCGTGCAGGCCTTCCTAGCCGATCTGGGGCTGATGATTCAGCCGAACGGCCTGGCTACTCGCCCCTTCCATTGCCGCGCGCTTTAGAAATCTTCCTGGACTCAGAGATGGACAGCCCCAAACGGTCGAGGCGAAGCCAACTGGTCCTCAAAAAGTTAGTGCGCGAGCTCCACGAGCAGAAGAAAGACAATTCCAGGCTGCAGGAGGAGTGCGCGCAGCTTGCTGGCGAGGCGAGGGTTAGCTCGGCGTATGTGGCGACGTCTTCCTCCAAACTCTTCGACGAGATTGATGAGAACCTGCAAGCGGCGAACAGGAGCTTGGGGCAGCTTCGGCATCTCTTCGCGCAGTGGCTGGCGACATCAGGCCGGCGAGAACGGGGTAATTAAGGACGCCTCCCTTGCGAGCCGACCGACACTCGCCCCTGCTGTCGCCTGGTCCATGCGTGTGCTTTTAATTTTTATTGTTCTGGACAATTTGCTCTCTTTATGCTAATAAGTTGTATAAGTTTTCGTTATGCGAGCGTATTTTATTTCTTTTGAGCGGTGCGTGTCTTTTAGAATTCCTCATCCGGGCACACCGAGGTCGACGAGCAGAGAGCGGCTAGACGGAGTAAGCGAGTCGGGCTGGTCAGTCGGCTCCAGTTCTCCTCCCCTTTTTCTATAAATAGGGATCCCTACCTACCCCCTGGCTACGCCTTTATTGCCTTTTTATCTTTTCCCCTCCGTGCCTCCCTTGCCTTCTGCTCGCGTGCTTTCCTCCCTTTGGCGAGCATGGGAAAAGGACACCCTGATTCCGATGGTCGCGTCAAGTGCGCCCAGAACTTCGTCGACCATTGCTTCTTCGAGGGCAATATCACGGCGGACGAGCTTGCCGAGTTTGTGGCGGACTATGTTCCTGCCGGTTTCGTAGCCCGCCTCTCGGCTGATCATGAGGCCATAAACTCCTTCTTCAAGGATGAGCTCTCCTTCCCCATCTCGCATTTTGAGGTGGGGTTGCGCCTGCCGCTCTGGCCTGAGGTCCGTCAGGTCCTGAAGTATTACGGCGCCGTACCCGCGCAGCTCAACCCCAATGCCATCACTATGGTAGTTGGGTTTGCATGCTACCTCCGCCGAGAGCGGATTGAGTTCAATCTGAACGTCTTCCTCAAGCTCTTTTCTTACAAGGCCAACGCCGATGGGGTCGCCTTCTTCGGTGGTTCTTCCATAAAAATCCGCGAGGTCGCCAATAAGAATCACAACTTGATGTCGAAGATTGTCTTCATCTGGGGTGACCTCGGCAATATCCCTTTCTCGCCCCTGCAGAAAGGCGAGGAGGTGTACCACCCACCGTCCGTGTCCGGCAATGATGCTGAGCTTCATAAGTTCTTCCTATACAAGGACTTTGAAGTCGCCTTCCTTCGCCGCGGCCTCGAGTCCCTGCCACCTGTCCTTCCTGGTGAAGATTTGTCTCACCCACCTTCTGCTCGTCACTCGGCCTGATCATACAAAACCTTATTCTTCGACTAAGTCTTTTTTACAGGGGAGCGACTGGTCCCGGTGAACCCTCCCTTTGCCGACCCGGGAGTGTTTTCGGACCCGCTCAAGCGAGCTCGGGCTGCGGTCGAGGCGTGCCGAGAAGAGAAGGCGAGAGGCAAGCCTTCTAGCAAGAGGCGGCTGGAGCTTAGAGGGCCGAGCTCGCTCCACCGTCCCTCGGCCACTAAGCAGAAAAAGGCGAGGGTGATCTCGCGAGGCCAGCCACAGCAACCCTCGTCGCCCGTCAGATTTATGAGTTCGCCGGAGGTTTTTTCTGACGAAGCCCCGGCGAGCCCACTGAAGGAGGCGTCATCCCCTCACGGGAAGAAGCGCGGGTCCTCCTCCCCTCCTCCTGTGGAGGAGGTTGTTCCCTGCGATCCGGGAATTCCAAAGGACCACCCCCACTTCGGTAGGGGGGAAGAAGCAAGGACGCGGCCGGCGAGCCGATGCTGAGTTGGGATGAGGGGGCCCACCATATCTCCGTCTCTACTCGCGCCCCCTCCTGGGGAGCTCGCCGGCCTCCTACGGACCACGCATTCGCCCTTGGTTTCGGCTTATACGGCCAGGAGGGCGTCGAGGCCTACAAAAACATGACTCCTCAGCAGATAGGCCACGAGAGTCTGCAGGCCCATCTGAGGGCCTTCAAACTCCATCACATGATGGTTCGCCGCGGCTTTCAGCTCAGCCAGCTCCTGCTAAAGGCCGAGCAGGAGCGCGACCTGGTGACGGAGAGAGCTGCCGACGCGGAGCGGCTGTTCGGCATTGCCGAGCGCTTACTCAACGAAGCCTCGGGCGAGCTGGTAAGAACAAACCAACTCTCATTTTAACTTAGAAAAATATTTCACCAGAAATCTGACCCCTTTGTCTTTTAGGATGCCGAGTCTGCCAGGGTGCTACAGGCCTGCACCGGCGAGCTGGAGGGCGAGGTCGCCCAGCTACGGGTTCGCCTCGCTGATCAGGAGGCCAGTTCGTGCGAGCAGGAGACCCATGTTGCCGAGCAGGGAGCTCTTGCTGCTCGATCGGCGGCCGAGGTAGAGGCACTGAAGGAGCAGAACCGTGGTCTCCAAGGCAAGGTCCATCGGCTGACGGAAGCCCTTTTCCCCCCGGACGACGCCGAGCCCCCTTTTCCCTATAAGTGGCCTCGGGTTTTCGACGAGGGGGAGGTCATGGAGCGACTGCGAGTCAACTCGATCGAGTCTGTCGAATGCCTCCTGGGCGCCATGAGGGGATAAGGGATCCTGGCCGAGGGCTGCGAGGAAGTGGCGGTCCGGGACCTTCTGCCGAGCCTATTCCCGCCGTCACCACCTAGCGGAAAAGAGGAAAGCTTTGGCTCCCTTTTCGATGAGGCGAAGGACAAGGAGCCGCTGCTCGGAGGCGAGGAGGAGGACCATACTTCGGGGGAGGAGGGCGAGAGCTGACCGGATCTCCCTCCCCACTTCCTGCATTCTTCTTGTAATCTCCCCCCCCCCTTTTTATAATCTCGTCGAGGCGAGCTCCCCCCTTTTGAAATTATAATGATAAAAAATTAAATATCTTCTTTTTACCTTCAGCGCTAGAATGCATGTGAGTTAGGATTCACGCTCGCTGAGGGGCCCTGAGCGTCAGGCCGCCGTCGGTGCCCGCCTACCATACCGAGAAGTACCCTTTGCCGAGCAGACCTTTGCGAGAATGTTCTCACCTGGGAGGTGCACTCTTCTCTCAACAAGAGGTGGGATCACAACTTCCTGGTCCATCTCCCAGGTTGTAACAACGTCCGTCGAGATCCCTATCCTGCTAGCTTTGATGGAGCCTGATAGCGGGAGAATCGAGACCTAACCCCAGAGCGAGAAGACTTAGAACATTTGCCTCTCCCAGGTTCTACCACCAGGCAAGTCAGCTAGGTGGGAGCCTGAGGGCGGGTGTTGAACATCCTCCGGGCTCAGCTCAAGGGTCATAATGACGTCCATCGAGACCCCAGCCCTGCCAGCTTGGAGGGATCCTGACAGTGGGAGAATCGAGACCTAACCCCAGAGCGAGAAGACTTAGAACATTTGCCTCTCCCAGGTGCTACCACCAGGCCAGTCAGCTAGGTGGGAGCCTGAGGGAGGGTGTTGAACATCCTCCGGGCTCAGCTCTAGGGTCATAACGACGTCCATCGAGACCCCGGCCCTGCCAGCTTGGAGGGAGCCTGACAGTGGGAGAATCGAGACCTATCCCCAGAGCGAGAAGACTTAGAACATTTCTTGAGAGTTTATGATATTATGCTATAAAAGTTCCGCAACATCTCATGTCACCGTTATCATGCAAAAAAAGGGCTCAAATGAATGAAACAAATTGTATTGAAAAAACTAAGGAACATACAAATGTTCAAGGATAGAAGCGTTTCAGGTCGTCGCCGCTCCAGGTGTTGCTCAAGGTCTCGCCCTCCACATTTTGGAGGCGGTATCCCCCCAACCTTAGTGCCTCTTTTACGATGTAAGGCCCCTCCCAGTTTGGATGGAGCTTGCCCACGGTAGCCGATCTTCCCGCCGTATCTATCTTTTTTAGGACCAGGTCACCTTCCGCGAACTGTTTGACCCGAACATGTTTGTCAAAATACTTAGCCATCCTCCGCTTGACTTCTTCTTGTCGAACCGTTGATAGGTCGCGCAATTCTTCTACCAGGTCCAAGGAGAGTCGTTGTTCCTCCTCGTTTTCAATTCTCCACTCCTCTCTTCCAGCTTCTGCCTCGGCGACCCTGGGAGTATGGACCTCGAGTTTGATGGGGAGCACTGCTTCACTTCCATGAGATAGTTTGAAGGGTGTCTCCCCTGTGTCGGTATTGGGGGTAGTCCTCAGGGAACAAAGAACGGAGGGGAGCTGCTCCACCCAACTCCCTTTCAAATTTTCAACCTTCTTTTTCAGGAGGTTCACGATAACCTTGTTGGCCGCTTCCACCTGCCCGTTGCTTCTTGGGTAATGGACAGAGGCAAACCTAAGGTCAATCCCGAGCTCTCCACAGAATTTGATGAACTCGTTGCTGGCGAACTACGGTCCGTTGTCGGTGACGATGGCTTGGGGCATCCCATGCCTACAGATAATTTCCCCCCATACAAAATTTCGGATGACCTGCGAGGTCGATCACCTTGGCCAACGCCTTCACCTCCATCCACTTGGAGAAATAGTCAATCATCACCAACAAGAATCTTCTTTTCCCGCTTGCTTGGGGGAAGGGCCCTACCAGATCCATTCCCCAAATTGCGAAAGGTCAGGGGACCGTGATACTCCTGAGTCGCTGAGCCGGTTGTAGTTGGAGGGGGGCGAACAGTTGGCACTTATGATATTTTTTGGCAAATTCGAAGGCATCATGCCCCAGGGTAGGCAAGAAGTAGCCCTGCCTGATAATTCTCCCCTCCAGGGTCCGACCTCCCGAGTGAATCCCACACTCCCCGGAGTGGACCTCTTCCAAAATCCTTGACACCTCCCCCTCCGCCACGCAACAAGCCAGCAACCCCGAGAGAGTCTTTCGGTAGAGTTGCCCGTCACGCAAGAGGAAGTATGCTGACTTGTACTTGAGTTTCTTTCTATCCATCCCTTCTGGGTACTCTCCAGTCGACAAAAAGGTGGTGAAGGGGTCCATCCATGTGGGTCGCTGATCTATCTCCATCAACTCTCCTTCCTCCAGGGATGGATGGAAGAGGTCTGTGATGGTGCCCCCCACCCGAGGGCCGTGCTTGGCAAGATGGTCGACCTGTTCATTTTCCTTCCGCGGCACATGTTGAATAGAGAATGTTTAGAAACCCCCAATGATTCCTTTGACCTTGGCCAGATACCGTTGCAGGGTAGGCTCCCTTGCTTCGAACTCCCCGTTGACCTGGGAGGCTACCACCATGGAGTCAGTGAGGACCTTCACATCATGCACTCCCAGCTCCCTGGACAGGCGCAGCCCTGCGATCACTGCCTCGTACTCGGCCTGATTATTGGTTATGGAAAAATGTATTACCACTGTTTGCTCAATCCGGGTCCCTTGGGGGCTCTCCAAGACAACCCCGACCCCTAAGGAGTGCTTCCATGATGCCCCATCCACCATCACCTTCCAAAGGACAGGATAAGTAAGTTTGTCCTCTGCTACCTCGACCACATAGTCAGCCATGAAGTCAGTCATCACTTGTGCCTTGATTGCGAGTCAAGGGACAAAGGAGATGTCGAACTCGCTCAATTCTACCGACCACTTGGCGAGTCTCCCTGAGTGCTCCACACCCTCAAAGATGTTACGGAGGGGGTGGTCAGTCACCACCTGGATGGAGTGTGCCTGGAAGTAGGGTCTGAGTCTCCGGGCTGAGATGATTAGAGCGAATGCCAACTTTTCTAAGATGGGGTAATGGAATTCCGCCTTCCTCAAAACCCTACTCACGTAATTAATAGGCATCTGCTTCTTGCATTCTTGCTTGACCAGGACCGAACTGAGAGCCTCGGCCCCAACCCCCAAATACAGGAACAAGTCCTCTCCTTCCTTGGGCCCTTGGAGGAGAGGGGGCTAGGTGAGTTGTTTTTTCAGTTCCTGGAATGCCTTCTCGCACTCCTCGGACCATTCAAACTTCTTGCCCCCCTTCAGGGCTCTGAAGAAAGGGGAGCACTCTTCTCCCGCCCTGGAGAGAAACCTGCTAAGCCCGGCCAGCCTCCCCGTCAGCCGTTGGACATCCTTAGCATTTCGGGGAGCCCCTAGCTCCATTATTGCCTTGAATTTATCAGGATTTGGTTCTACTCCCGCGGGAGTGAGCAGATGTCCTAGGAATTTTCCCCTGCTGGCCCCGAAGACGCACTTTAGGGGGTTCAACCTCATCTTGTATTTACGCAGGGTGCCAAAGGTCTCCTCTAGATCCCGGAGGTGAGAGCCGACCTCCCGACTCTTTATCATCAGGTCATCCACGTATACTTCCAGGTTCCTCCCCTTCTGTCCCTGGAATACACGGTCCATCATCTTCTGATACGTTGCCCCTGCATTTTTCAACCCAAATGGAATCATCTTGTAGCAGTAGCATCCACCTCCTATGATGAATGAGACATCCTTTATGTCGGGAGGGTGCATCCTGATCTGATGATAACCTGAAAAGGCATCTAAAAAACTCATTATAGAAAAACCAACGGTTGAATCTACCAGCGCGTCGATTTTAGGCAAGGGGTAACAATCTTTTGGGCATGATTTATTAAGAAGTGAAAAGTCTACACACATCCTCCACTAGTCGTCCCCTTTTTTCACCATTACAACATTTGAGACCCAGCCGGGGTATTGAATTTCAGAAATGAAACCGGCCTTGAGGACCTTGGGGACTTCCTCCCTGATTGGTTCGGCCAGCTTGTCCGTGATGGACCTCCTCTTCTACTGGATGGGGCGAGCCTCCGAGTCCAGGTTGAGACAGTGGCAGACGACGTCAGCATCGATCCCAGGCATCTCGGCCGTTCTCCAGGAGAAGACGTCCACATTCTTCTGGATGCACTCCAGCATCCTGCCTTGGTCCTCCGGAGTCAACCCTCCGCTGATGCGGATCTTCTCTACCCTGCCATCGTGGGTGAGAACCTTCATCTCCACCACATCATCGGCGACCTCCAACCAGGACTGCTCCTCCCACTCTACAATATCTTCCCCTTTTGGAGTAAGGACCTCTCCTCCTTCTACGGTCATCGCCTCGACTGACTCCTCAGGGAGTACCTCCTCGCGGGCTTCCCCCTCCATCCTTCCTTCCTCCCTGATTTATTCTCCGACCTCCTTGCCCATCCACCTCTTCCATCCTTCTTCCCATTTCTTCAGCCTCCTCCTGCCAAGAAATGGAATTCACTGCCGTCACGTGGCATTCCCGAGCTTCCTTGGGGTCGCCGCGGACTCGGACCCTGATCCCCTCCGCGTTGAACTTAAGGCATTGATGGAAGGAGGAGGGGACGCAGTGGAAGGCGCTGATGAGGGGCCGTCCAAAAATGGCGTTGTAGCTGCTGGGGGCCTCCACTATAACGAATCGGCAGTTCCTGGATTGCCCCCCTAAGATGACATGGAGTCCCACTCCCCCCTCTAATTCTTTCCTCTCCCCCGAAAAACCGAAAAGAGGCCCATCGGAGGCCAGCACCCTCTTGGCTTCTACCTGCATGGCGTCGAAGGGCTTCTTGAAGATGATGTTGACGGAGCTCCCATTGTCAATGAGGATCCGGGAGACCGTGAAATTCTCGATGGTTGTCTGGATGACTAGCGCATCGCAGAAGGGGTCCTCATGACCCGGCATATCCTCCCTTGAGAAAGTGATCCTCTCCTCTAGGGGTGGGGTCTGGGATGTGGAGCCGATGCTCCTTCGGTACATGGTGTGGAGGCTTGCTTTCCGGGAAGCTTCGACCCCCACCCCCCACCCCCCATGGATCACTCTGATCCCTCCTCGGGTCCCCACATCGGCTCGGTCTTCGCAACGGCCCCCCTCAGCCCGAGGCCAGACTCCCTCAATCAGCACTTCCCGACGGTTCTGCTGCTACTGCTGTTCCCTGTTCCCCCGTATCTCGAGGAACTCTGGGCACGTGATCGTCCTGTGCCCCTCCTCTTGATTGTAGTCACAATAGGGCAGGTCTATCCTGACCTCCCTCCTCCTCCTTGACTGTCCTCTCCTTCTCCCCCCCAGGGCGATAGCCATGGCCTCCTCCTGATCAGGAAGGGGGGTCTCTGACCCTGCCTCCCCCCTGGGGGTAAAACTGGTCGCGCCCACCGTGGCGGTTATCTCCTCCCTGATAACCCCTTAGTGGCCCTTGGTCCTGCCACTCCGGCCTCCAACCCAACCAGTTGTTTGGTTCCTGACACCCCCACCTGGGCTGTTGTTGTTGCTGCTCTCTCTGCCGGGGCTCGACCCTTCTCTCCTCCTGGGCTCGGCCACCCCTTGGCTTCTCCTCCTCTACGGCCCACCTGGACAACCTCCGAGCAAACTCTAGGTGTGCTGCTTCCATGTCGGCCTCCCTTGCCGCCCTCTCCAGGAGTGCCTCAAAAGACAGTGGAGGCATCCTCTTCAACTCCATGGCGAAGAACCCGGGCTGGAGACCCAGGGTGAAGGCCACCATCATGGTGTGCCCTGGCATCTCTTGTACCTGGGACAGTTCCTCCTGAAACCTGTCCAGGTAACCTCCCAAGGTCTCCCCTGCTCTCTGTTTTATACGAAATAAGGACTCAGCCACCCTCTTTCTTTTCTTTGAGGTGGTGAATCTCAATATGAACCCTCTGCGCAGGTCTTAGAAGCAGTAGATGGAGCCGGTCGGGAGCTGATGAAACCACTCTCTCGCTTTCTCCCTGAGGGTGATGGCGAAGAGCCTGCACTTGAAGCCATCCGACATCTGTCAGATTGAGACCATGTCCTCAAACCACTGGACGTGTTGGATCGGGTCCCCCTTCCCTGATTAGTAGGACATCTCCGGCTCTCGGAACCCCTCTGGGAATGGGGCAGAAGAAACGAACTCGTTGAAAGGGCTTCCTCCCTCAGCTGGGCGAGTTGGGAGCTCCCTCCCCACTGTCTCGTCGAAGTGGTACTCGCCTACCAAGCCCGGGAAGAGGACTCGCCCCCTCGGCTCGCGCTCCCCCTCGCTCGCGACTTCCTTCCCCGCTCGCCTGAGGGGCGCGTCGTTTCCTAGTGTCGGGTCGGCGACCACGGGAACCACTAGCGTCGTGCTCTCGGCTCGCATGCCGAGTGCAATCCTGACGAGCCCAAGCACTTCTTCTCTGAGCTCCGCGGACATCCCGGTCGTCGCGGGAGGGGGAGGGGGTGGCGAGCTCGCCCTGCCTGAACCTTGCCCTTCATCTCTTGCCATCGGACTTGCGGAAGATTTTTTGTGCTAACCACGCTCCACGCTCACCGCACCAAAGTGTTGAAACCGAAAAATCGGTCCCTGAGGAGTTCGACCCTTGGGGAAGGGGTGATCGCACACTTACTTCTCTGCTCATGAGCCCAAATGACAAAGGAAAAGGACCAGGGACAGACCCAAGGCTCCAGCATGGAGTTTCCACCACACACCCGGAATATCTTAGAGCGCTTCCCCTTCTTAGCCTAGTGCTGAAGCTAAGGTACCTCAGAAAGCGCTAGAAGGCCGGGCACAAGAAAGTGTGCCTTCTAAGGTACCCCTTGGGTCCTATTTATAGGAAAAGACGGTCTACAAATATCCAAACTTTACTGTTTTCGAGGACTATAGGCAGTCCAAAGGGGGTAAGATGGTAAAAATACACCACAGCTGAAGGGCGAGCTGGCCCTGAGAAAAACGTCCATTAGGCGAGGGCGGCGAGTACGGGAGCGGGAAAGCTTCCCCCCACGCCGAGGTGAAAGGCGGTGAGGGTGCTCCCGCCACTCAGCGCCATGGGAGAGGGCGTTGAGTGCCGGTTTGGCTCCTGTCAGCCCACTCGCTGGATACGGGGTTGTACACAAGGTACAATTGCAGGAACTGTTGGAGCAGGGGTACATTAGACCCAGCTCGTCGCCATGGAGTGCGCCAGTGCTATTCGTGAAGAAGAAATATGGTAGTATGCGGTTGAGCATAAACTACCAGGAGTTAAATAAACTGACCATTAAGAATAAGTTTTTGATACCACGGATAGATGACCTGTTCGACCAGTTGGTAGGGTTTGTGGTGTACTCTAAGTTGGACCTGAAGTCACGGTACTATAAGTTGCGGATTCGAGATGAGGACATACCCAGAACAACTTTTGGTATGAGGTACAGCCACTTCGAGTTCTCGGTGATGCCATTCGGGTTGACGAACGCGCCACGGTATTCATGGATTTGATGATCCAAGTGTTTTGGGAGTACTTAGACTCGTTTGTAGTAGTCTTCATCGATGATATCTTGGTGTACTCCAAATTGGAGGCGGAGCATGAGACTCACTTGAGAGTAGTCTTGCAAGTGTTGAGAGAGAACCAACTTTATGCTAAGTTCTCGAAATGTGAGTTCTGGTTATAGAAGGTGGCATTTTTGGGCCATGTGATTAGTAGTGATGGGGTGGCAATGGATCCAACGAAAGTTGAGGCCATCGGGGATTGGTTAGTTCTAAGCACCGGGGCAGAAGTCAAGAGTTTCCTTGGACTAGCCAGGTAATATAGAAGATTTGTGGAAAAAATTTCGCGGATAGCTTTGCCCTCACTACTCTGACTCGTAAGGACCAGAAGTTTATGTAGACTCAGGAGTGCGATCAAGCATTTGATACCTTGAAGGAAAGGTTGATGTCGGCTCCAATCCTAAGTCTTCCTAACTGAAGGATTTAAAATTTTCAGTGACACGTCAGGATGCGGTTTGGGTTGCGTGCTAGTGCAACATGACAGTGTGATAGCCTTTGGATCTAGACAATTATTGTAGCCTCATGAGAGGAATTACCCCCTCCATGACTTGGAGTTGGCGGCGGTAATTTTTGCGTTGAAATTGTGGCGGCACTACGTGTATAGTGCGAAGGTGTAGATCTTCACGGAGCACAAAAGCCTGAAGTATCTTCTAGATCAAAAAGATTTGAACATGCTGCAATGCAGGTGGGTCGAGTTCCTTGGAGACTACGATGTGGAAATTCAGTATACGCCGGGCAAGGCCAACGTGGTGGTCGATGCCTTGAGTAGGAAATATTCTAGACAAGTAAATTGGATTGAAGCTCATGATGAACGGTTAGTGCGAGACTTTGAGTCCCTCAGCATCGATTGTGTAGCAATAGGCGAGTCTAGCATTACTTGGTTGAACTGGGTAGAGTTGCAAAATGACTTATCTGATCATATCCGATAAGCGACCAATGTGGATGTGGAGTTCCAGCCATTGGTGGTGGAAGCTCAAAAAGGCGAGGGTAGTGTCTGGGAGATGATTGATAGAATCTTAAGGAAGGATGGAAGGGTATATATGTATCGCAGTTTGGCAAGCTTCGCGAGGAGTTGATGTTTGAAGCTCATTTCACGAATTATACTATTCACTCGGGCAGTACAAAGATGTACTTGGATATGAAGAAATCCTTTTGGTGGCCTTGTTTGAAGCGGGATGTAGCTTTGTACATGAGTCGGTGTCAAACTTGTGCCTTAGTGAAGGCTGAGTGTCAAAAGCCGGGCGGGTTCCTGAAGCCTCTTTCTATCCCCGAGTGGAAATTTGATGATATTTCTATGGATTTTGTGCATGGCTTACCTCGGTCGCAGTAGGGTAATGATGTGATTTGGGTGATCGTAGATCGCTTGACCAAAGTGGCTCACTTCATCCCAAATCGGAAGGAGGACAGTGCGAAGAAGCTGGTAGAACTGTATGTTTGCAATATTGTGCGATTGCATGGAATTCCAAACAGTATCGTTAGTGATCGTGATGGACGGTTCACGTCCAAAGACTGGAGGTTGGTACAGAAGAGTCTGGGCACAAGGCTCAAGTTTAGTACGACGTTCCATAATCAAACCGATGGTCAAACCGAAAGGACGAACCGTACTATGGAGGATATGCTGAGAATGTGTACCATTGATTTTGGCAAGTGGTGGGAAGATCATCTTTTCATGGTGGAGTTTTCCTACAATAACAGTTTCCAGGAGAGTATCAAGATGGTGTCATACGAGGCTTTGTATGGAAGGCGGTGTCGAACACCGATGTCCTGGATAGAGGAAGTAGACACCAAACTTTTGGAAAAAGAGGTGGTGGCTGATGCTTGTGAGTTGGTGTCAACCATTCAGGAGCGCATGAAGGTTGCTCAGGATCGGCAGACGAAGTATTTCAATGTGCGGCATAGGAACGTGGAGTTCACGGTAGGCGACTGGGTATATTTAAAGATTAAGTTGTTCAAAGATGTTTCGTGGATTTGCCGACTCAAGAAGTTGAGTCTGAGGATTTTGGGGCGGTTCGAAGTTACGGAACGTATTGCAAAAGCAGCCTACCGGTTGGCATTGTCCCCAAATCTAAGTGGATTACGTGATGTCTTCCATGTTTAAGTTTTAAGGAAAGCCTTGGTGGAGGCAAGTGTTGTGGTTGAGTCAACGGCGGTGCCGGTAGAAAAGGACTTGAGGACAAAAGTCTGTCCAGTTGGTTTAGAGGATTAAGAATTTCAACAGTTGCAGAACAAACAGGTCAAACTCGTAAAGGCGCGTTGGGACAACTGCGGATGAGACGAATTCTCTTGGGGGTGTGAGTAAGCAATGCGGGAGGACTTCCCAGAACTTTTTGCTTCAGGTATGCTTTTTGGTTGAGTGCATGATAAATTTCGGGGACGAAATTATTCTTAAGGGGGAGGAGTTGTAACACCCTAAGTTTTTCAGAGCTTGAGCCTCGGGAAGCTATCGTGCGGCGATAGGTATCTATCGCACGGCGATAGGTAGCTATCGCGCGGCGATAGGTATCTATCGCCCGGCGATAGCCTTGTTTCGTCAAAACCAAGCGTTGAGTACTAGCGCGCGATGTTAGTTAGCTACCTCTTGGCGGTAACCTGGCGTTGAGAGCATTGAGTGTAGGTTTTGAGTGGTAGGCATTGAGTGAGCTACCACGAAGCGTTATTCTTACCGCCGGCAATAACGCAACATTATTTTATGGCCGAGCGCTCGGGAAGCTACTGCGATGCGGTAGGTAGTTACCGCCCAACGATAGTGCACAGGAGCAGTTCCGTCATTTGGCTTTTTAGCCATCCGATTTCTCTTAGGATTTGATCCTATGGCCCAGGACCCTCCGTCCAAAGGACATAAATAGGGCTCAACGTTCTAAACCCTCATTTCATCTCATTTTGAGAAAGAGTTAGGGTTTTGGGGAGAGAGAGAGAGAGTTTGGAGGAGGAAGAATGCCTTTCTCCGCCATTAACGAAGCTTCGGGGCTCCGATCGTCGATCTGAGGCCAGATCCATGGAGAGGACTTGAAGGCGCATACTTTCATTAGTGCAAATCGAGTTTTCCATGGCTAGGAAGTGGAGTCGTAAGGTAACGAAACTTATCTTTTCGGTCTTTAGGATGCGTGTATGATATCCATATTGTTCTTGATTTCTTTCAAGCATTTAGGCACCGGATCTCTCAAATGAGAGGGGTTCGGGTCGCCAAGGTTCAAAAGGAGCCACTGGATCGATTATGTCTGTCCCCAGCATGATGTTGCGCTGTAAATCCGCTCCGCTAGTAGATTAGGTATTATGGGTGAAGCCGTAGTCACGACTGTTAGTCCGACTCGGTGATGTTACATAACGAGCCTTAAGGATTTTGCTAGAAATCCGTTTGCGACAAGATGTCGTTTGTGATGTTTGTTCCCCCTTATTTACGTGTGAGTACGAATGATGGATTTGGGCGCGAAATGCTTTTGATTGTGATGTGCTAAGGTGCAGTTTTGTCTCTGTGATTGGCTGGCAAGCCCGTGATGTGCAAGTTATGTGTACAGAGTGTCCCGATGAGACAAGTCCCCTTCTGTGAAACTAACGAGAACGTCAAGCTTTGGACAAGCCCGAGTGATGAAGCCCATGAGCTGGTGGTGTCAAGCAAGGGTCCTTAGCATCGGTTTGTTGTTTGTGAGACGGAATCCTGACGTTAGAAGTCAGTGCTTGCAGGCAATCCCGGGTTTTGAGACCCACGAGGGGGTGAGGCTTTGACAAGAGTTTCGTGTAGTGGCTTGTATGTCATTAAGGGAAATTAGAAGTACCCGTGTCTTTGCGGCTTGAACGCCGATGGGGAAATTGGAAGTACCCGTTTGATTGCGGTTGGAACGCCGATGGGGAAATTGGAAGTACCTGTTTGATGATGCGTGATGATGTGTTAGATTCATGCGTTATAGGGTGCCTTGGGTGAAACCCAGGATTACATACATGCTGCATTGTAGGCCCCTTTATTTTACCTGCTCAACATAGAAACATGTTTGTTGTTTGAGACATCCAAACCTGTTTATTTTCTTTCTATGTTCATGTATATTTGCATACGAAATGCTGACCTGCAGGGTGATGGTTTGCCCCGGGGTTCGCTAGGGATGGTCGGGAGGAGATGTGTTGGTTAAACAGTTGAGGTCAGCCTTTGCTGACCCACATTACAACAAATTTTTACAGGGTAAGATTCGCAAGCAGGAGCAAGCTCGTCGGCCAAAAAGGCCTAAGCCTCATGATGTGAACTATTGGTTTAGCAGCTTTGTTTGTTGAGTGTTATGCTTAGTGCATTATGTTTTCCTGCTCTCATACCGAGGTAGCCTAGGAGTGCAAAAGTACATTGCTCTGTTTGTGGTTATTGTTTCAGTTTCTGGACAATTGGTCATTATAAGGCCTTAAGGCCGTTTTGATACTCTCATAGTAGTGGATACCTTCTGGCTAGTTGGTTGTTTTCGCTGTTTTAATTCTGAGTTTTGAGTTGGGTAGTTTTTATATCATCTTATAATGATTAAGCTGTGGAGGCTGTATGTTGTGGGGCCCCGGCCGGACCCATATTATACGGTCATTATAGGGGAGGCGTTACAACAGACAACTCCTCGTTACACTTTGGGGGTGAGAGAGAGAAATTTTGGGGCTCATGACGGGCAACAAGTTGCACCACGTGAGGATATCTGCTTTGGCGATGAGCACGAATGAGTGCTTGTTGTAGTAGGTCTTTCCTTCTTGTCGCACGCTTGTGGACTTACACAAAATTTTGGTGGAGAGGAGGTGTCTTAAAGGTGGCTCATAGGAGGAATCCGATAGAGCTTTGGCCTGCGGAGGAAGAAAGCAGAGGAGTGAAAGATGAGAAATGAGGAGGCCTATGAGCCTTTTTATAGCCTCCAAGAGGTGGTTATGGTGGTTATGCGGCTATCCGCACACCATAACTATCAATATCATAATTATAAGTATAGTTTGGGGAAATATTAATCGTATATTTAATTTTACTAAATGCAGTCCCTTAATAAAATATGTCCCTCCCACTACGGATGGAGGTTATGTGGGTAGTTATCAATACATCGGGCGGACGCGACTGTGGTGAAACGATCGGATGGTGAGGAAAGCGCCTAAGGAGGGCAAGAGAAGAGGTCGACCACGACAAAGATGACGGGCCGCAGGCGCAGCACCGGACGGGGGTATGGCCTATTTGTCGGTCGTCATTGGGCGGTACACTAGGCACGATCTCAGCGGTTACCGCCAAACGCGGATCTGGCGACGGCTCCCAGCCATCGAGCATGGCCCCGACGCTAGCCACCAGGTACGGCATCGGCACCGAGTGTTGGCCACAAAGTGCGGCACCAGACGGTTGTAAGGCGAGGCTGGCTGGGCCAGCCCGAATGGGGGGAGGCCGGCCGAGCATACCCCATCGAGGGGCGGTGTGCGGTCGGTCGCGTCCAGCATCTATCGCAAAGGATATGGGCAGGAAGGCTTACTCCGATCTGGGTGGCTAGTGGGACCACCGTGCCTCGCGGCCATGGGAGCTTGGCTGCGAGGTGTGGCCCCTCGGTCGGCCGAAAGTCAGGCTAGCAAGAGCCGGCCGGAAGCCGGGATGGTAAGTGCCGGTCCGCCGGCGACGGGAGAGAGGGATCGACCATGATGGCCTACCCCGAGCGGTTCGAGGGACAGGATCCTGCACGCGCTGATCCCACGAGATTGCGCGTACCGATCGTGTGTGCGACAGTTCCCTCGTGATCTCCATTTTGTACGATGGGATTATGGGGAGTGGGCTAACCGCACCCCAATAATGCTATAAATGGTCTTGTGCCCATCAATTGCCCCCTGAAATCCTCGATGTTAGAAACCACTTGAGAAGAGAGAGGATTTCTCTTTCTTCTAAGAGGGATTCTTCTAGCGGCGAAAATAGTAATGGCGAACAGAGAGGCGCCAGAGAAGGCAGACGGTGGCGATTCACAGGCATGGGTAAGTCGTCAAAAAGGTGAAAAATAGGAGATGTGTACAGAAGAGGGAGGCTGGAGCGTGAAGCCAATGGGCGTCGGCCACCTTTGCGGGGGAAGCCTCGCTGGCTAAGGCACCCCCTAGCACGGTCGCGCTCGTGGGGTGTGCACGTGCACACCTAAGATGTGCGAGCACGCAGCAGAGGTGTGGGTGCGGGCACACACCTCGAGTGCATACGCGCGCACCCTTGCGCGTGTTTGGCATGTGCATGCGCATAGCTGGGTGCGCTTCGTGTGCACTATAGGTGCGTGTGGCGTACCCCTTTACTCCAGTGGGTGCTCATGCTCTTTTTTTGGTAGGTGAGGCCCTATACGTTTTTCGTTTATGTGTTGATCGTGGACTTTCACGCATCGCCGTTTAATTGAACATTCTTAGCCGGTTCTTTGCCTTTTATTTTTCAAGCTTTGAAGCATCCTATGAGGCCTATACGGCTGTGCTCTACGCTTACTGCTGTGCAAGTTGTAGTTTGGAGGATGAGGTACGAGTTACCTGTCGATATTGATGTGAAGATACCTCGTCCCGAAGAGAGAGTTCAAAACCGACCTAGGGGTTGTTTGACAATTTGCGAGACGAATTTGAAGTATGTTGAAGTATGGATTCCACTTTCCATCGTGCAAGGAGGTGATGGACATTCTGAAGTTCTGTGGAGTCCCGATATCCCAGTTCACTCCACTAGGAATGACTCGCATTATGGGGCTGGTGGCTTTTTTCAGGGAGCATGGTTCAAGATTCTCTTTGGAGTTGTTCAGTGATTCGTGTGATATCCGTATTGACGGTGGTGACTGTGTCGAGATTCGTAGCAATAAAAGTTGGCTTGACTTTGAGACCCTAGCAGATCTTCGTCATGGGAACACCTTGTTTGGATATTTCATGAACTCTTGGGGCTTTCCTGAGCTTTGGAATTCCTTGCCCGATCATTGCCGATGACAGAGAGGGTGAGAGCGGGACTTTCTACCTATACAGGGATTCACAGATTCTCGGGAATTGGTGAACCGCCTGTTCAGTATTTCGTTGTTCGTTGAAGAGAAGTGTCTGTCCCAGTGTGGCCTTTCAGTTGATGCTGGGCGTACTATGCCATTAGTTTACTGGAGAAATCGTGGTTTGAAGGGTTACTGTGATGCAGCTACGGAGTCACAAATTTTTCCAAGTCGAAGAGAGGACCTGATCAAGGAGACCCCGTATTACGAGCCTACTCCAACTGATTCAAATCTTGAGGTGATATAGACGTCTGCCCCCAAGTCCCCTGCACAGAGGCTACTGCCCCCTTCTTTGAAGGCAATGAGTGACGTTGTAAGTAAGCCCTTCATCTTTGTTTATTTGAAATGATTACTTTGTACTATTTTAACCCTTTGTTTATCACTTGTAGATAGAAGCTCAGGTGCATATAGCGTTCACGTGGAATGATCATTATGTGAGCTTGAAGGACGAATATTTTTATCTCTAAGAGAAGCTTTGAGTATCAGAGGCTTCAGTTATCTCCTCCAGAGAGGAGCTAGATCAAGAGGTGTACCGATTTCGGCAAATCGGATCAGAGTTGAAATTGGAGATGGAGGAAGCTCGAGCATCATTGAAGACAAAAAAGTCCATGACAAAGAAGATCATATAGACGTTGAAGAATGCTCTGGAGGAGAGTTCCAGCATGAGGGCGGAGTTGGAGGCTTCTAAAGTTGAGATACCGTGCCTTTCTTCAGAAGAGCGAGTACTTTAAATGAAGGCGACTGGACTTGAAGAGTACAGGGATTCCTTGGACTACATGCGTGATCGTGATTTACTTGTCGAGGAGGTTCGTGAAGATGTTTGGTCCCGCAAGGTTGAGGCTCAGATAGAAGATGTCCGCGAGGTTGCACTCAGACGCTGGGTATCGAAGGATTTTCTCATAATAGCCAAGCGTCTAAAGTGTGACATCGCAGGCCTTAGTTTTGATGACATTTTTGATGACGAGGGCGATGAGCCCTAAGCCTGATATATATGCGGTTGGAGAGTCGCGTCTTGTACTCTTATCTTTGTATGATTATACTCATTTGCTTTTTTCTTGCTGAGTCTGATGTATGTTTGTCATTGCCCTTTGGTGATTTTATGTAGCGCTTTTGTGCCTTTATCTGATATGATGGTATTATTCTCGTTCCTCATCCTTTGTTGTACGGATCCCAGTAGTTGGAGGGATGTAAAGTTGTGGAAATGTCAGAGAGTGCGACGACTCTATTCGAGGGTCAGAGGATGTAAGGATTCGATCCGACTGGGGGGCCAAACCTGGTCATGAGAGAATCGCCAGAGAATGTAAGTATTTGATCCGGGTGTCGGAGAATGTAAGGATTCAATCCGACTATGCGACCGCGTGGGGGGAAAGCTCTGGTGATGGCGGGGCATTGGCTTACAATAACGATGGAGAATATATTGATTCAATCCGATTGCTGTAGAATGTAAGGATTCAATTTGGTTGCACAATCTAGCCTGACTATGAGCTAATTACCATAGAATGCAAGTATTCGATCCTGGTGTCAGAGAATGTAAGAATTCAATCCGATTGTGCGACCGCGTGGGGGGCATGCCCTGACGATGGTGGGGCGTTGGCCTACATTAATGACGGAGAATGTAATGATTCAATCTGATTGCCGGTGAACGTCAAGATTCGTTCTAGTTGCGCGACCTAGCCTGGATATGAGCTGATTGACGGAGAATGTAAGTATTCGATCCAGGTGTCAGATAGTATAAAGATTCGATCCGACTATGCAACCACTAGGGGGCAGGCCTTGGCAATGGCGGGGCGTTGGCCTGTAGTAACGATAGAGAATATAATGATTCAATATGATCGACGAAGAATGTCATGATTTGATCTGGTTGCGCGACCTACCCTGGTGTGAATTGCTTGTCGGAGCCTGGCTGAAGAATTAGCTTCCAGTGAATTTAAAGATTCGATCCGGAAGTGACCGAGCCTGGTCGGTAATTGCTCGCCGGAGAATGTAAGTATTTAATCCGGGGAGTGGCCTAGCCTGGCAAAAGAATTGGCTTCCGGAGAATGTAAAGATTTGATCCGAAAGTGACCGAGCCTAGTCGGGAATTGCTCGCCAAAGAATATAAGTATTTGATTCGGGGAGTGGCCTAGCCTGACCGAAGAGGTCTCGAGACAAGAATAAGGAAAGCACAATGCAATATAATCAAATCAGAGATAGTTTGCGTGAGTCGTGCCTCGCGATTTTTACATCACACAAAATAGAAGATGAGAAATCAAAATACAAGATAAAAAAACAAGGATGAGGATGGCGATGTGTTTTTGACTGACGGGGGGGGGGGGGGGGGGTGTCTTCCTCTCTTACCGAGAGCTTCTCTGCTCCATAACGGCTTTATTGTGAAGATTTATGTCATTGACATCGAAGGTAATTGTTGCTTCTGGCTGAGCTTGCTTTGAGTATCTGGCGTGAGCTGCTTCCTTGTTCCTGCGAACGACCTCTATGCCTCCTAGGGTCAGGAACTTCATGGATAAGTGTAGAATTGACAAAATTGATCCAAAAGCGCGTTGACTTGACCAGCCTTCTGAAGATGGCGTTGTAGGGTGAATTCAAGTTGATGAAGACGAACTGGATATCATGAGTAACCTTCTTTGGGAATTCACTCATTATCACTCGCATGGTGATTGTTCCCTGAATGGAAACTGGATGGTTTTTGAAGCTATATACGGGTCCTGTGACGGGATTGAGATGTTGTTGAATAAGTTTCATGTTGTAGAGAGTGGATAAAAAAAGGACATCGGTTTAACTCTCGTTGTCTAAGAGAATTCTTTTGACGTTGAGGCAGGGATCTCCAATTGATGTGTAAATGACGAGCGGGTCCTAATGGGGGATTAGCAACCCTTTCGAGGTCTTCATTTTTGAAGAAGATGGTGAAATCCTGGTTAAGCTTTGTACTAATGCTGGCTCCATTTGTAGTTTCGAATGGGAATATCTGGGTAGAGAGGAGTGCGGGTCCGACGATAGTTTCGATACTGCCTACCAATTACTTGGCACCCAGGGCCCCCCTGCGACGAGTTCTATTGGTCTCTTCCTTGATGCTATACTTGCTGGCCCTAGGCATGTCCCTGTAAAACCTTCCAAAGAATCCTTGGTGGACAAGACGCTCGACTTCATTCTTTTAGCTCGGAATATTCCTCGATAGTGTGACCATCTGTGCGGTGAAACTCGCAGTATTTTGACTGATCACTTCTTCGGTTCGGCGGCAGCACTCTCGGTCGCTGAAATGCCGGATCATTCTGAATTGCGTACAACACATTGGTGCGAGTGGTATTTAGTGGAATGTAATCTTGAGGTGGTCGCTGACCCCCATCCCTTGGCGGGTCACAACGATGATTGTCGTTTTTGCACTGATCTTGGCATCGTTTCTCTTGTAGTACGGGGGCCTGCTGCTGCCCCCTCTTTCTCTTATGTCCGCCTTCAAACTGCTATCGGTGTGCTTCGATAGCCTCGTCGGCTGCAATCTATTCTTGTACCAGATGAAGAAGGTCTGGATAACCTGTACGGTTTCCATCATGAGAGCCGAATAGAAACCGCTTGGGCAGAGACCTCCGAGGAAGACACGTCTGAGAAGTTTGGGGTCGACCCCCGGAATCTGTCGTGCATCGGGTCTGTGTCGATCGAAATCCACTATTTGTTTGCAGTTACAACTTGTTTGAACAATCGGGGGCAACAGGTCGCTCCTCGTTACACTTTGGGGGCGAGAGAGAAAAATTCTGGGACTCACAGCGGGCAATAGGTTGCGCCGCATGAGGATAGCTGCTTTGGCGATGCACAGGAACGAGCGCTTGTTATTGTAGGACTTTCCTTCTTGCCGTGCGCTTGTGGACTTAGGCGAATTTCTGGTGGAGAGGAGGTGGCTCGAAAGTGGCTTGTAGGAGAAATCTGATAGAGCTCTGGTCTGAGGACGAAGAAAACAGAGGAGAGAAAGATCATAAAAAAGGAGGTCTTGGGACATTTTATAGCCTCCAGGAGGTGGTTACGGTTGTTATGCGGCTATCCGCGCACCGTAACTATCAATATCATAATTATAAGTATAGTTTTGGGACAATATTAATCATATATTTAATTTTACTAAATGCTACCCCTTGTTAAAAATATGTCCCCCTGACTACGGATGGAAGTTACGCGGGTAGTTATTCGTACATCGGGCGGACACAATCGTGGCGAAACGATCGGATGGCGGGGAAAGCGCCCAAGCTAGGAGGGCAAGAGAAGCGGTTGGCCACCACCTTAAGGGTGACCGGCCCCGGCGAAGATGACGGGCCGCCGACGCGGGGCCGGCCGGTCGTCGTCGGTGGCACACCAGGCACTGCCCCGGCAACCATCGCCGGACGCAGATCCGATGTCGGCCACCGGGCGTGGACCCGGCGCTAGTCACCTGGCGCGGCGCCGACGCCGAGGGCCGCTTGCGAAGCGCAGCACCGCCGGCCGCAAGGCGCGACCGTCTAGAGCGGGGGGGGGGGGGGGAGGCCAACCGAGCATACCTCGTCGAGGGGCCAGCGCATCTTCCCGCGTCCGACACCTCCTGTAGAGGCTGCAGGAGGGAAGGCTCCCGCCAGCCGGGGTGGCCGACGGGACCGTCGCGCCTCGTGGCTGCGGGCGCGTGGCCTCAAGGTTCGGCCCCTCGGCCGCCCGGAAGCCGGGCCGGCAAGAGCCGGACCACCGACGACGGGAGAGAGGGGCCGGCCTTGGCGGCCAGTCCCCAGCAGTTCGGGGGGACAGGATCCCGCGTGCACGGATCACGTGTGATTGCGCGTGCCGATCACGTGTGTGGCGGTTTCCCTATGATCTTCATTTTGGACGATGGGATCATGGGGAGTGGGCTAACCGCACCCCAATAATGCTATAAATGGGTTTGTCCCCATCAATTCTGTAAATTGTCTTTTTCGTAAAAATCATGTTAAAGAGTGAAATTGATAGGCGTAACCCACCTAGAGAAAGTTAGGGAAAAACCATCGATCAAACGGCTCACAAAATCCTATCGTATTTACTAAAAAAAGAAATCAAAGGAAAAAAACACTGTATTTTAAAAATCTTGAACCGTCCGATCATACAATCGTATGACCCACAATTCTTCCTTACCTTCCTCTACATTGATTACTCTTACCTAAAAATTGTCTAAGAAAATGATTTAGATGGGAGAAAAGTTTTAGTATGTATAACGCACCGTGCCGGTGAAGATCTGGTTGTTCAATCCGCCAAAATACGGTCATATTTGCCAATTAATACAGTAAAATTTTTGCTCAAATTCCAATCGTAAAAGAACGGATCGGACGGCCAAATCTTCACCCACACGACATAAAATAGGTGCATTACATTTTCGCTCAAAATCCGACCGTATAATATTAGGCCGTATTTTCACTCAAAATCCGACCGTAAAATTGTGGATCGGACGGCTAAATCTTCACCTGCACGACATAAAATAAGTGCATTATATTTTCACTCAAAATCCGACAATAAAATAGGTCTTTTTTTCACACAAAATCCGGCCGTAAAAGTGTGGATCAGACGGATCTTCACCCGCACGACATAAAATAGGGGCATTAAATCTTTTCGCTCAAAATCCGGCCGTAAATGTACAGATCAGAAGGCCAAATCATCTCTCGCACAACATAAAATAGCTGCATTATATTTTCGCTCAAAATCCGACCGTAAAATAAGCCTTATTTTCGCTCAAATTCCGATCGTAAAAGTGCATATTGGACGGCCAGATCTTCACCCGCACGACATAAAATAGTTGTGTGCATTATACGGCACAAAAATGGGAAAATTAAAAATTTCTTTAGGTGGTCCCAAAAAAATTCCTCTCAGAGTCCCATAAGAGCAAGAGGGCTTGCCACAGCGGAACGGGATCCTCTCCAGTTGGGATGAACTGGATAGTAACCAGTTCATCATTCAACGACGGACGATAAAGGATCGCAAAGTCGTCTCACCAACTCAGCTCGCCAGCTAAGCTCTCGCCACGTCACCGTCTCGCGCTCACCGTCAGATTTTGAGAGAAACAATCACGACCGCGAACTATTCGCTAGAACGGGGTAGCATCCAGTTCGCTCTAACTGGAGAGGATCATGTTCGTGCTACAGCGCCCCTATAGAAATCTATCAAAACTCAAAAAGGCGACCAACAACAGACACGACATGCGATTCTACGGTCGGATCCACGCGGGCCGGACGCGGGTTACATGGGATTAAAATCGGGCCGTCCAAAGACACGACCGCTACAGCCCCATGCGGCTGAATAATTTGGGGCAAAAAAGGACGCGGCCATTTCTCCGTCTTCTCCGGCGATGTGACGTCGGAGATGGCACGGTGGTGGTGCAGTGAGTTGACTCTGACAGTCTGACTGTGCAGTGTTCCCATCGATCGCCAGAATATCCCCCCCGCCACCACCGCCGTGCACGGCCGGAATGGCCCTCCGCCTCGGCCCCACTGTTCCGCTTCGGTAATTGTGACCATCTCTTTTTATGGACCGGCGGGTCTCGCTCCGGTGCTCGCCGGGTATTGACTCCCTACCGTCCACGTGGCTCTCTTGTCGCCGTCGGACGTTTTGACCTGTCCTCTCGGCGACCCTCCCTTAATTCCTCTTTCAAGGAAGGAAGGCACAAAAGTTAGGGTTTTTTTTTTCAAAATGGAGGATCTGCTTGTACATGTCTTGCCTAGTTTGGCAATGTGGTGGCGGTCATGAACGCGGTGGTTATGAACCGTAGTTCGTGAATATCCGTTTTTTTTCGCCCACCCGTGTGCCTGATTTTGTTATGAATTTGTTGTATTCGGACTGTGATATGAACGAATGAAAATGAATGAATCCATTTGCTCTTGTGACAAAAAAATAGTATTCTTAGCTTGTCAATGTCCATTGTTAGGGTGTGCAAAATGAAATATTGGATAACTGAGAAGACAGTTCTAATGATTTTCGGTTTGAGTATGGTTTTGTAAAAGGTAAGAACCGATCTTTCAGGTCTGTTCTCGGTTTTTGTGATTGGGTACCCGAGCAAGAACCAAATAGAGAACTAAACGCATAATACTCATTTCATGAATATTAAGTAAAAATAAGATAATCTTATTTGATTACTAGTATATAATGCAACAAAAAATTATGTTTATAGCAATATTATATTCTATAGATTTATTGTTGAAAGACAAGATATGAGAAAAAGGTTTTTTGTAAGAAAACTGTAGGGAAATAATATTTTTTTATAAACATTTTTAGGTGTAATTATGTCGTCGGGTAGAACTGAGAATTGAATCGAAACCGAACTGAACTTTTTGGTTCAGGTATGGTTCAAGATTTTTAATATATGAGTTAGTTCTAGTTACAAAATGGTAGAACCAAAGCAATATGGATCGGTTCTTGATTTTTTTTGAAATCGATCCAAACCAATCCGAGTTGCACTCATATCCGTTGTCATACCAAACAGACATTCTATAACAGGGGTTTTTTGTCCAAACTACCGGGAGCAAAAAACGCCGGCCCGCCAAACAAAGCCTTAATGAAAGGGAAAATATTGACTTAGTCGTGAGAGCTACGCTAACTCGATTATGATTTTCCTAATTGATTATAAAATTATAAAAGATATTACGATTTTTATAATACTATGTTTTAAAAGGTGGATTTTTATAGGCAAACAGCATTTGGCTATTAGCACCTCAAAAAATCTAGGGTTTTTTACGGGCTTTCTTTCAAAGAGCCATATCTGCTTTTAGCAAATCAAATCCCTACCCAGAGAAACAACGCTTCGCAAGTTTTCGTGATTTTAGGTTTCACTCCTATGCTTGGAAGAGGCGGAACCGAGTGCCGCTTCGTTCCCGTTTTTCGCCGGAGTTTGTCGTAGGTGGTCGACGCTCGATCATTCCAACATGTAGGAGGCCATTTTTTCTGATGGTGGCTCTTTTCGCTTTTTCCTGCCCCATTTGCACCGTAAAGCATGTGTTTCAACTCCTACCAAGAATCGAATGATGCCCTCTTATTTCAACTTCTGCTTGCATCCAGAGTTTATTATCACTTACGCCCTTCAGGAATCGATTGATGCTCGACATTTCAAGATCTGTTAAATGTTTGGGATTTAATTGTGTGATGTCTTCACTTTGCATAGTTTGGGGTTTAGTGTTGTATCTTCCATTGTATATGATTGTATCTTCACTTTGTGTGATGGTTAGATATTAGGGATTTGATTGGTAGTTGATTTTTTCTTTCATATTTGTAGATTTGCATTATGTTGTTGAGGAGGAATGCAAAAATGCTCTTGGGTTAAGGCAACTTGTTTTTTGTTTTTTTTTTCATATTATTATGTACGATTTTACTAGGGTGTTTGAGCTTTACTATTAAAACTTCATTGCATGTTTTTCAGCTTAAAATTCAATGTTGGGTCTCACTTTCAAACTGATATAATACATCCTTTACATGAATAGCTTGTTGATTAGGTGCATAACATCGCTAAATCCCTTAGTTTTGTCATTACTATTAAAGGCTCTGATAAATTATGTGATGGTAGAAGAAGATCACGTGTATTACTGAGTTGCAATGGAAGTGGATTTTATCATCCTAAGTAATGCAAGAAAGGATGAGTCAAAAATGTAAGGAAAACAATATCTAAATGTAGTGGTTGTCCATTTTTGTTGATAGGACAAAAAGAAGCTTTATGTAAAGAGTGAAAACTTGAAGTTAAGTGTGGAACACATAATCACGTAGTTGTTCATATAGAAGCACAAGCTATTACCAGAACATTAAGGTTGCGTTTGGCGCGGCTTATCACGACTTATTTGCTCCGGTGAGGTTGGACAAAAAAGTCATTGTCAAAACAAATTTTATGCCTCAAACAAGTTTTTTTTTGTCACATTTGTGATACCAAACATATATTATATGACAATGGCGTTTTTGTCCAACCTCACCGGAGTAAATAAGCTGTGATAAGCCATGGCAAACGCAGCCTAAATATGGAGGGACAATACATAGTGCAAGACTTGTACTCGTCTAATGTGAAACCAAGAAAAAAATACTTTCCACTCTTAAAAAGAGGAATCCAAGCAATTGTTAAATTATGAGAACTATATACACTGAGGTACTCAGATTGCATAACAAATAATTCAATGGTGATACACCAATACAATTTCTATACAAATGTATAAGTGAAATAGATAATGTCAATTTTAGTAAGGTGAATGAGGCGACACACAATTTAGAGAGCTTGTTTTTTGTCCATTCAATTGAAATTAGTCTTAGGAAAATATTTTCAAATGTGTTTTTGCTCGATTGCACATACAAGACGAATAGGTTTCGCCTTCAGTTATTGTCTATCGTTGGAATGGCATCGCCTCAACAAACATTTTTGTCCGCCTTTGTATTTTTATAAGATGAAACAGAGAACATTTATATGTGGGTACTAAATCATTTCAAACGCATTTTAGATAAAAAAAATCATTACCTTTTGTGCTTGTAATCGATAGGGAATTGGCATTGTTGAATGCAATAAAGTCCAGCTTACCAAATTCAAAGCATATCCTATGTCAAGTGTGCATTCATAGGAACTTTTTGGCAAATTGTAAGAAGTTTTTCAAGGAAGGGAAAGAATGTGAAAAGTTCCATGGTATATGTCAACGGTTGGTTGATTCTAGAACTGAGAATGAATTCTATATGTGATTTATAATGACATTATCTCATCATATTCTTCTTCATTTTCTAATGTTGTGACATATATTAGCTCTACTTGGGTGGAACCATATAAATAGTACTTTGTATCAACATGGGTTGACAAGTACCTACACTTAGGAAACTCAACTACTAATCACATGACGAGTGGGCATAGTTAGTTGAAAACGTTTCTTGAAGTTTTCATTGGCAACTTGACACAAAAGAAAGCTTATCCATTATGATTAATACATATGCATTGGAAATAGTTGAGTATACTTGCAATCGAGCTTGACATCAAAATCCAAACAAAAGAAGATGAAAAAAAATAAAAATGTGATATAGATATTGAGATTGAACAGATCAAAAGAAGGTATCAAAACACCTCTCACAACAATAAATGGAAATGAAGAGAAAATTATGGGAAATCATGGATCCGGATTCAAGCCTTACAATCGAGCCATATTTATTTATCAAGTTAAAGTGAAGACCAAAAGGAAGTAAAAAAATAAAAAAAAGGTATTAAAAGTACAAAGCGCGAGCCTTCACTTTTTGAACATATTTTGTTAGATGCTCCTCACTTGTGGAGAAACTTGAAGAAATCATATAAGAGTCAAAAAAGTTAAAACAAACAAATTTTCTGACTGGGTGTGTCGACAACTTCCACTACAAGTTTAAGAAAATATGATAGATGTTTATAATGCGGCATCTGGCGAACATTGTGGTTATCATGTTATTGAGGAAGCTTTGAACATTTCAGATGGATGGCCTAAGGTTAGAAGTGATCTCTCTCCTGAGTTGAGTATAAAGGAAAGCTTTTACAGTCACATTTTGTGAACCTCAAGATGCAAGGAATTGATCCATTCACTATATTGTCTTACCATTTCCGCACCTTTAGAGAAGTGGATGTCCATACTGGATATGTGATTGATTATCTCATCATATTGTAATGTTGGGATGGTTCTTGTATCAAATGGCCAAAATATAACTTTTTCCCCAATGGATTCTACGGTTCCTTCCATTCATAAGCTCATTTTCGTAAGATTTATAAATAATAATCAATTTGTTGGGCTACGAATGAAAGATGGATCGATGTCCATTACCTCAAATTTATTCTACTTTTGAGGAAATTTAATCATCCTACTATGTGTTCTTGGGAAAGTACTTTCGCTTCACATTTATAATGCTAAAGATCAAAAACAGCAAGTATTAATATCATATGTGCGCTTTTTAACTTTATTTCTGATATGTTCATTATGTCGCTAATCTTCTATTTTGTTATAATATACTGTTATTTAGGAGAGATTGAAGACTTTTGATGAGCTTTCTTTTACCTGGTTAGGTCGAATCGTGGATCCAATGAGCGCGACCCAGACCGCTGGCTGCACCCGCGCACACATCCACCTTCCACGTGTATTGTCGTGCGGCCGCCAGGTCGCGCATGCCCATTCCAGCAGACATAGGTTTCCAACTGCGCGTGAATATGCGCGCGGCTCTGGTGGATCGTGTGCGCACCTACGCGCGACCAATCGTGCGCACCTGTGCGCGATTTGGGGTTGCGCGCACATGTGCATGGTCTGGAACCGCGTGTGCATGCACGTGGACAAGTACGCGCACCTGTGCGCAGTTTAGGGTTGCGCGCACCTACGCGCGGTCTGGAACCGCGCGCAGGGCGCAGTTTTTCTGGGAGGAGGGGCGGCCTTTCAACTGCCCTCCTCCTGTCCTCCTGGACCTAGCGGCCTCCTAGCCACCTGGATCCAGGCAGCCCCTTCCGCTGCAGAGGGTGGGATGCCTCCCCGCCCTCTTGCTTCCAGGATCGGGCAGCTCCTTGGCCGCCCAGATCCGGGCGGCGGTCTCTTCTACTGCAGAGGGCGGGTGCCTCCACCTTGCCCTCAGGCCACCCGGGTCGGGAGGCCTCCTACCACCCGAGTCGGGCGGCCTCCTGCCGCCCAGACCCAGGCAGCAGTAGTGTTTCTGTAAGAGGGGAGGGCAGCCTCCAAGCCGCCCTGCCCCTCGACCACCTGGATCAAGCGGTCTTTTGGCCGCCCAGATCCAGAAGGTTATGTTGTCGTAGGGGATGGAGTCCACCCCCCCCCCCCCCCCCAGCAACCTGGATTGGGCGGCCTTGTAGCCAACCAAGTCTAGGCAACCCTTCTGCCGCAAGGGACGACCATGCCATGGCTGCCCGCTCCTTCGGCAGCCCGACCACCGTCCCCGTCGCCCCTCGCTTTTGTTCACGCTGCCACCGTCACCTCTCGGCTGACCTCCTCCTCCGTTCGGTCGGCCTCCGCCGCCGACCTGATTCCGTCGCCGGCTGGCCATGCCGTCTGGATTCTTGACCATCACCAATTCTCCACCGTTCAATCGCACTCCCCCGATCACCGCCATCGGTTACGTGGGTAACCACTCACGTAACCGCCCACTTGACCTCTCGTAGTGGGGAAAGTGCGTTGCCAAAAATAGGATTGGTCTACATGTAATAAAATTAATAGAATAATGTGTGCACAATACATTTTATTATTGGTTTGCAATTAGTAATTACAATGGTTGTGGTCTGCGATTAACCGGATAACCACCGTAACTACCTTTGGAGCCTATAAATAGAGTCATAGACCCTTCTTCATTTCAACCTTTTCTCCGCTCAGAATTCCTCCTACGGATTTTCTCTCTCCTCTCCCACTCCTCATATGGATTTTCTCTCTCCTCTCCCACTTCTCCTACAAATTTTCTCTCTCCTCTCCCGCTCCAATGGATTTTTTCTCTCCTCTCCCACTCTTCCTATGGATTTTCTCTCTCCTCACTCATTACTCCAATGATTTCTCATTCTCTCCTCGAACATGCGCACGCCCCTCCATGCACATGTTCCTCCTTGCGCCCACTCCCCCTTGCGCGCGTCTCTTCTCTTAAGTGCGCACACCACTCTGTGTGTGCGCTCCCACGTGCGTCTCTCTTCCTAAGTGTGCACACCCCTCCGTGTGCACGCTCCCCCTTACACGCACTCCCCCTTGTGCGCGTCACTACTCCTAAGTGTGTGCGTCCCTCTGTGTGCACGTTCCCCCTAGCGCGCACTCCCCCTTGCACATGCGTCTCTCCTCCTAGTTGTGCACGTACCCCCTTGCGGGTGTCTCTCCTCCTAAGTGCGTGCATTCCCCCGTATGTGTGTTCCTCCTTGCGCGCATTCCACCTTTGCAAGCGTCTTTCCTCCAAGGTGTGCACATCCCTCCGTGTGCACGTTCCTCCTTGTGTTCCCCCTTGCACATGTCTCTCTTCCTACGTGTGCACATCCCGTTGTACGCACATTCCTCCTTATACTTCCTCCCCCTTGCGCGCACCGCTCGTAGTGCGCTGTCGTGCAATTCACCCCGGGATTTCTATAAGCGCTAAACGCTCTTAACACAGGAAAAGCATACCAGTAGCCGACAAGACCAACGTTCTAGACTCCTCTAAACACAACAGAAGACAAGCCACAATAGGTAAGGTGCGCAGAACACACCGCCTAAGCTTACAATTCGTCGAAATTAGGACAAGCCAAATAAGTTGCTCCCGCTTCCAAGCAACAGTTAAAGACTTTAAAACATTCAAAGTATCCAAAACATCCAAAGTGTGAAGCTCCCTATTGTAGCAAGTAAAAGAATTAGCTCTGTGAGAGGCAGTCTGTCACCCTTCGTGCCCAGTACTCACTCTCTAGTAATTATAACGAGGAGCAGTATGTTTCCCTCGCTTCCCTCAAAAGCCCTATAACACGACAACATAGTGAAATTAAGTTTGGTCGGCACAGATTCGACCACGTGATTTTTCACCCAGTTGACAGGTTTTTCACGTTAAAAAATTGCTTTGTCAGCTTTCTATTTTCTATGACTGTTTGCGCGCTCAACCGCTCCACGGACTAAGGCGGTCTAGTTTAGTGCGATCTACCAGGAGAGTTGAATTGGCCGCAACAACTTTCACTACAACAAGGTTGAAATCCTAATCAATTCATTTAATATGGCGAGTCTTAATCTCATATTTGAAATCTTAATGAAATGTGCATAATGTTCTAACTACATGCTTTTTTTTGCAAAATATATGGTTTTTTTGGAGAGGTTGAAGATTTTTGATTCAAAATTGTGGAAAACCTCGTTAATATTTTAGAGTTTTGTAATATTTGGTGCAAAAATTGTCAAAATCTAAATTTCTATGAGTCTTTGTTTATGGTAGAATTATTTGGATTTTTTAAAAAAAATGTTTGTATGGTTTGCTAATAACAAAAATATTTTCTATTAGTCATTTGCATAAATGAAGGTTTGCTAATAGCCAAGCAACCAAACAAGATTGGCCTATAACAATCCCCTAAGAAAATTAATGATGGTATTAAACACATCATAATCATCCAATTAAGGGTCTGTTTATTTTTAGCGTTTTTTCTCCATCTCCATTGGGGGAAAACAAGTCCGCTAAAACAAAATTTGTTTGGTAACCATTCAATTCTCACCTTCGTCACTCCAATACATCATTTTTGTCTTTTTTGAGATTGTAGCCACCACCTTTCAAATCTCTCATCGCTCCATTGTCAGCGCTCTCATTCTCGACGCTCCAATTCTAGCTGGCAAAACAAACAGACCTAATTCCGTGTTTGAAAGAGCTGATTTGCTCCTATCCAGAGGCTCGAAAACACCCTTTCATTTAACGAACACTTCATTTTCCTCTTTTTTTTGTTCTCCTTAAATTTAAAGATCTATTTTCGTTGTCTTATACTGCTGTTCAACAAAACAAAAACTAGTGGAACAAGTTTTGTTTGTCAATGAGGTTACATATTTGTTTGTATTATCTAGTAGTTCTTAGGGGTTAAGTTAAAGAAGTTATTTTAGGTTCTATATTAAAGTTAATGAGTGGAATAACTACAATCAAAATTTTGATGGTAAATGGAAACAAAAAATTTATTTTGTAGAAAAAACACTCACAAAAACTCTATTATTACCAAACAGTTTTTTGTAACCGTGTTATGAATAACTCTGTAAATAGAGTTTTACTAAAACAGTTTTATACTGCAAACTTCATTTTTCACAGAAACTACTGTTCAAATTTCTATTTCTAATAGATTTCTTTCCATCATAATCAGCTCAAGAAATGATTGGATTGTATATAATTTGAAGGCATTCAAATAATTTTACAGTCTGTGAAATTCCCTTTCGCGGCTCAAGAAATGATCGAGGAGGTGCGACAACGCTTGGACAAATAAGAGTCACAGGCAAATAAATTGTCACATGGGCTCTAAGTGGTTGTGTCCATTGAAAAGATAATCCAATAATTAACATTAAAAGGCTGCATTCAATGTAAGAGTAGTTGGTGAGAAAACTATTAACATAAATGTAAACGCGGATAATCCAGAATGCTTCATTAGAAGCAGTGTTGTAGATATCATCTGATATGGCCAACATGTCTGTCCGCCATTGAATTGTGGATTGAAGGATCTTTGTTTTCCATCATCGTCATCGTCTTCTCGACTTTCTGCTTTCTCTGAATTTCTTCTCTACATTGTATCGTTATTCCTTGTGTTGCAACTCTGCATGCAACACAAGCTTAATATATATGCTTGTATTCGTATGTTATGTCTCGATTTGTTCTAAAACTTTGTATACATTCAAGAAGCCTTTTTTTTGCTTATCCTCCTCATTGTGCTTTCATCTGGATATAAAGCTGAAGCTACTCAAATTGAAGTTTGATCTTGAAACACAGCCAGCACCAATTCCATTCTGTCTTTATGGAAATCAATGCACCTTTGTAATTCCTTTCTTCCCATCATTAGAAGAAATGTTCCTTACACTACTAAAATCACCTTTGAAGGCTCAATTCAAAAACCTTAATTCTGAAGGCTCAATTATGAAGCATCAATTTTGATTCCTAAATTCCGCCCAACTGAATGAAACCTTAAAGAAATCAAATTATTCATACTCAAATTTTGTACATTTCTAGCTTCGGCCTTGCGGATGCTTTATGCCCGACTGGCACCAATAATCTCTGGCAACAGGCCCGGTAGCGGATGAACCTTCTTCCATCGGAGCCCATGACCAAATCCGGGTGGGTGAAGAACGTTGTGTCATCTGAGCCCACGATTGAATCCGGGCGGATGGGGGGCGATGTTGCGCCAAACAATCCCGACGAGGAAAAGCTCCACAGATATTACTATCCTACCCCTTTTCTTTTGACAGGTTGATCGAAGTAAAACCCCCCAACTTCTGGATGATCGGAGTTTGTGTTGGCAGAATTGCTGGTAAGATTGGATGTCAAAATCACATTCTTTGGATTGCATATCATTAGCGGTTGTATACGAGTGACTGCACCAAGCTGAAATTCTCTAACTTAAGGACAGCTGGGGTTTATACGGTAATTGCCCTTCGAATAACCATGCTAAGTTAACATTCACTGCCACACTTTCTATTGAGTAGACTTATGAGTTGTGTAGACACTCGGGTAGAGGTCACGCGTCTTTTGGCTATTCTCTATCTGTCCTAGTTATTGACTGATATAATGCGTGGATTTCCCAGCAGTGGGCGGGACTATCGCCACTATACAACATTGATGGCTCTCATTACTTTTTGCTCGTTATACTAATAGGCGGACACATGGAGTTGGGTCGCCGACACGATTTTCTTGTATAAGGAATATTCTTGTAGGCAGGTGTCAGTGAAGGATTTTCGCACCCTACGTTTTCCCCATTATAATAGGCGGGCACCCAGAGTGGGGTTGCCTGGATGGTTTTCTCTCGTACGAATGTTCATGCAAATGAAGTGATCGCGCAGAGTTCACACATTTCTCGTCATGTTTCTTACTCTAATGGGCAGGCACCGATCATCCTATGTCTTATTGAATACCATCATACAAGTAAGTCGTGGATATTACCCATGTAATTATACGAACATGCAACCAGAAATCGATACAACGATTCATGCCTTCAAAATTTTAACGAGTCATTCGACAAAGGTATGTCTTAAATTAACAAGTGCATTGTATATATCAATCATATATACGCAGGCACAGTCATAGGTGCCGCACAGAATTGGTTTTTATAAATAGTCTTCGTTCATACTCGCGATGGCGCAAGGGTCGCACTAAGTGAAGGTACAGCACGGACACCTGGAGCCGGTCCCCTGGTTGGTTCTCATAAGGTTATTCAAAGCGGAGAGTACCCGCGTGTCTATCCGCACACTCTGTCTTCATTCATTATTCAAATAGGTGGGCACCCAGGATGGGGTCGCCTGGATGATTTTCTCGTGTATGGTTATTCATATTGGTAAATATCCGTGTGGCGACTTGCGCACCTCACCTGGCTCATCACTCTAAAAGACAAATGTAAGACACAAGGTTGTCTGGTTGGTTTTTCTAAAGCACTCAAAACAGCGAGTGCCCGCGGGAACAAGTGCGCACAAGCACTTCCATTACTTTATGGGCGGATATCCTGCAACGAATACACAACCAAATAGATTTCGCGTAAACAAGGTATGAAGTCAATTGTTAAACTTTCTTTCTAACACTTATTATAGAAGTCTGGAAGCAAAAGCCGCATAGAACATATGAAAAGGGTCAACAACGCGGCTGCTGAACCCCAAACTCAAGCGAGTACGCGGCTAATGATCAGTGTCCAGTAGAGTCTTCTTCCGAACTTGAGGTCATGAAGTCTTCATGGCCCGCGAACAAAGTCGTAAAGTAAATATACACATACTCAAGTTTCAAGGCGCTCTTCCTCTTCAAAAGATGGAGCATCATCTTCGTTGAATGCCCGTCGAGCCGGGGTAGCTCCCAGTGAAGCCCAAAATTGTCCACTGTCGGTTTCTCCTACCGAGTCCGCTAAACCCAACCTTGAAGATAGAATAACGCGCCGTCAGACACTTTGCCCGTCATGTTTGATATATGCATAATATCCAAGCCATAGTTCAGCTATCCGTGCCTACGGGCATGTATTCGGAACCTCCAGTTCCATTTTGAGATCAAACACCGCCGCGATGACTCTTGCAACAATAATCACCAGGAATAAGGTAAGTCTCATGCGTTAAGTTTCTTTTCTCATACAATCAGACTATACGCCGGGATATATACATGTATATTGTGTCGTAAAGGCAGACACTCAATCGGATCCCGGCTCCTCATTGCTGAACATCAGATAATATGACTGGCAAAACGACTCCACCATTCGCAGGGGATTCATTCCCAACGGAGCCATGTGTGTTGAAGTCCATTCATGGAGGGGCAGTCGTTTATAGATTTCGAGAAGCTCGGAGAGCAAATCATAGTCTTTGCGGCTATTATTCTACTTTTTCAAAGTCTATATGGACTCAAAAAAGTGCGGAGATTATGTTAACCCAAATACTGCGACATGGGTTAGCATCAGACAACGTCGTTCACTAAGCATCCAGGTGGATACCCCAAGGTACTCGTGGTAACCCTACAGAAATCCACGGGCATAAAGCAGAGCTTAGTAGAAGTTGCGGGACCTTCCGGAAGCTCCTTCTGTAGTTCACCAAGGGAGTCAGGCAAGCACCAAGAAGTGTTCGCAGCCGTCTCCAGGATTGTCCTCGCTGGCTCCAGAAGTGTCCTCGTCGTCTCTAGAAGTGTCCACGACCGTCTTTAAATGTGTCCTCGCCGGCTCCAGGAGTGTCTTTGCCGGCTCCAGAAGTGTCTACAGCCGTCTCCAGAAGTGTCCTCGCCGTCTCCAGGAGTGTTCTCGCCTTCCCCAGAAGTGTCCACGACCGTCTCTCCAGGAGTCCGCTCGTCACTCTAGGATTTCACGGCGGTCTCTCCAAGATTCCTCGCCTCCTCTCCAGATACATGCATATGTCTCTCCAGTTTCCACGACCATCAAAAAGGAGCCAGGCGGGTACTCTTCAGAGCCTGGGTGGACTCCCTTCTACTCATCAGCAACCCGTGTTGTTATGCGCGGTCTCTTTCTCCCAACCTCTCGCCGCCCGACTCTTCGTGTATCTCGGGAGGCTGCATTTAATTTTGTATTTAATAAGACATTAAATGTTTGTCGGTTCGTGAACCGTCAACGCAGTCTATCCTCTAGTATAAAAGGGGGACCATGAGTGCTTGGAGGGAACACACAAACTTAGTCAAGAACATGCTACATTATAGGTTCGGACATTAAGTTCTTGTCTTTTTTCTTTAAGTTGTTGTGTGCGCGCATACCCCCGGGTGGCCGCACCACATATTGTAAGATAATAAAGAGAGTCTCGTCACAAGAAAAGCATTCGATGCAGCGGGTCCAACCGGGCTTTCGCCGCTGCCAACGACATCCTCCTTTTCTCACTTTTCGTCCTCTCACCACTATCAGCAGGGTAAGTAACCAGTTGCTTGTGAACAACGTATTTCCTCTACCGAACACCCTACACAGGGATAGCGTGCGGAGAGTTGGTGACCTTTTTGACTCCAACAATAATAATGACTAAAAATAATGGTTGGGCGGTTAGGTTACAATTTATCTCCCAAGTATTTTGTGATGATTTTGTGATAAAATAAATTTGGTCACTAAAGGTCATTAGTGACTCAAAAGCAACATTTAGTGATTAAACTTTTTGTCACTAAAAGTCAAATTTTTATACTATGTTGGAGACGTGATGGTGGAGGAATTCAAAATTTGGATACACAGGTTCAACGCCTACATCGATGACGGGAAAGAGCTTTGAAAAGTTCCACAATCCAAATTTCACAACCCAGTAGAAAGGGGGAGCCTGATCTCCGCCACAGAGTTCAGATCACCAAAATCCTCAACGTCGACCTCCTTTATGTAGGGTTTTTTATGGGTGAGTGGAACAGCACATCACATGTGCACAATGGAGTAAAGTTCTAGAAAATCTTAAAGAGAAACTAGATCTTGTGATGAAACATTAATCAAGAAGTATGAATTTGAAAGGCGCAATATACCTATGTGGGATCGAGACAAAGCCGATCTAAATGCTTCAGGAAATCTTCTTCCTCTTTGACGAAATCCTATTCCGAGAACTTCCTATTCGTTGAGCCCGAGAACACAAAAAGTATATCAGTGTCTTTCCGGGATATCCACACTAACGGGAGAAACACCTCTCCGTCATCACATGAGGGCGGGCTGGAAGAGGAGATCAAGGTCTTTGTCTCCACAAACTGCTAGGTTCGTTTGTAGGAGAAGATCGTCGGCGCTAGGGCTCTGATCCGCACGTGGAGGCCGCCATCGGGTGTTCGCCGCTTGGAACTCTTCCGAAATTAGGGCTCGAGAAAAATCCGCAAAATTGTTTGTCTTAACCCTGAAATTATATCTATATATAATGTTCAGTGAATCAGATTTGACTTTAACAAGAATTAACCAAAGAAAAGCCGAACCGGGTTCAGGGATTAAGGAAGTTGAAAGGCACATCAGGTCGATATTTGACTTCGAATAAAATCCAAGCAGACAATCTTATCGACTGCATCAGCTGGACTATCTAGTCGGCAGGCTGTCAAACAAATTTTCTATAAATATCGACTGCATCGGCTGCATGGCATGTCAGCTGCATCGGTTGCATGCATATCGACTGCATCAGTTGCATGCCATGTCGACTGCATCGACTGCATCGGCTGCATGCATATCGACTGCAACGGCTGGACAATCCAGCGAACAAGTCTTTCTAGCCGACAAACCATCCAGTCAGCAAATGACTTAGCCGATACAAAATCTGCCTCTAGACTCTTATCATATATGAGTCGAGCCACCTCGATCGATTATCCAATTTCTTGTACATTACTATGTGCGATCATGTAAGCTCATATTACGTTGGCAGCAAGACTAACTCGTTGACTACTTCTATATCACAAATACTCCAACACTCTACACTCTGTGCTTACCACTTCAAAAGGATTTGATGAGTTTTTCATTTTCTTTGGACATGAATGCTTCCGTTTACGAAAGCACTTCCAAACAACAAAGGCTTTGGCTGGTGGGGCGGTGGGGATTCCATGGAAATCACCGCGTCGCTGGAACACAACCGCGATTCCCATGATGCAGTTGATTTCCGCGAAAATCCTGCGGTTTTGTGCGGCGGGGCGTCCGCCCCACTGCCTGACCGCGGGATTTCCAAACCCCGCATTTCACGGCGCGGCGGTGATGTGCACGCGACCGACGCGTATCCGCCCCGCCAAATGAAGCCAAAAAAGGATTTTTGAAAGGGCGTTCTGCAAGTTATTGCAGTTATTTCTGCCATATAAGAAGCCCTTTTTAAACTGGATTTTTCACTGTTTAAAATATTTAACTGGCCAATGAGGCTAGACCCAGTTGGGTAAGTTGAGGCCTGGCAGGGAGGTCATGGGTTTGATTCTCACCGCCGTGTGTGGGCTTTGTCTACTTATTTAGTAGTTTATTGTTTAATTGATTGTTGTTTAATGATTTAGTCATCGATGCTTAATGTTCTAAATGTAATGATACTTGTATATTTATTACTATAAAAAAATTAACTGAGGATTTATGTTAGAGAGACAGCAAAATAATCATTTATGCTTAATAATTTAAGTGTAAAACTATTATCTTAATTGCGTACGAGAGCGAATAATAGATATAAAACCAATTGTGCAAAATATTTTCAACCAGATCTATCAATGGAATGTTGTTATGGACGTGAAAACCCCCAAAAAATTTCATCAAAGATATAGAGAAAAACGCCAATGGTCCATGTTCTTTCTACATATGATTAGTGAAGCTTGATGGTCAGCTCTTGCGGCGGAATTAGGATTTTGAAGGTTCACGGACACAATAAATTTCAACATATATATCATTAATGAAACATATATCATTAATGAAAATATTACTGAAATTTTTGTGTTATTTCCGCCACATCAAATCACAACATGCAATATAAATATTCGATCATTTCAGCATTATCATACGAAATTCTATTATTTATCAAAACAAAATATTAAAAAAATTTACAGATCAACATGATACTTTACGTTGACAAATGCTCTGAAAACGTTAAATAATTGATTTAGGTGTAATTGTATCTGCAACGTCTTTTTCAATGTAAGTCATCAAGCAATCATTTATTCCTCATTCTGTTTCGTAATTGATTCTTTATTATCTTCATCGCAGAAAATATTCTTTCAACACTAGATGTTCCAACTGGTAAGAGGCAAACCAACTTCAATAATCTGAAAACTAGCTTGTAATTATCTTTTTTTTTTAATTCCACTAATTTTTGAAAAATTTCACTGATTCTCTTAATTAACTTCTGAAAATATATCCGGTGATGCAGTTCGTATGTCAAAAATGTATATATATCAAATTGTCCTTCAAGTAACTGCAACTCTATTTGAGTAAAATCATATGAATATAATTCAATAAGATGAATTATTTTTTGTTTATCATAAACAGAAAAATTGATCATTTGAGTCAAGACAAACGATTCATAACAACAATTCTATATTTATTTCATCGAAACGATCATTTAGCATCCAATCAAATACTGAATTAAAATTTAATTCTGAAATAATGAAAAATTATAATCTCACGTGTGTAAGGTGTGTTGCATCTTGATATACCTGGTTGAACGAACTTCTCATTTATATTTGGAACTTCTATGTCATATTTACTACAAAAAGTGGAGACTTCAACCATAAAGGATTTTCACTCAATCTCATCATTTCTCATCTTTAATAGTAGCGATTTTGACAACTTTACAAAATACATTGCGTTGATAATATTCTGATCTTTTTTTCAATGCTTGTGATAACTCGTTGGTTTTTGACAATTAAAATACTTTTCATTAAATAAATACAAATGCAAATTTAAAAGTCAAGATGACTTATAATAGTGTGTTTGTCATACACTCATACCTCTTTGTTTTTCATCTGTCTCATCAACTATGATAATCTTCAGTACATCAACAATAGACAAAAATATACGAATATAATTTAAATTTGTCCCATAATGTGAACCCTATTTTATGTCTTCAGCACATTTGAGCTCTAAAGGTTGATTCAACCCTTACCCACTTTCCAACTCCTCATAACCAAGCTCTCTAACAACGCGATCAACTTCCAATGCTCGAAGAGATCACGTTATTTACAAGAGTCACCAACAGCATTCAATACAGTGTTAATAAGTGTGAAAAGCTCGACAATATTAGAATTTTCTTCTGTAACAGCTACTAGCACTAATTGTAATTGATGTGCAAAACGATGAACATAGAAAGCATAATTATTTTCATTCAAAATTAAATTCTTTAGCCATCTAAACTCATCTTTCATATTGCTAGCGTCATCATATCCTTGCCCATGCAATTTAGATATACTAACTAAGATCATATTTTGTAAATAAATTATCAATAGCAGATTTAAAAGATAATGCAGTAGTATTGGTTACATGAACAAAATCAAGAAGACGTTTCATGATCATGTCATTGGAATTCACATAGCATAAAACAACAACATCTGCTCTTTTATAGAAACATCACAAGATTCATCTACTAAAACTGTAAAACAATCTTCTCCAATATCACAAATATTTGGCTTTGTTGCCTCCGTTGCAATTGATAATACTTTTTTTTTTTTTGAATCTTTGGTGATATAAGTTGACAATTTTAAGGATTGTTTTGTAACACAACTAACTTCATGTCATTATTATGAGACACAAAGAAGTCCAAAAGCACAAGAAAATTATCTCGATTGATAGACTTTTTAGTCTCATTATGACCATGAACGGACAATCCTTATCGTAAAAAAATCTAACACAATCAATCGAAACACATAAATAAGTACGATAATCAAAACTTTGTTGTTCTTCTTGTCTAGTAAAAATAATTTGAATACCTTGTTTTTGATTCATCAAAGTCGCACACAATTTTCTAGAAGCATTGTGTGGAGTAATGTGAATTCCAACATGTCTTTCCAATATTATTTTATCTTTCCAATATCTAAATCCTCTAATGACAAAAATAATCTCACAACCTCTTTGGAAAAAAATATAACAATACAAGCAAAATGTTGCATCTTTCTCTTTATTGTACTCTAACCAACTTTTAAATTTGTTAAATCAATTTTTATTGAAACGACGAACTTTGTTTCTGATTTATGATTGTGAGAAATTTTCTAAATGAGGTTGACAAGAACCCTTTTTGCAAATAATATCTTTTTATTGAGTCTTAAAGATTTGCATCATATGAGTTTATAGAGCATCTTAAACACGGATCCGCGGGTAAATCTTCTAGTTTGAACTCTTCTACTCGATTTTTGTTACTGTTGAGACCAACTCCTGTGAATCCATAGAACTCTAACCTAATCCAACTTTTGAAAAAAAAAAACTTTCCATTATAGATCTCTAAATCAATTCGGCAATAAAAATATGAATATATTTTACATAACAATATAAACAAACAAACAGATGGTAACAATGTGAAAGAGGGAGAGGGGGAAGAATAGAGGTAGAGTTCCTCATTTAAATCCCTTGTATAACCTTTCAAACAGCCACCTCATTTGACACATTTTAAAAAGCCTTTTAATTTTATGAAAACCCCACTTTTAGCACCCAATTTCAACTATCAACTAGGATTGCAAGCCCCACAATTATCTTTGAAAACACAAGCACACAGTTGGAATTTTGCTATGTCCTTAAGAATTCGGAATGGAGCACCTTGCCCTTGGCACCTTGCTGAGTTGCTTCTGCAAGCAAGAAAAGATAAAAAGAAAGCCATGTCAGTCGGAGTAAGCAGTCGCAAATGAAACAGAGAAAGCCATAAAGGGAGAAGGGCGACCGCCTACCTGACTAGGGCATCGACGCCGCCAGATATCCCAAACGCTAAGGGTCGAGGGGTCACATCCAGCCCGTCGGCTCGTCGTGTGTAGTGTCGTCCTCCAGAAGAGGGAAACGAAAACACGAAACAGCAATTCCCTTATGCCATGGCCCCTGGCGGGATTTAGCGAAAAATTACAGTCAGGCAGGTGTCCGACCGTGTCTTAAGCTGGGTCAGCCTGTGGGCAGCTCGGTATGCTTGGCGGGTTTTGCAATATGGCGCGAATTTTAAAACTCACTTGAAGAATTGGAATTCTAACGTCGGCAATCAACGAGCTTATTAGGCTCTGTTTAACTCGGTTGCAACCTTGAGAGAATCAGAGATGTGGAATAAATTTATTGAAAGAATTGGGTTTGCAATGTCGTTTCATTGAACATGTGAATATTGATAATATATTTATGCTCGTAAGATAATAAATTAATAGACTTTTTTTTATAAATACTACATTATAAAACTATATTTATTAAATTTTGATAGTATATGTTATATTTTATTGATATAATATAACAAAAGTTTATGTTATATTTTTTTTAATATCATAATATCATATTTATTAATATTATAGAAGTTCTTTACTAATATAATATAATTTTCTATATTTTAAGTTGATTGTTAACCGCAACCCGTTATTGGCTAGTCGTACCCCAAAATCTGTTAACTTTTTGCATCTTTTCGAAATACGCCTTGTGCATGCAATTTCAGGAAAAGTGTTCAACACGAAACTTGTAGATCTCGTCGAGATCTACAATTTTTGTGTTGAACACTTTTCCTGAAATTGCATGTACAAGGCGTATTTCTGAAAGGTGTAAAATCTAAGCATATTTCCAAAGTACGTCTTGTACATGTATTTTTAGGAAAAGTGTTCAACACGAAAGTTGTAGATCTCGTCGAGATCTATAACTTTCGTGTTGAGCACTTTTCCTAAAATTGCATGTACAAGACATATTTCGAAAAGTCGCGAAAAGTAATAAGATTTTGGGGTGTCACTAACAAATAGCGGATTTACAGTTAACAATCACCTATTTTAAACTCATATTTTATTAAATTATGTTATGCACATTTTAATATACATGCTTACAATATTATATATGTTTAAAAAATACAATACAAATTATATAATTTATATTAACAATTCTTATTATAATTATATTCATATTTCGTAAGTTTTATTAAGAATACATTGTTATTATTTTATATTCATATTTTGTAACTCATTAGAAATTTAATATAATATTTTATAAGTTATATTATATATTTTTATAATTTCAAAAGAAAAATTGAAGTATTAAAAAATGCAGCTCTGCTGCTCTGCAGCTACCGCTACAGCGGCAGCGCAGCCCTGCTTGGGGGTGGTTTCAGTACAGACAACGCCTATTCTAGTTGTTTGGTGCAGCTTTTGAGGCTGCTTGGGCGTGCAACTCTCAAAAAGTTGGGCCAAACAGAGCCTAGGAGGCATGCCTTTGTTATGATATTTTGGTAGTTTTTATTGGGTGAAGAGAATTTTGGTAATTGGCCTGACTACCTGTCATATAAGTAGCAAATTTCCGAAACCGTTTTACTGAAAATAAGTCCTCCCAAACGGAACCTTAGTTTAGGATTTTGATTTTATCGCTGAACTTGTTGTTTTTGTCGTGGGCGGCTAAATCGGGAGTCCTTCCCCTCACCGTGAGAACACCTCTCAGAGCATAGCTCTCAAGTTGGATCCTTTCAATTTCCTGTACTGCAACCTGTTTGGTAGTTGTTTATGCAAGCAGTTGGCTCCCTCCGGGTGGAAGAAATTTGTTAGTTATGTTGTATCCCTTATGATCTTATCAAGGGTGTCAGAGCCACGATCGGGAGTGGGATGACACCGGCGGACGGAACCCGGAACCCGCTCGCACAACCTCCAGCAGGAAGTCGATGCCCTGCGTCAGGCCCAAGCGACCCTCCAGCAATCGCACGAACAGATGCAAGGTATTATCCAATCGGTGGAGGATCAACAGAGCCGCGCCTTGGAGGAAAAGAGGGAGTTGGTTCTCACCATCAGTTTGGATTGCAGCTCCGACAATGGAAGCCGCGGCTCTCCAACTGAGTTTTGGCCCACTGCAGTCCCCGCCCACTGCAGTCCCCTCCACACAGACCCTGTCCACACATCTCGCCACCCGCGTACCACGGATCGAGTTTCCTTTCTTCAATGGGGACGCTCTCCATGAGTGGCTTTACCGTTGTGATCAGTTTTTTGACATCGTCGGCACTGCTCTGGAGATAAAAGTTCAGCTCACCTCGATGCATCTGAAAATCAAAGCCCTCTTTTGGCACCAAGCGTTCACAAAGTAACGTCTCTCACCACAAGGGCCGACATGGGAGGTGTATAGTCACGCCATCTCCAACCGGTTCGGGTCCATTTTGTTCAACGAACCCATTTGGGAGTTGAAAAATCTGCGTCAATAAGAGAGAGCACAAAGTTACTTGGAGGAATTTGATATGCTTCGCCATCGGGTACACATTCAAGACGATCACGCTATGTGTTTTTGCCTCGTCGGACTCAAGGAGGAGATTGCATATTCTGTGTGCTTGTTTCAACCTAAGACACTCGCAGACAGGGCCTCTCTTACCCGCCTTCAAGAATACAAACTACAGTTGCGTCAAAGAAAAAGTGTCAGGCCGGCCACGACTCCGCCACACGAATCAACCGACCATATGCCAGTTTTTTACAGGCCCCGCCCAACCCACCTATCCTCCATCCAGAACAGGGTTTAACCCGACTAGAGGAGGGCAAAAGTTAACCGCAACGGAAGTGGCAGACAAACGCAGCAGAGGTTTATGCTTTGGATGCGATGCATCGTACTCTCCCGGGCATCGGTGTGCTGGCCGCAAACAAGCCTATGCTATACAACTCATCCCCGAATAGGACGAGGACGTGCAGGAGGAAGATGAGACCGAGGAGGGCCTTCCAAGATGAAGAGGACATGAAGAAAACGCCGCACCGCAAGTATCTATGCATGCATTAACGGGACCGCACACTTCTACATCATGCGGGTGGTAACAACATCCTACCAAGGCCAACAAATACATATTGTGATCGATTCCGGCAGCACCCACAACATCTTGGATAGGGAGACCGACTGCCACGAGGTTGCAATACAAACTTGTATCCATACCCACATTTAACGTGGTCGTCGCCAACGGCAGGTGTATCTCAAGTTCACATAAGGTGGTGGGTTCAAATGGAGGATGTGGGGAGTCATATTTTAATCGGGCAGGCTGGTGCTATCTCTTGGAGGATGTGAGATGCTCCTCGGGGTACAATGGCTCATCACATTTAGGAGTCATACAGTAGAATTTCAAAATTTTGACATTGGAATTTACTCATCAAGGACGGTGAATTGCCCTGCGGGGTACTAAGAGCATAGCGGGGACATGGATGAAACAGCGACAAGAAGAGCAAGGGCAAGCAAAGCATAGCCAACTTCATATGTTAGCAATTTGGAATAGGCGGGCGACCCCCATGGAGGAAGTCGAGCTCGGGGAGCTCCGTATGCTGACCTATGGACAGCCCACACCACATCAAGCTGGGAATTCGGAACCAGGACAGCAGGAATCCCAGCTAGAACACACTCAAAGGCAGCAGTTTATGACACTCTTGGAGTCCTTTCAGGATTAATTTGAAGACCCCAAAGGGCTACCACCAACAAGAGAACATGAACCGCGCATTGTTCTTGAGGAAGACAAGGTGGACATAAAACTTGTGTCCGAACCGTTACCCACCCTTACAGAAGACGGTCATTGAGCACTTGATCAAGGAGATGCTCCAAACAGGAGTGATCCGGCATAGCTTTAACCAGTTTGCCTCGCCGGTTGTGTTGGTGAAGAAGGGTGATGGTACATGGCGATTGAACCCACCTCAACAAGCATACCGTTAAGGACAAGATTCTAATCCCCATTATTGGAGCTGAACGACGAACTTTGTGGGGCAACATTCTTCTCGAAATTTGACCTACGTGCCGGTTACCATCAAGTGAGGACGGCGGAAGCCGATATCCACAAGACGTTTCGTACTCATTGAGGCCACTACGAATTCTTGGTTATGTCATTTGGGTTAACCAACGCCCCCATCCACATTCCAGAGCTTGATGAACAAGATTTTCAAGGAGCAACTGCGTAAATTTATTTTGATGTTTTTGACGATATTTTTGTATTTAGTAGGTCATGGGAAGAAAATTTACAACATCTCCAATTCACTTTTGCCACCTTGCGGCATCACCAACTATTCCTCAAGCAATCCAAGTGCGACTTTGGGCTGCAACAAGTACACTACTTGGGTCACCTCATCTCCAATCGGGGAGGGGAAACCGACCCAAAGAAGATTCGGACCATGTTGGAGTGGCCGCGACCAACGACGGTGAAGAAACTACGTGATTTTCTCGGCCTCATCGGTTATTATCGACGCTTCATCCAGCACTATGGAGGCCTTGCCCGTCCTCTCACGGAGCTGCTCCAAAACAAGAGGTTCAAGTGGAATCAAGAAGTCGAACAAGAATTCATTCGGCTCAAGGAGGCGGGCGGTGTCACGGCCACTGGTTCCGTGCGTGCCGGATTTCCACAAACCCTTCGTCATGGAATCTGACGCGTCGGAGGCGAGAGTTTGAGCAGTCCTAATGCAAGAAGGGAAACTGATTGCGTATTTCAGGCGAGCACTCGGGAAGAAGAATGCAGCTATGTCGGTGTACGAAAAGGAGCTCCTCGCCATCGTGATGGTGGTACAACAATGACGGCACTATTTATTGGGGAATTCGTTTGTGATCAAGACGGACCAACATTCCTTGAAGTTTTTGCTAGACCAAAAGCTAGCAACATTCGCGCAACAAAAGTATCTAGCCAAGCTCTTAGGCTATGATTATACGATCCAATACAAACAAGGCAAGGAGAACTTGTGCGCGGACGTACTTTCGAGAAAAGATGAAGTGGACAATGGAGAACTCAATATGTTGGTTACTATCCATTCCAATATTTTGCAACAGCTGCGAGAATCATGGACAAAAGACATGGATCTACAACACATCATGACACAAAAGGAGCAAGACCAATCTAGCTTTCCAAAATATGAATGGACAAATGGCCTTTTGAAGCGCAAGAGGCGATTGGTGGTGGGAAAGGACCTAGTGATGAAGGAGACGATGCTGAAGCTATTCCATGATTGGGCGGTCGGAGGTCACCCGGGCATTAATTCAACATACCAGAGGCTCAAAAACATATTTTATTGGAAGCGGATGAAACCGGAGGTGTATGCGTACATCCAATAATGTGTGATTTGCCAACAATGCAAGGCGGATATCCAAAAACCAATTGGGGCTATTGCAACCGCTGCCTATTCCTTCTCGAATTTGGCAAGACAAATCGTTGGACTTTGTAGAGCGGCTACCCAAGAGAAATAGAATGACTACGATACTTGTGGTGGTCGATCGTCTAGGTAAACAAGCACATTTCAGTGCGCTCTCCCACCCCTACACGGCTACACCGCACAAGGAGTAGCCCAACTCTTACTGGACTCGATAGTGCGACTCCATGGACTACCGGCCTCCATAGTGATCGGGACATGACTTTTCTATGCCAGTTTTGGCAAGAACTATTCAACAACCTTGGAGTGCAACTGAAGTTCTCCACGACCTACCATCAGCAAACAGACGGACAAACGAAAGTTGTTAACCGTTGCCTTGAAGGATACTTGAGGTGCATGTGCTTTGAACAACCGCATAGTTGGCTGACGCGATTATCGCTAGCGGAGTGGTGGTATAACACTACCTACCATAGCGCCATTAAAATGACTCCATATGAAGTGGTCTTCAGACAAGAAGCAGCGATTCATGTTCCATGCGTTTCCGGTGAAGCGCTAACGAAGGAAGTGGATTGTTCACTCAAAGAGCGGGAGAGGATGATATCCATATTGAAGACCAACTTAATGCAAACACAAAATAGGATGTGTCATGGAAGAAGCGGCAAGAACAGACCTTGGAAGTGGGCACATGGGCATATGTTCGCCTCCAACCGTACAAACAAACAACCCTCCAAACACATGGATGTCACAAACTCTCTCCAAGGTTCTTTGGTCCTTTTCGGGTGTTGGGATGCATTGGAGTCGTGGCATATAAGTTGGAGTTGCCGGAAGATGCCAAAATACATCACACCTTCCATTCCCAACTTCGGGAACATATCGAGGACAGCCCCTTCCAACCAATTCCGCTACCAAGCATCACCAATTCGGAAGGAAACTTGATGGTAGAACCGCAAAGCATCCTGAGCCGCTACATCCCTCCTAACCGCGGTCGCGTGATGATCCAAGTCCTCGTGCAGTGGGTCAACGACACCAAAGTAGAAGCAACCTGGGAGGAGATGGAATCATTCAAGCGACAATATCCACACTTTATTATTCCTTGAGGACAAGGAAGTTGTGGGGCAGAATGTATTGTTATGATATTTTGGTAGTTTTTATCGGGTGAAAGGAATTTTTGTAATTGGCCTGACTACATGTCATATAAGTAGCAGGCTAAGTTTAGGGTTTTGGTTTTATCGCTGAACTTGTTGTCATTTATGTCGTGGGCGGCTGAATTGGGAGTCATTTCCCTCATCGTGAGAACACCTCTCAGAGCATAGCTCTCAAGTGGGATCCTTTCATTTTCTTGTACTGCAACCTGTTTGGCAGTTGTTTATTCAAGCAGTTGGCTCCCACTGGGTGGAATAAATATGTTAGTTTTGCTGTATCCCTTTTGATCTTATCAACCTTGTTCATGCAATTTTGGGCATATAGCATTTCAGGGCGGTTTAAGGCCCATAATCACCGTATTTAATTAGCCTAGTGTTTTTATGATAATAGAAGTTTGTATTTAAGGTTTATTTGTTGTTTAAAATTTAAACAGCCTTCTTGCTGCATTTTGAGTTAAATTTTGATCCAGAACTTATAACCCTAGATCCTAGTGGCAGGGATTCACATTTGGCACCAGAGTACTCTTAGGCTTTGCTTATTTGGGTATTTTTTTTCTCCATTGTCTGTATTTTTTTCTCGCATCTTATGAGTGTTTGGCAGTGAATTATGTGCATGAGAAAAAATTGGGGTTGCGGAGATGAGGATGCTTAGGTGGATGTGGATATACGAGACTGGATAAAATTAGGAATGAGTGTATCAAGGTGGCCCCAAATGCAGAGAAGATGTGAGAAGCTCGACAAAGATAGTTTGGACACATACAAAGAAGATCATTACAGGCACTTGTTAGGCGTTGTGAGAGTTTAATCACTAGGCATGTTAAACGGGGGAGGGGTAGACCAATAAAGACTTGGAATGAAACTATAAAAAAAGACATGATACACTTAGGCATTGGTGAGATTATGACTAAAAATAAGGCGCAACGAAGACAAAGAATACATATAGCCGACCCCACTATAGTGGGATAAAGGCTTGAGTGTTGTTATTGTGTTTTTTCTGCCCATTTGGAAACACTGATCCCCCAAACATCAATTTATGCCTGATTTCAATCACAGGGAGGAATCTTCGCTGCTTTATCTCCTCACCAACCCTCTATCTTAAACCACAACCACCGACCCAAACAGACCCTTAGTGTTCTCAAAAACATCACTTATGATTTAGTGTTTTGGGATTCTGATTCTCGAATCAAGTTCGCTTATGAGTAAAGAAAGCGTACATCCATGAAGTTAAGAGAGATGTAAAGCTTCTTGGCATTGTCGTGTAGTTTGCATGAGGATCTTTTTTCGCCTTTGAATATAGGTTGGTTTCGTGAATGAGTTGAATTACTTATCCTCCGGTTTAATAGAAAAACAACCTATAGTCAAAAAGATGGACTTTGGTTCTATTTCATCTCTTCAACAAGTAATGTCGCATCTCTTCTTAACCTGGACCCTTTATCATAACTAACGGCAGTTGGCTTTTTATAGACTGCTGGCGGGCTTACCCGCACAACTAGAGTGCGGTTATGTGAATGATTGCGTCATTATGGTTTAACATGGTCTGTCCCTATAAGTGTTTATGTTCTGTTTCCACATAAAAAATTGTTCTCAGTTCTCTCTGACCATGATTTTGAAAAGAAAAAAAAACACAACCTGATAAGTGCTTCTACAAGCAGATGGTCTCAAGCAAGATAGAATGTTCACCATGCAACAAGCTAACCCTTAAATAAGCAGGAATAAAAAACATTTTAAAGAAAGAAATTATTATAATGAAATTAATCCATAATAGCTCACAAATTAAGAGGAATTTAGTCCTGCAAATGTAGGGTATCTGAATACCGTTTTTTTAATGGAATGTACGACGCACCATAATTTTTTTTCACTAATCCAGAGTAACGGAAACCAAAATGGCACGGTCCGACAATGTTTCAAGTCTAATTTATTGAGCTTGTGACGATCTAACGAGTCCATATACTCGAGGGAGACCTTCCCTACATCAATTTGCGGTTGAAAACCTTTGGTGGCAAATTATGACATATCAGGTAGTCGATTCGAATGACAAAAAATTTAGCCAACAATAGGTGAAATTTTACTTGTTCCACCTAGTTTAACTCCATCAACCAAGCCAAAACCTCAAGAAAAACTAATTTCCCTTGGTTCCTATATTTAGGGATTAGAAACATGATTGTTTCTATTATGATTTTACTTACAATTGCATTCATTATTAGGTCAAACAGATTAAAACTTATTATTTAAGAAAACCCACTAAAATGAAAATTTTAAAGCCATGTTAGGTGTGGACCAAATATGGCTAGGGTGCAGGCTGAGAAAAAAAATCCTAAGAATCATTTATAGGTGTAGTTCTTCTATCCTAAGAACTCCTAAGTGGGAGAAGAGAGGAAGGGGGAGGGAAGAAAGAATTCATGAGACACCCTCTTGGCCAACCCTAGGCTCAAGATCTCATTCATTCATGGTAAAAGATGCAATAGGCAAAGGTTGTGTATTAGAACCCTCCTGATGGAAAATCTGCAAGTAACAACAGTAACATAAACTGAAATAATAATGCATAATTAAAATGGAGGTCCGAGATACCAATGTCAATGCTTCCTAGGCCTTCTACCCCATAGGTGTTGTCCTCCTGGAGTAAACGTGCCTAAACCCCAAGGCCCCCTCCTGACCGTTCGTGTCCTCCGTGACAATACCACCTTCTAGGAAATTTATCTTGCTCTCAAGGGAATATTCAGGAAAGTGCGCGCAGAAGTCCCCACGGTCTGTTCATGTCAAGTAGCGATGACGCCAAGCCACCAGCACCAGATTCCGAGTCCCCGGATCGATCAGCTCTGATCTGTGGTCCAAGATAGCACAAGGAATGTAAACTAATGTAGTGTGGGTCGCAGCATGAGTCGACAACTTGTTCTCGAGAAAATGGTGTCACGAAACTCGCTTTAGTTGTGAAACATGAATCTAACTCTACTCGGGGAGCCTTTAGCGGTAGGTCACCTCACCAATACGCTTTACCACCGTAAACGGTCAATAGAAACGAACAGATAACTTGGGATATGGGCATTGCCACAGAGCTGCAACGATATGGGCGGAAGTTAGCAAACATTGAGTTTTGACCGGGAAGTGGACCTCTTAACGGCATTTGCTCATCTAAGCATATTTTGTTGTGCAAAGTGCACTCCTCGGGTAAATGTTTTAAAATGGTAGGTGGGGGAGACCGTAAACCGCCTAGGATGGTTTCATGTCTGTTGTGTACTGAAATGAGATGTTGCGGAAGAATTCAGGCCAACACAACCATTTATTCCAATCTCATGCATGGGTTGTCGGACGCGAAGCATTGGAGAAAAGTTTCCAAACATTGGTTCAGAACCTCAGACTGGTCGTCGATTTGAGGGTGGTAAGCTGAGCTCATTTGTAACTGTGCGCTGGAGCTAGAGCTGTCACTTAAAACCGAAAACCGTAAACAGAACTAGAACTGAACCAGAACTGCAAAGAACCAGACCGGACCGTTCGCAAATTATTCGGGTTCCGATTTGAATTTTGGAACCATGAACAACATTTGGTCTGAGTGTGGTTCTTACGTTTTATTATCCAGACCGGAACCAGAACCGCAACATACAAGCCTTAAGCGATTTCACGATTTTTAGACCCGATCTGAACAAGACCGAAGTAGAACCGAACTGCAACCTGTTTATTATTATTATATTGTTATTATTTTATAATCTATCTATAATATATGTACTTATAATCATGTGTGAAGCTGTTGCAGTTTAAACCCAAATCGTATTTGCACCAAAGGGAGTCGGTTTTGGACTGAAAAAAACCGCGTCACACCAAAATCATGTGGTATGGTTTGACATTGGTGCGGTTTGAAGTTGATTTTTGCAGTGCAGTTTTGATTTTTGTATAGTTATATAATATATTTTCAATTTTACTCAAATATTTTTCTGAAATATTTTATTTAAAAATATACAAGTGAAAGGCACGGGCCTTCGGCCCTGGGGGCATTCGGCGGGGGTGCGACAATCGGCGGGGTCCGACATTCGGCGGGATGCGACATTCGTCGGTGGTGTGACATTTGTCGTGGGGACGACATTTGTCGTGGGGACGACATTTGTCGTGGGCGGTGACATTTGGTGTGGGCGACGACATTTGTCGTGGGCGGCGACATTTGTCGTGGACAGTACCCGCCCGCAACATATACATATGAGTACTCAAAATGACCGTAAAAAAATATAAATCAAGAAAATAATTTTTATTTTGTAAAACAAATTATATTTTAACGTTAAAACATTAATCTTTCTTTTGTCATTTCTAGCTATAGGTCATAGGTTTAGGATACCTAGTATTTTTATCTTTTGTATTTAAATATTGTAAAGTTGTGTAATTACCTAAAAGGATATTGACTTTATAATATACTAATATAAAGTGTGGTATAATTGTGTAATTATGAATACAACTATAAGGGCAATATAGGGACATCAGGCAATGTTTCACCAAAGAGTAGTTTTCGCATATTAGTAGAGATAAGGTATACAAATACTATTTAATAATAATCATGAAAGACAACTAATTGTAGTTGATTGTTACAGTTGTGCATGCCAACGAGACGTGAACAAGTCGACTAGACGTCGTGGCGAGTCTACACGTGTAGAAAGGCGACGGAAACTAGCACACCGATCGTGGAAGAGAACCCTAAGGAGTGCGCAACTTAATTATTTCTATTTTGATGTTGTTTTGAATTTTACTATTTGCAAACCGTTTTTATTTCATTCTGCTAAGCTTGGTTTTAGTTAAAACCAATTGGAACGGGACCGAACCACATAGAAGCATGTTGATGAGACGCGCGCAAGCCGACTAGACGTCATGGCGAGTCTACACGTGTAGGAAGGCAACGAATACTAGCCCACCGATCGTGGAAGAGACGACCAAGGAGTGCGCAACTTAATTATATCTATTTTGATATTGTTTTGAGTTTTACTATTTGCAGACTGTTTTTCTTTCATTCTGTCAGGTTTGACTTTGGTTATAGTTGGAACCGATTGGAACCGGACCAAACCGCATAAAACCGGACTGAACCATTTGTAGTCGGTTTGGTCTTGGTTCTTGTTAAACCGTAACTGAAACCGTTAACACGACGGTCCAAAAATTATGCTGGAACCGGAACCCGAATCGGAACCGGTCAAACCAAATAAGATTTTGGTAATTTGAAGAAATATTGCCTTAGCAGTTCAGGTCACGGTTTTAGTAGAACCGGAACCGAACCAGAACCGTGACAGCTCTAGCTGGAGCTTAAACAACTCCTGTCAAAAGGTGCTCATAAAAATCGGATCTCGGTAACTAATAATCGACCGTGGAAATACGTGCAGGTATATGATGCCAGAGATGAAGGCCTCCACCACAAAGGGTGTCGTAAAGGGATATTTGAATGAATGAAAATGTGCATACTTAGACAACCGGTCCACCACCACTATCAGAGGTTCGAGGAAAACGAGTGATGAAATCAATCGCCAACTCATTCTAAATCAGGTCAGGAACGGGTAACTGTTGTAGGAGGTTCCCCTTGAGAATGTGGCATTGTACTTGGAGCGCTGACAAATCAAACAATCTGCCATGAAATTCTCCACCCGGAGCAACATCCCTTTCTAGTAAAGAGGTCTAGCAAGTGGACGGTAGGAAGGCACCAGTATGACCCGTCAATGGAGTAGTGTGGAACTCGACTAGAAGTCTCAGAATGCACATCGAGGATAGATAGAACTAGCTAACTATGATGGTGCAGTTGACCACTAATGAGGGTGTACGGGGCCTGCGATAGGATCGGCCCTCATGCTCTCCAAAATGGGTCATGTGGCTCAAGTAGAATACTGTGCTGAGCAAATGTGCATTTCTTGGAGTTGATTGTCAGGGAAAGACGATGTGAGGTCTCTAGAGTAGCTGTGACGAGACGCAAATGTCTTGCCACGTGAGCCTATAAACGAGTATATCATCAAAAAACACAGACATGTGTAACACCAAGTGGAATATATCCTTCATGGTTGCTTGGAAGGTGTTAAGGGCATTTGTCAGGCCAAACAACATGGGAAGATACTAGTGGTGCCCGAGTACGGAATGAAGTATTTGGAATGTCCTCAAGACTAACACGTATTGATGGTACCTGAAGCAGAGGTCTAATTTAGACAAGTATGTGGACCCCCAGAGCTCATCCAGAAGCTCCTGAATCCCTGGTATAGGGTACTTGTCTGTTACGGATGCCTTATTTAACTCTCTATAGCCGATGTTAAAGCGTCAGTTGTATGTCATCCTTCTTTCATAACAATAATACCGGGGTGGAGAAAGGGCTGACACTAAGACGAATCAAGCTTACTGCTAGCATATTTGTAACCAGGTGCTCGATCTCATCTTTTTGTACATGGTCAAACTTGTACGGATGGGCCGAGATCAACTGCACCTCCTGAACTGGTATGTGGTGGTTGGTGGATCTTTGGGATGGAAGGGCCTTAAGCCTTGGTAAAGACCTAGAAAAAGAACTACATAAGTCGTATGATCGTATCAACTGATGGGGATAGGGAGGAATGACAAGTCTAGTCGCCGGAGGAGTGCGTCCTCCAAGTCTCCTCTAGATGGATCCTCTAACGTAAGGGCGCCGAAGCCCGTGATTGTAATTTCCTCTGTATCATCTCCAATGATGGCGCGTAATTTCTTCATGGGGCAATCATGATTTGGGTAGTATGTTGTTAGCGAAAGAACAATCCCTTACTCCGTAAATCATTATATTTCTAATTAGAGGGGCGATGTGGCGACAATGAAAGAGGGTGGGGAGGGAAGGGATGTTTGGTGGGGTGGGGTGGGGTGGGGTGGGGTGGGGTGGGGGTAGGGTACGGTGGGTGGAGTAGTGGCGGGTGGCAGCTGGGGTTGTGATGATGCATGACAGAGGTTTGTAGAGGATAAGTGGAAATGGAAGGGAGAAAATAAGGTCGGACGGCAATTCTGACGATAAAATCCGCCTTCACCAATCAGACAACCTCCATCACGACAGAAATGTTCTGGGGGGAATGAATATGAATCTGAGACAGAATGTGGATTTGCATCCCCAGCATGAAGAATTCCAAATAGTGGTCGAACAGTAAGTCGAAAACGTTGTTGACGAGTTCAATAAACTTATTAATGTACTGATTTATTGTCGAAAAGTGCAAAAGGGTAGATAAACATTCCATTGATCATATCGATTAATGAGGGCTTGTTTGAGATTGGACCAGGAGAAGAGGGGTGTTGACTTTCAAAGCCACTACACCCAATGTAAGTGGAGCCTTCCATTGCTAAGAGCATGTGTGGGACTTATGTGGTTCAAGGGTATCCTGAATGTCAAAGAATTGTTCTGCCTTTGCTATCCACCCTAAGGGGGCAGTACCAAAAAGGAACCTCTAAGGCGCGGGGCGTGAGGCATCGCAAGATGAGCCATGAAATGCACCGGTCGGGGGCTGGAAGGTTGGCCAAGGAGGGAGGAGGGTTCCTCTGGAAGTCCATGTATGGTAGAATGATGGTATGAGCAGGTCTCCCGAGCCTCGAGGTGTTGGAGGATGGCTTGCATGAATGCAAGAGTGTAGATAGTTCGTCAAGGTGGCGTTCCACAACGTCGATGCTTGCATCAACATCGGTCATTTTGCGGGTAGTGGTCATTCACCGCGGAGGATCAAAAGACGGCATGACTGAACTGGCGTACCGCAAAAGGGCGCAAAATCCCACGAGGACGGCCTGGGCGTGGGCGTAACTGGGGCAGAGAACTGCATCGACATGGGGGTCGAGCCCAAATCCACGGGGCCACATAACGGCTTTAGGTCGGCAAGATGAGGTCAAACAATGCAGAGCGTTGCAGAATTGGGAAGATGAACATGGTCGGTGTGGGGGAAGAGAGGGAAGATAGAATCTAATGGACACCCGCATGGCCTCAAGATCTCAGTCATCCAAAAGATACAATTAACAAAGATTGGGTATTAAAACCCTCCTAATGGCAAATCCATAAATAACAACTGTTACATAAAATGAGGAATTAAAATAGAGCTTGGAGATAGAAGGCCAATGATGTCTAGGCCTTCTTGCTCGTAGGTGTTGTCCTCGGGGAGTAAACGTGCCAAACCTCTGAGGTCCTACTCTTGACTGTCCAAGTCTGCCTTCGTAACATATTGATTTGAATGAGTTAGGCTTTGTAGTTTAACACTTTAACCTTCCCGTGTTGGATTTACGTCGGTTGAGGAGCTTCCTCTTTGTTACTTGCATGGATGTAACTGATAGGTGTCACCTTCTGATATGTCGATCGGTTCTCATTGAATTGCATGAATGTCAAGGGTATTTTAGGGTATACAACTATCACTACTTCTTAGGGCATAAGATGGCCTACAAAATTTTTTTGAAAATTCAAAGTCTCTTGCCTTCATGGGACAAGCCTTCTAAGATCTTTTTATACCATCATTGTTCCTTCGGTAATGGGTGATTTTTCCGCTAAAACTTTTTCGTGTTTTTTTCTTCCTTTTGTAACGGCTTCTGCTCCATTTTCGTGTGTCGTACAATGTTTCTACAAGATTCCAAACGATTTTTATGTTGTTATTTCTTCTTTCTCTAAGTGTCCTAGCTCCTTTAGGTATGACTTGTTTATTTTTTCATCACGCAAATTATATAAGAGGTTCGCCATGTGGGTGGATCTAAGTAAAATCAAGAATTTCTATGGCTTGATATCGACCTGAGTTTACCTAATGGGGAGTACTGACCGCATTCACGGTATTCATGTGATGGGATAAATGTAGATGGATGATGCGGTGGAGAGATTTCTACAAGAGTGAATCTAGAGAGAATACTCAAAACACGAAATTTGCATTAAAATGATAATACTTGATATAAATCAAGAGACAAACTCCCGCCAAACTATCGAAGACTGGGTCCTCCGAAAAACTCATCCCTCAAATAAGAACCCAAAATCCTAAGAGATAAAAAGATCTCTAGGCCTCTCAAGTCCACTACTAAGATGGAAATCGAGACACACGTATATATTGTTGGATCGGATGGTCAACCTTAGAGCGGGGTGAATAAGGTTCTTAAAAAAATACTGGAGATTTAAAACTTTCAGCAAACAAAATACGTTTTCTGGAAGCTAGCGCGGGACGGTACTGTTATTGTCGGCGGTATCAACAGAAAGTGTACTCTTGATCTACAGAAGATCATTTCAGTACACTCACGAATAGGGGTGTTCACGAACCGAATCGAACCGAATAACTCTTCAATCGAATCCAAATTTAACAAAGAATGTAGAGATTCGGATTCGATCGAATATTCGGTGTTGGATTCGGATTCGGATTCGCCATGAAATATTGGATTCGACTTTGGGTTCGAATTCAGATTCGAATTCGGATTCGAACATGGATTCGAATTCGAATTTGAATTTTATTATATTTAATTTAATATAATATTAAAATATAACTATATTTAATATTTATTTACATATATTAAATTTTTTTAATATATATTCCAGTATTCGCGAACTATTCGCGAATCCTCCGTATAGGGAGAAAATTATTCGGATTCGGATTCGAAAACTATTCGAATATTCACGAATCGAATCCCGAATTATTCGTGAACTATACTATTTGTGAACAGCCCTACTCACGAATAACACTTCAGATACACAACAGTAGAGAGATGTAATTGCAGATCAGAATAAGAAAACTTGATTCAATTAATATAACAATAAGATTTACAATTACATCATTAGATCTTCATGACGTCGGAGATCGCTTCTACGATGAATAGAATTTCCTTTTAGGTTTCTAAACCGACCTTCCCCATGAGGACCAGTTGGCTCTCTCCCTTCTCCCTGAAAGTCTTCAAGCTCATTAGATCTCCCCGATCTAGACGTCCTCCCTGAAAGATCTCACACGGAATCCTCCCCCGGATACCGACGACCTTCCCGGTCGATTTTCCCGACACACACAATAAAGAAGATAAGAGAAAATACAAATAGAGATGTAGAAAGTAAGAACTAATACTCCCTGAAATAAAATTATCCTTCGTAGAATGGTAAGCGATTAGTGCTTCTAATTATCGTTCATCCGACACACAATCGTCTTTAGATGGTCGTTCAGGAATTTGCTCTTCAGACATCTTCGTACACGAACGGGAGGGTGCAAGTTCTCTTTTTTTTCTCTCTCAAGCCGGTAGGTTCATGCTGCAAAGGCGGCTCAGAAACCCTTAGTCGTTCTTCTGTGTGTGTTGCTGACTCAAGAAAAAGAGGAACGCTTGTAAAGGACTATCATTAAGTTACCGGCGGCGGTAGGTTACCGCGCGGCGGTAGGTTACCGCGCGGCGGTAGGTTACCGCGCGGCGGTAGGTTACCGCGCGGCGGTAGGTTACCGCGCGGCGGTAGGTTACCGCGCGGCGGTAGGTTACCGCGCGGCGGTAGGTTACCGCGCGGCGGTAGGTTACCGCGCGGCGGTACGTTACCGCGCTGCGGTACGTTACCGCGCGGCGGTAGGCTCCATATATGCGTCATTGTCCAGCTGTCTTGCACCATGTAAGGAAGGCGACATAGCTTTCCTTGTGTACATTAGTTAGCACAGAGCGGTAGCACTAGCGCGGCGTGATATATGTATTTCATTAAACACGTGCACAGCTGGTCATCAGCAAATAAGGAAGGTGGTGACTCTTTCCTTGCAAGCCTCTATTACCGCGGAGCGGTAGGTCCTGCTGCGGAGCGGTAGTGATCTTTCCTTCTATGGTCGCCACCACTTTCCCACGTTGAGCACATGGATCGTTGACGTGGACTTCAAAGTAGCCCGGCGGATTAGCAGTAGCGCGCGGCGGTATTCGTTGAGCTTGGTCTGGCCGATATGATCTTTCAGTCGACATGCAGCGTCAAGTCGACACAAGCATGTTCAGTTGATCCTTCTTGTAGTCGATCGACACAAGCATGTTCAGTTGATCCTTCTTGTAGTTGACATGGATAACGGACGGCTATAAGGCTAGCGTCAACGGTAGCTCAAGCATCCAGTCGATACGTGTTGTCTGGACAGCATTCCCTTCAACTCAACATTAGTCTTCAAGTTGATGTAGTCTTCTAGTAGGCACAGTTAGCGTGTGGCGTTAGCTCTAGCACCAGTGGTAGCTTGCAGTTCCAGTCGACATGTGCTTTTTAGTCGATATGCTCCTTCATCATAGTCGTCTGCTCGATCTGAGACTTGTCTGCTCGATCTGAGACTTGTTGGGTCGATTTGAGACTTGTCTAGTCGGTATGAGACTTGTCTAGTTGACATGAGACTTATCTAGTCAATATGAGACATGTCTAATCGACATGAGACTTGTTTAGTCGACATTTGTCTTAGTCTTGAGCAAGTTTAGTCGACATGTATAAACAGAGCTAGCGACAGGCAGTATCGCTAACGTCGGCGGTAACTCACAGCATTGAAGTTCTTGTACGACTTCACACATGTAAACATGCACACTATACCCAAAACATGTATAATCAAATACAACTTGGGATTTGTTATTATCAAACCTGAGAGATGCAGAATGCATGTTCCAACATATATTACCAAGTTGCCCTTCAAAAAGTAAAATATATAATGACAATTCAAAAAAATGCTTACACCTATTGTTAGGAAAGAACATGTAATGGCCCATTTAAGGGCTCATCTTAGGCCTTCTTCCTCTACTTGTAATAGTCGCATATCTTGAAATTGGGACTCTTCCCTCTCTTCTCTCCCTATATATATTCATACTTGTATTTACATACACAAGATATACATGCATAGATTTATTTTTTTTCAAATCCTTGTGCTCTTTTCTCTACATGGTATCAGAGCCAGCAATCTCTCCGGGCGGTCTCTAACTTTCTAGCAGCAACCCTCTGTGCGGTTTGCTAACCGCACCTCCTCGGTGGATAGGAATCTTCTACTCGCAACTCTCTATGCGGCTTCCTATCTGCATCCCTCTGTGGATAGACTTCTTCTGTCTGAACGAGTCACCTTGTGCTAGTCCCTCCTCTTCTGGGCTCGTCTCTCCTCTCTTTTATAGACTTCACCACCGGGACCCACCGTGCGGCTTGTTCTGTGTCCGCCGCGGTCTGCTTGGTTCGTCTCATCTTGTCTGTTGCTTTCTTGACGCGATGGTTCGCTTATGTTAGTCGCAGCGCTCTGTCTCTGCGGTTTGTCTCTTTAGCCGCAGCGATCTACCCTTCCGTGCCCGCAGCGACCTACCACTTTTTGCTAGCCGGTCTCTGCTTCTTTACAACCTCTCTTTTTCTCTTCAGCGGTCTCTTCTCAGTCCGCCGCGGTCTTTGTCTTAACTCGCTATTCATCAGCTCGTCGTGTTGTATTTTCCCCATCTCGCTGCTCTTCGGCCTGTTTCTCAGCTCGTCGTGGCGTATACTTCCAGCTCGCTACACTTCAGCCCGTCGCGGCCTATTTCTCAACTCGATGCTCCTCAGCTCGTCATGGCGCTTCCTTCCAGCTCGCGGCGCTTCAGCCCGTCGCGGCCTTCACTCATAATCGATGTCGGCTTCTTCTCTACTCGTTGCAGGTTATTCCCTAGGCGCTATCGGTCTTCATTTGTTGTCTGTTGGCCTCTCCTTCTTTAAGCGGCTACCGACATTGTCTTGTTGTTTGCTGGTTTCTCCTTTAAGCCGTTGTCGGACTTACCTTGCTGTCCGCCGGCCTCTTCTTCTCTTAGCCGCTGTCGGCCTCTTTTTTGCTCTTAGCCGCTGCCGGCCTATTCTTGTTATTGTTGGTTGCTTCTCTTTGCTACTACTGTTGATCTGGTCTGTGGTCTCTCTTCTAGCCTCCCCTTCTAACCTTAGAGAGTATTGTCATGGATTCCTCTACCGATTCCTCCCCTTCAGCCCGCTTGGAACCTACACCTGAACTGCGTGACGAGTTAAGGATCACCACCATTTCCCTTACTGGGAAGAAGAATTTTGTTGAATGGGTGCATTCTGCCCGTCGGGTACTTCAGTCCAAGGGACTTCTGCATCACCTCACTATGGATACTCCTTCTGCACCTATTGATGATTGGCTGTGTGACGATGGTCATGTTCAGACTTGGCTTCCCAACTCCCTTGATGGCGAACCATACCGCATGACCATGTATCATGAGACGGCCAAGGCGATGTGGGATAAGCTCCATTCTTTATACTCTGGCGAGGATAGTCTCCAACATTTGTACGACATCATAACCGATTTTCAATCCCTTGACTCAGGAAGTGTTGCTGACTTAACATCTTTTGTCGCTCGGTCCAAGTCGATGTTTGAGGCCTGGATTCAGCATCAGCCCCCGACTACGGATCTTGTTACCAAACGTGCTCAAAAGGAAAATGTTGGTATTGTCATGATGATGGCACGTGTTCCGCCTCATCTTCATAGTGTCGGGGCTCAGATCCTCTCTTCTGCTACTATTCCATCATTCTCTGATGTGTGCTTCATGCTGCTCAAGGTTTCACCGCCTCCTGATGCTATCGGCCCTCCGACACCGGCTCTTCTCCAACAATCTTCTGCGTCATTACTTCCTTTCCCTCCCGCTACTCGTGGGGGTCGCACTGGCTCTCGGGGGAGGGGCTGAAATAGCCGGTCAAGGACTAAGTGCTCGTTCTGTGGAAAGGATGGACACCTTGAGGCAACTTGCTATCGAAAGCATGGTTTGCCTCCTCGTCCAACTGCCTTTGTTGCCGCCCTCAGCCCTTCTGCCACTCGGGCTGATCATGATGTAGTCCGCCTCCAGCTCCAACTTCAAGGGTTGATCCACAACTCATTTGCCTCTGTTGCCTCCGTCTCTCATGAAGGTATTGCTTGTCTCTCCACTAGCCTGCATTGGATAGTGGACTCAGGTGCTACTCATCATATCACCTCCTTGAAGCCACCTCAATACTTGGATTCTCCGCATCCCAAGTTTATCACTGTAGCCAATGACAACACCGGTCCTGTCTCCGGCTCTACTGATATACCTTTAAATCCGTATATTTCTCTTCGCTCGGCCCTCCATGCTCCGGGCTCTCCGTTTAATTTACTTTCTGTTAGTCGCCTCACTAATGATTTGGATTGTTCTGTCACATTCACCTCTTCCTTTCTGATGGAGGACCGACGAACGCAGAGTATCATTGGTAAAGGACGACTGCACAACGGGCTCTACCTTCTCGATGTCTTCCCCACCGTTATCTCTTTTGTCTCCTCTGTTGACTGACATCGGCGTTTTGGGCATGCTCCTCTTTCTGTTCTCAAGAAGGCTCTTCCAGATTTTAATCTTCCTACTTTTACTTGTGAATCATGTATTTTGGGAAAACAACATCGTTCATCTTATCCTCCGCATTGTACCCGGAGTTCTGCTCCTTTTATGTTAGTATATTCTGATATTTGGGGCACGTATAAAGTAACAAGTATTTTTTGTTATCGTTACTTTCTCACCTTTATTGATGATTATTCTTGCATGCAAGGTTGTATTTACTTCGTGATCGCTCCAAGCTCCCTCGTGTTTTTCGGGCTTTTGTTCTTAAAAATCGTACTCAATTCTCCAACTAAATCAAAACACTCCGGACAGATAATGCTCGCAAATACACAAGCCATGAGTTCGATAACCTCTGCTCTGAGTTCGGAATTATTCATCAAACGTCATGTGCTTATACTCCCCAACAAAATGGTGTGGCTGAGCGTAAAAACAGAAATCTTCTTGATGTTGTTCGCTCACTCATGATTCAAATGCATGCTCCCAAGACGTATTGGCACTTTGCGATTTCGATGGCGTGTTATCTCATTAACCGATTTCCATCCTCCCTCCTCGACAACGCCACCCCGTTCAGCCTCCTCTTTCCCTCCACACCTCCATTTCCCCTAACACCTCGAATATTTGGTTATGCCTGCTATGTTCACTTACTTGGTTCTTCCACCGACAAGCTCGATCCTCGTACGGCCAAACATATATTCGTGGGTTATTTTCGTACTCAAAATGGGTATGTTTGCTACTCTCCCACTACCCACAAGGTGACGGCTTTGGTTGATGTTACCTTTCTGGAAGATCAACCACTTTTCCTCACTCTGTCGTCCTCTCCACCATCACCACCCTAACCACGACCTGTCATCCCAGTTACATCTCCTCCTCCACCACCAGCTCTGTCTCCTCCACCATCTCCTCTTGTTCCCTTCCCAGCTCCGGGTCTCCACCAACCCCCCTCCATTCTTCGTGTCTATACTCGACGACCTCTCCGTTTCGTCGCCCCGCTGCAGTCGGCTTCAACCACTGGCACTCTGCAACTTGTCGACTCGGTTTCTACCTCCACAACCCATCCCCTAGCAAATTATGTCTCCTTACATCGTCTGAACCCGGTGCTTCAAACCTTTGCTACCTCATTATCCTCTATTTCTATACCTAACTCTGTGCAGGAGGCTCTTCAACATCCGGGCTGGCGGGCAGCCATGGACGAAGAAATGACGGCCCTCTGGGCTAATCAGACTTGGGATCTGGTTTCTCTTCCTCCAGGACAGACTACTGTTGGATGTAAATGGGTCTTTGTTATCAAGCATGCACTTGATGGGATGATTAATCGACTTAAGGCCCGTCTGGTGGCGCATGACTTTAACTCAACAGTAGGATCTAGACTATGAGGAAACATTCTCTCTAATGGTCAAGCTCAACACGGTTCGTGTCCTCCTCTCCGTATTTGTACACCGTCATTGGCCCTTACATCAACTTGATATCAAGAATGCATTTCTCAATGGCGATCTTCAAGAAACTGTCTACATGCGACAACCTCCCGGGTTTGAGACCACGGGGGAATCCCAAGTTTGTCTCCTTAAGAAGTCAATTTATAGTCTCAAACAATCTCTTCGGACTTGGTTCGATAAGTTTAGCAGGGTTGTTCGGGAGGTTAGCTTTACTCGGAGCTCGGCGGATTTTTCTATATTCACTCGACATAGCAAAATAGAAGCAGGTCTTCTTTTGGTGTATGTCAATGACATCCTAATCACAGGAGATGATCCAAAAGGAATCCAAGTGGTCAAATAGCACCTCAGCTCTGTTTTTCAAACGAAAGATCTAGGGAACCTTCGATACTTTATTGGCCTTGAAATCGCAAGATGTTCTGATGGCCTTGTCTTATCTCAACAGAAGTATTGTCTCGACCTTCTTCAGGATGCTGGATATTCTGGATGTAAACCGGTTAACACACCTATGGATGCCAATCACAAGCTGTGCGCTCATGCCTCTGATACATATCTATCTAACAGTCACAAGACCTGACATATCTTCTATTGTTGGGGTTGTCAGCAGGTTTATGCATTCTCCCTGAGTGTCACATCTACAGGCTGTCGAACGCATTCTGCGATACCTGAAGAATGCTCCTGGTCAAAGGCTGGTATACAGAACTTCCTACTCCTCTACTCCAACATTGCTTGCATATTCAGATGCTGATTATGTTGGTTCCCTGGATGATCGGCATTCCACCATCGATTTTTGTACTTACTTCGGTGGTCATCTTGTTACCTGGAGCAATAAGAAACGAGTTGTAGTTGTTCAATCTTCGGCCGAGGCTGAGTACCGTTCAATGACGTCTGTTGTATCTAAGCTCGCATGGCTTGAGAGTCTCCTGAGTGATATGGGAGTAAAATTTTCCTCACCAGCCACCTTACTCTATGACAGTCAAGCTGCGATTCACATAGCCAAGAATCTTGTCTTCCATGAAAGAACGAAACACATTGAAGTTGACTGCCACTTCATTCGGGAGAAGGTTCAAATGAAGAAGCTGGAATTGAAACATGTTCCGGCTACTGACCAAGGCTCTATTTGTTTGGGCATTTCGCTACTCCGTTTTGGTCAAACGTCGCCGGAAGGAGGGTAAACAAATGAACCTCCGTCGGCGTTTGCTCCGTTTCCACCCGCGCGCCTTGAGAAACGCCCCAAAAAGCTCCGTTTGGAGCAGCCACCTCCCCCCTCCTGTTCGAACACTCCGTTTCCACCCGCCGGATCGACCCGCCACCGCCGAACCAAATGGAGCCCAAGTTGTCGATCTTCTCACTAAGGCTTTGCCAAGTGCTCTTTTTTATCAGTTCTTGTCCAAGCTAGGTGCCTACGACTTGTACACTCCAGTTTGCGGGGGAGGGTTAGAAAAGAACATGTAATGGCCCATTTAAGGGCCCATCTTAGGTCTTCTTCCTCTACTTGTAATAGTCCCACGACTCCCACGTCTTGAAATTAGGACTCCTCCCTCTCTTCTCTCCCTATATATATGTATTCATACTTGTATTTACATACACAAAAAGTATATGCAAAGGTTTATTTTTTTCCCAAATCCTTGTGCTCTTTTTTCTACACCTATCAACGCCACTTGTGAGTAACAATACATCCCATCCGAAAATCGACCTTGTCCTCAAAGTCGAGTCTCCATCATGCGACTAGGACTGGTACACCAGCATGTTGGCCTGCAACTGATGCACCGAGGGCCTTTTTTGGTGGTGCATTGTCGATCTTGAAGGCCTCAAAGTCAGTTATGTCGATGGCATCTAAGTCATCGTCAAAGTTGGCAAGTTCATCGTATAAGTCATCTAAGTCAGTTAATGTCACAATGAATTCGGCTTCCATGAGTAGAGGATAACTTGAATATGGGGTTGTAGATCATACATCAAGTAGCCTTAAGTAATGGTTGGTTTAAAAACCTGATACGTGTAAGTTCAATGAACTCGTAAATATAGGAGTCAATGGAGTCTACATGGAAAACCCCACACAAGCATTTGATCACATTGATAGAGTAGAGATAATCGTAACGTTGTACAAGGGTCTCACAATGCTAAAACTCACGTGAATTGTTTGCAAGTTCAGAGTGGAGGCATGCATTGATGGTGGAGAGGGCCCGCTATAGAGCATCTACATGGTTGTACATCATTTGTTGGTCCTCAGCATAAAAGGGAGATGGTGAATTGCTATAGAGGGATGGGGAGGACACGGAAGCAGAGGAAGGAACCAACTGGAAGGAACAAAAACGGTGTCTGAGAATGATAGCAGATATGGGGAAGACGATAGGAGCTTGCAACAGTTGATGAATCCTGGTCATCAGTCTGTGTGTATACGATAGCAAAAGGATAGAGTGTTGATTGGTTTTGTTCACTTGTTACAGAGGAAGGCCTACTAATATTGATGTCCCATGTTGAAGATGTCGTGAACCCCATATGTTACGGATTTCTATGTTACTACTGGTTGAGAGGCGGGCAAAGCTGCTAGGAAGGTTTGCTTCAATTGACTAAGTGAAAGGAGAGAAGATTGGTGACTGGTGGAACGACGTAGGTTGCAGCGTCGGCAATAGATCACAGTTGCGTTGTGATTCGTGAACTAGAGGATGATCATCTTGTGTGAATGTGAGAAGTACTAAATCTAATGACTTCTACGACCTAGGATTGGGCGGGGGAAGACAACGGGTTGGGCCAATGTTACGGTGGAGAGATTTCTACGACCGCAAGTCAAGAGAGAGAATATTCAAAGCACTGAATTTGCATCAAAAGTATAACACCAGATACATATCGGGAGACGAGCTCATGTCAAGCTCGAATTTGTTGTGTCTTATAAACAACTCCTTTATCAAATGAGAAACCAAAATCCTAATAGATGAAAAAATCTTTAAGCTCACAAGTCATCTCCTTATATAGAGAGCGGGACTCATTTGCATATTATCAAATTGTCATTCAGAAAGTAAAATACATAATGACAGTGCAAAATAAAATGCTCGTTCTTGCCAACGACGTGAGTTTGTAACAATGGAATTTGAATGTTTTCAGCCACCTCTTCACCCTTGAGTTACCCGTACAATCATTTCGGTTTGGTGCACTTTAAATTCTATAAATTAGTCATCAAAAATTTTCTAGTGAAGTAACATGATCAAGAACTCTTTGTTTGTCCTATTAATGGTGGGGGAGTTCCATTGACACCTCAACAATCAATGGATAGGTGATCAACTTCCCATTGCGTCCACCCTACTGGGATGGTCCCATGAAGTTTAGTGATGTTGTAGTTAACCCAGGCTCAATGTCAGGTTGCCCCCAAAAAAGACCACAGGTTGAACCATCTTCCGTTTCTATGGGAAAAAATCTTCTTCTCCGTATAATGAACATTTTTTTCCTGGGCAGATGTTGGCCGATTGCTTGCATATTCTAAATCCTTACCCTATCCCATTCAATCTTTATAACCTTCCCTGAACTTCCTATGCTCCTTCCACAATTATTATGCACTTCTTTCTTCCTTCACCTACTACTTGTATGACAGAAGACTTTACTGAGAAGAGTGTTACATATCCTCACAACTATCCTTTCTTTGATTTTGCCTCTCCCCTTCGTGAGAGTGGAGAGTGGAGTGCCCTCTTCTTGACTTCAATGACATGCAAAATGTAATTAAGGCTCGCAACGACTTGCTTTCTTTCACCCCTGACAATTCTTGACTTCAATGACATGCAAAATGTAATTAAGGTTCGCACTGACTTGCTTTCTTTCACCCCTGACAAGCCTTCGTGACACATTGAGTCAATGGTTTTTGCATGCCTTGAGGTGATGCATTTCATGTTCCTATTATCAAACCCATGGAAGTAGAGTGAGCAAGAAAAGGAGATTTGTCATATTGAAAGACGCTTACCAAATCTTTCATGACTTGGACCTCGAGCTGAAGGCAACATCCATTGTCTCTTGATCCCACTAACGTGAACAAGAGAATACTATTTTCATACCTCGCTCTCTTGTAGGAAAAAACTTGTAGCCCATAAGGCTTTTTTTGAGGTAAAGAGATTGTGTGCCTTAAGGAATTTCAAGCAAACACTCTCTTTGCCCAAGCTAAAAATTGATGTAGAGTTTTCCAGTAACGAGATGAACTTCGCTAAGCCAAACTTTATCGCTGAACTGTTGAATGTGCATGAGATGAGGCTAAGGAAAATTTGGAGGTAACCACAAGCATATTCATGATGAAATTATGGAAGCCAAGATGAATATTAGAAGACAGTATGACCTCATACTGAGGTTAATCACAGAGAAGCAAGTTTTCTACCTTCTAGTTATATCGGGCATTTTCCTTCTACCATGCAAAAGCTCATATTGATTATAGAGCAACAGATAGGCTAAACAGTCTAGATAATCGTTCATTGTTTTTTCTGTAAATTGCAATCAATGAATATGGTAATTATTAACTCCAATAATATTTTTGAAAGGTCTATTATTGTTTCTTTACATTTTCAATGGCAGGAAAATTCCGTACGTGTATATCATGGTGTTTTGAAACATTAAAGTGTATATACATTCCTGATGATATGGGTACCTCTATATTATGGCTATAATATCTCTAGGGATCATCGTCACTTCAAGTATTTGCGGGATCATCACCTTTATGGCTCCATAGAAGAATGCTTGTTGTAAGATTAGGGCTCGGCCCAATTCAAATTAAGCATTTTTACTGATGTTGATATGTCGAGGCCATCTACTCTTTAAAAAAACTAGCTCTCCATCTACGAACTATATGATTTCTACATTCTTATAATAGTATCTTGCAATTTTCTGTTGATTTTCTTGTGCCTTGAACAACTTGAACTCATTCTTTTTCAATTTAGTCTAGTTCAGTAATTTACTATTGTTCTTTCGCACTTATCAAGTCTTCCAAATCTGTTTCCCCTCTTGTAGCGCCTTTGATTCGTAGACTGAGTACATTGAACTTAACAGGGATCAATGATACCTAGCCGTGAGATTACCGGAATGGGTTTGTCTTGTGGCAATTGTAGGTGTACTACGGAGAGCCGACAGCATTGAAGGTAACTAATTTGCCCTATTCAGCTTTTTAACCTTTAACTTTCCTTTTTCATAGATCTAGAATCTGCTTGAACTTATAGCAAACAGCTACAAAGTATCAATCCTTAGATTTTATTTGTTCATGGAGCATCAAGAACAAAATCAGTTCCAGGTAGCATGGAAGTGTTGTTAAGGAGCCCTGCAGAATTGGAAGCTGATCAGATCATGTAGTTATTCTTCAGGTCATAAACAATCAAGTAGCATACAAAGTCCTACTCGCAAAATTGCACTAGAGAGTTATTTACAAGTCTTCTATTCCGGACATTTCTATTATTATGCGTAAATGGGTTTAATCCCACACCGCGAGTCATATTGTTATGTATCATTGTATTCCCTATATATTTCCCCCTTTGTGGAAGAATAAATCACTCAAGCATTTCCATTCAACTTGGTATCAGAGGTGAAGGAAAAATAAAACCTAATCACCGGTCTGATTCCGCCTCTCCAACATCCCGCCTCTCTTCTTCATGTGTGTGTGCCGACCCGGCTCCGCCCTGCCCCGCTCCACCCCGGGTCCACCCCGATCTGCTCGGCTCCGCCCCGCTCGACACCGATCCGAATGCGACCTCCATGCCACTGCCGACTGCTGAGAGGGGTGTCGCCGCCGTCCCTCCGTGATGCAGCCCACCGCCATCTCCATGCAGCCCCCCGCCGTCTCCGTGATGCAACCCGCCGCCATCTCCATGCAGCCCGCCGCCTAGCTTCTCCTACAGCATCTTTTTCCGTGATGCAGGCCGCCTAGGCTCCGCCTCTCCTGCGGCCCTCCTTCTCTCTCAGCTCTGGTGGCCTTCTCTTCAGTGTCGAGCATCTGCGCAGTCCGTAGTCTCATCCGGCCGCATCTCCGGCCTCCTCCTCTGTTGTTTGGCTCCTGTTTATTGTGGTTTTTTCCTTCATGGGATGCTCCTTCCCCCGACGAAGTTGACTCTTCGGTGTCGTCACCATGTGTGATTCCGCCTCAGATGAGCGACCCTCAGCAGTCTCATGGCCTCAAGATCACCATTGTCCCATTAGATGACAAACTATCTTGAATGGTCTCGGGAGGCGCTACATGTCATCCGCAGCCACCGGATGTATGGCTACATCGATGGGACTGTTAAGGAGCCCAAACTGACTGATCCCTCTTGGAAGCGATGGGACTCAGAAAACTCTTTGGTTGTGTCCTGGCTGCTTCATGTCCCCGAAGGTTTGCCGGAGTTACATGCTGATGGATTCTGCTTTTCTGGCAGCTCTACGCAGGTTTATGAACTTACTCGCCGCATTTTGGAACTACAGCAAGGATCTATGACGACATCATCCTTTTTTTCCGAGTTCGAGCGGCTATACCAGGAATTGGACTACTTCTCCCACTTCACTCCAGCATGTACTGCGGATGCTGTTCAGCTACAACAACGGGAGAATCGCTTTCGTCTCCATGTTTTCTTGATAGGACTGAACATGGAGTTTGACATGGTACGGACGCATATCCTTCACCGCACTCCGCGTCCGTCCCTCCGGGAGGCCTTCAATATGATCCTGGGTAATGAAGACCGTCGGACGTCTCTTAGTGTTAGTTCCCCTCCTGATCGCTCTGTTCTCACTAGCGTTGGTCGTGGCCAAGTTCTCAGCCCTAGCTCACCTGCTCCTATATGTGATTATTGTAGCCGCAGAGGCCATACTCGGAAGGTGAGCTACAAGCTCCACCCTCATCTAGCCCCTCGTGGTCATGGTCGTGGACGAGGGACTGGACGGGGGGGCATTCGCCTGGGTGGTCCCAGATCTCATGATGCTCCTTACTCCACAGACGTCTACGACGAGACCACCACTGCTGTTTCCGGGCAACTTACTGCTCCTGAGTTGGATGCATTCCGCCGTCTGCTACACTCTCAGTCTGATCAGCTTCCAGGTGCTTCGGCTTCCATTGCCACTATTGATATGACGTGTGCTCATGCTGTCACTGCCTCCCCGTCTGAGTGGGTGATTGATTCTGGTGCCACCGACCACAAGATCGGCTCTTCCTCAAGTTTCCTCTCTTACACCCCTTTGTCTGGTAAGGACAAAATTATATCTGTTAATGGTTTGTTGTCTCCCATTGCTTGGAAAGACCAGATTTCTTGTTCTCCTTTTATCTCTCTGTCATCTGTTATTCATGTCCCCTCCTTTCCTCGCAATCCTCTTTCTATCAGTGACATTACTCACTCACTTAATTGCGCTATAACTTTTTTTCTGATTCCTGTGTTTTTCAGGAACTGGGTACGAAGCGGAACATTGACAGTGGTAAGAACCGCGGTGAACTGTATTACCTGGATCAACCTCCCTCTCAGGCTCTCTCATGTACGCATGTTACAGCTGATGATGTTCGCGGCTGGCACCTGCGGCTTGGATATCCTTCTCCTCTCTATCTTCAGAAATTGTTCTCTGTTTTTCCCCTTTTTAAAAAACTTTTATCGGTGATGTCTGTGATGAGTCTAAACATGTGAGACATAGTTCATCGCATTTAGCTTCTCCTTGTAGCACTCTGTTTGATATTGTTCACTCTGATGTTTGGAGACCGTCCCCTGTTTCATCTACTTTTGGTTTTTGTTGGTTTGTCACATTTATTAACTGCTTTTCCCATACAACTTTGGTGTATTTGCTCAAAAAGAAAAGTGAAGTCTTCCCTTGTTTTCAGTTGTTTCACAAAATGGTTCAAACCCAATTTAAGGGTGTGGTTCGTGTCTTACGTAGTGACAATGGGGGGAGTATGAAGATCGGGGAGATAATGGCTCGTACCTTGCTAGTCATGGTATCATACACCAGACCCCGTGTGTTCACATCTCTACCCAAAATGGTGTTGCCAAACGAAAAAACTGGCACCTGTTGGATGTCGCCCATTGTCTTTGAGTGTTATGCACCTTCCTAAGTCCTATTGGGGCGATGCAGTCCTTACCGCTACACACCTTATTAATCGGCATCCCTCACGAGTGCTTAGCTATGCAACTCCCCTAGCTCGGCTGACTACTATGGCTGTGATCTATACTTCCCACCTTCCTCCACGTTTCTTTGGATGTGTATGTTTCGTCCACATCCATTTGCCTCATCGTGACAAATTGGACCCTTGGGCCCTCCGGTGCGTGTTCCTTGGATACTCTTCCACTACGAAAGGGTATCGGTGTTACCACCCTTCCTCTGGGCGTATCTATTGCACTATGGATGTTACCTTTCGGGAAGGGGAATATTTTTTCTTGTCATCGACTCATGCTCCTCGTCAGGGGGAGAATACTGGCGATAGGGATGTTCCTCTTCCCCCTCTTCTTTCTCTACCACCACAACTCCCTGTGTCTCAAGAACAGGGCCCCCCTATTCCTGTTCCTCTACCCGATACTCTGATATCTCCTTTCCCTCACATATATCACTGCCGCTCCTCCCGTATACAGGCTACTAAGGCTCCGCCTCTATCAGTGCTCGCTTCTGCCTCAAACTCTGATGATGCAGATTTGCATATCCCACTTGCTCTGTTGAAAGGTAAGGTTGCATGTACTAAACATCCTATTTCTAACCATGTGACTTACCATCATCTTACCCCGGCCCACCAGGCCTTTGTTGTTTCTCTCTCGACGGTTGTTGTTCCCAGGACATGGCAGGAAGCATTGGATATTCCGGCCTGTACTCAGGCTATGGAAGAGGAGATGTCAGTCTTGGACAAAAATCATACTTGGGATGTCTAGCCCCTCCCTCCTGGCAAGAGGGTCATTGGCTCGCGATGGGTGTTTTTGGTCAAACAGAATCCAAAAGGGAAGGTCGAACAATACAAGGCACAGCTGGTTGCTCGGGACTACACTCAGACTCAGGGAGTTGACTACCAGAAGACCTTCACCCCCCGTGGCTAAGATGGACTCTATTCGGGTATTGTTGTCCTGCGCGGCTTGCATGGACTGGGACCTTCATCAACTGGATGTTAAGAACGTGTTTCTCCATGGTGAGCTCGATGAAGTGGTATACATGAAATTCCCTCTTGGGTTCGTTAAAAAGGAGCTGAAGGTCTTGCCTGTCGACTAAGGCGGTCCTTATATGGCCTGAAATAGTCCCAGAGCCTGGTTTGACAGATTTCTCACGGATATACTCAAATTTGGGTACAAACAGGCGCAGTCTAATCACACAATGTTTATTCAGAGATGTGTTCAAGGTGTTATGGTCCTTATTGTCTATGTGGATGACATTGTAATCACTGATAACGATTTGAAAGAGATTGTAAATCTCAAGTCTCTCTTAGCTGCTGAGTTTGAGGTGAAGGACTTGGGAAGGTTACGATACTTCCTGGGAATTGAGGTGACTAGATCGGATCATGGTATCTATATATCACATCGGAAGTATGTCCTAGATTTGTTGTAGGAGACCGGTATGCTTGGTTGTGTTCCTGCAAACTCTCCGATGGAAGAAAATCATGGAATCTGTAAAGACGGTGACAGTGACCAGGCCGATGTCACTCGCAACCAGAGATTAGTTGGGAAGCTAATATATTTGTCTCATACTCATCCAAACATTACTTATGCAGTTGGCATCCTGAGTAGATATATGCATGCTCCCAGAGTCAGACATCAAGAGGCAGCATGCCGTATATTACGGTATTTGAAGAAAGCCCCAGGTCGTGATCTTCTGTTCTCCAAGAACGACCAACTGAGAATTGAAGTCTCCACTGATGTTGATTGAGCAGGATGTCATGACGATCGGAAATCTACAACAGGTTATTGTTCCTTTGTTGGAGGAAACTTGGTAATATGGCGCAGTAAAGAGCAAAATGTAGTGGCCAGATCGAGTGCTGAGACATAATACCGTACAATGTTTCAAGGCATGTGTGAGGGTCTATGACTGCGTACCGTTCTACATGACTTGGGATTTCTCGTGACGTCTCCCTTCTCCTTGTTTTACGACAACAAGGCAGCCATCAGCATAGCTCGCAATCCATTTCAACATGACAGAACAAAGCACGTGGAGGTGGATCGACATTTCATTAAAGACCACTTGGATAACATCAAGAGACTTGGAATGACCGACATCTTCCATCCGACTTGAGGGGGAGACTTGAGAGTTATTTACAAATCGTCTATTCCGGACATTTCTATTATTGTGCGTAAATGGGTTTAGTCTCACACCGTGAGTCATATTGTTTTGTATCATTATATTCCCTATATATTTCCCCCTTTGTGGAAGAATAAATCACTCAAGCATTTCCATTCATCTATTGCATCTAGCTAATCCACTAGGCTTTAAATATTTGCAAGTGAAATCTGATTTGGAAAAAACAGCACTACAATTCTGGGTCGTGGGGAAGGTGCACACTAAAAGAACAGTCAGTTGTCAATTATCTGTTCAAGGTCAAAGAAACCAAAACTTTTGAAAACTTTTCAACTAGGCAAGTTGGCATAGTAATTAAAGGTTGAAGGCGTATCAAGTCACATAGGGGTCTTGAAGCCTAGAAGCAAGGCATAAGCCTGCGCCTGACGATGGCAAGGCACAACCACATCCACTTTAATAACATCAAACATTAGTTAATCTTTTTTATCAAATTCTCCATTCATTCTACTCATTAATCATTCGTAGCTATTATTTATCTCTTAAAAATAGAATCAATGTGATCAATTGCATCATATCTAATTCTTAATGCTCGATTATGTTTCTCAAACACTAAATCATGCCAGAATTATTTTTTTGTATTAATTCTTTCTTTATTTTGAAAAAAAATTACAATAGAGATCTCACATAATCGCGCCTTTTATGCTCCAAATGCGCAAAAAAACGCATAAAGGCACAAACCTCTGAGGTTGTTGAGTCTTGAGCCTTAGGCATGCCTGAAGCACGATTTTAACAATATAGCAAGTTGGAGCAAAGAACGCACAAAATACATACACTATCTAAGTTTGGTCTGACAATCAGGACATGTGTTGAATTTTTCCATCACATTATTGAAGAATTGGAGGTAGAGTTTGGCCAAAGAAAAATTTGGGTTGATCCATTCATGATGTTCCTCGTGAAAGGAGAATATCATAATTCGGTGGAGAAGAAGAAACGCTTCCATATCAAGAGTACCCATTTCTTGGCAATCAACGACGAGCTATGATGCACGTCATTGAATGTCATAGAAGTGATGCCATGAGACGACGAGGTCCCAATAATTCTAGAAGAAATCGACTTGGGAGAATGCAAGTCACTCAGAAGGGAGGATGTTATCAAGCTTAGAGAGTTCTTCGTCAAGGGTACTATTGGACAACCCTACCAGATGATGCATAAAAGATTGTGAGAAGGGGACAGCCATGTTAGAAACATGGGCACTACAAATCCAACTGGCACAAAAGATGAAAGCCATTACCAGCAGTGGTTGTTGGCCGTCTGGGGCATGAACATACGTGGACCCTTCCTATAAGTCAGTGGACAAATAAAGTTTATCATAGTAACAATAGATTTCTTCTCAAAGTTGGCAGAGGCTAAAGTATTAGCAAAGGTAACAACATTCATTGTGAAAAATTTATTGCAAATGAACATATTTTGTCGACACAACATACTGCTTGTTATCATCACAGACAAGTCGTGGGCAAAGTCCTAGGTGAATGCTACCGAAGCATAAGAATTGACCAAAGGTGAAAACAGCCAGGTGAAAACGGAAAATAAGAAGATACACATCTTGCGAAGAAGAAAATTTGAGGGAATGGTAGAAATTGGACAAATTAACTTTCGTCGGTCTTGTGGGCACTCTAAGCCATACCGAAATTGGGCACAAGGCAACACTCTATGGACAAATCAAGGTCTGACAATAAGAAGTGGACAAACATAAACCATTATTTTTAAAACTAAAAAATACTTTGGAGAATATTAAAATCCATCTTGTACTGTTAGAAGATCATTGATATTTATTTGTTCTATCATAATGCAATATAATTTTTATAATTAAAATATTATAGCAATAAACAAAAAAAAACTGCTAGGCATACAATCTGGTGCAGTAGAATCATCTTTCAGAACTAACAGTTTCAATGGATATGCACAGTGCTTGGCGACAACTAAACTATTCTGACTAAGAATGATATTTATACATTAATGTCTCACATTCTAACACGTTTTTTAAATTGATTCAGGAACTTCAGTGTCTGTTTAATTATTCTCCAAAATAAAGTCAAAGTCAACTAGGCCATGTTAATTTTGGCATTAGACCATTTGGGAAGCCAAATCTTGATGTTCAGCAAAATCCTTCTATGAAACATTGCAGAATATCAAATTTATCTTGTAGTTTAAGAAGATCATTGATAATTATTTGTTCTGTCATATTAACCAGTGCAATTTTTACAGTTATAAAAGATTATAGCAATCACCAAGGGAAGAGCTTTACAGATATATCAAATTTGGTGTAACAGCATCAGCTTTCACAACAAACTACTAATAGTTCAATTGATATACACATTACATGGAAATGAGCAAAAAACAAGAAGGCCCAAGTAAACTCTTCAGACTAAGAATGATGATTCTTACATTGGATATTTCTTCATAAAGCTGGTGAAAAATAGCATCATACCAAAGTTAGTGCCAAGGAAAAGTAGGCTCTATCCAAACAGCTTTCACTGAAGCTGCTTTTCCCAAAGAAACTCCGCAATTCTCGGCTCTATAATCAAAAGGAGTTAGGTTCAAACCACCGCGCCTTGCACTGTTGAAAGACGAAAATGAGACAACCGCGTCATTTTCAACAAAGTTACTCAACAAGTTATTCAATCTTCTATCCACGAGATCAGACCACCAACATCTTTTATACGAATGCAAGCCTCGTCCACTCAAAAACTCTTTTTTCACAAAGTTGTACGTCATCCAAGTCTTCAATTGCAAAATAACAACCATATGGCAATGCTTGCATTTACAAGACCCGTATTCTCGGCATGAGCAACACGCGGCAAAAGCCGATCTTTCGGTTAATGAAGGAAGATTGGCACCAATTTTGATCGAGTCAAAAGTCCACTTCTTATCCGTTGGTCTCCACCAACTGAACTCTAGTTCTGAGGATTTATGACTCTTGATTACAAAAGTTACGCACCCTTCAAAGGTAGGAGGGGCGGTGAAGGTCGCAACTTGTATAGTTGAAGGTTTCGAGGGTTGGGGATGATCGGGAAGATCGATTTTTTTGAGGGTGAAGGGATTGAAGAAGAAATAGTGGTTTCCGCGGTGGCAAAGAAGCCATCCTGATTTGGAAACTAAGATGACAGCACCATTGAGAGCAGGCAATTTCAGAATGCACTGGAGTTTGGAAGAAAGCTGAAGAAGAATGTATTCACTGCTACGATTCTTTTCAAAACCATGAAGAATCAACCATGGCTGGCCTTTGAAGAATTCGGTAATGCTTGATCGAGAGGATGGAGCGGATCTCCAGCTGCGACAGACACTGCGGAATCTTATGAGATCTGGGAGTGAGAGAAGGTCGGAGATGGAGATCAGGATATCAACAGGGAGAAAATGCTGCCATCTATTCCCATCCATCACTTGCTTCTCAGCTACTGAGTACACCACCTGGATTTTCAACTTAAGTTCAATATATAAGTATGCATTGAAGAAATAAAACATGAATTTCATGGAGTGGTTGAGAAGTTTTTTAGTTATGCAGTATGTTATGTTCAGAGCATTGCTAGATATAATATTTTCAAGTGAAATCCTTCTGTGGAAGATAATGTGGATGGGGATGGATCAGTCTAGCAGATAGCTAGTATATTAAAGGGTATATTAGGTATTTTGGTATGTTAAATCATCGTTAGGCTTTGATTACTTGAAATCAAGAGCCTGAGAGAGAGAACTTGGTAGGTAGAAAAAACCGAAAAAACTGGGTGTTGAGAGATTTTGAAGAACTTGGAGACAATAGAGGAGGGAGACAAGGGGACTCAAAAGGGTGAAGAGATCATTCCAACAAGTACAAAGCCTAACTTTAGTTTAATATGCCAAAATATATAATTTACCCTTTATCAAGTATTTGATTTCAACAACAATAATAAATTTTTGACCCGAAAAATTGAGAAAAATCACTGGTTTCCCTTTGCTTAACCCTATGAACTAAATAAAAAACCAATGGGGAAAATTAAAATCCACACCATTTTCACACAGTTGGGCAATGTTTCCTACTAGTGAGTGTTTCCTTTTTCTTATAGAGGGAAAGTTCTTACTCCAACTTCTCTTTCAATGCCAAAATGGCAATAACCTGCCTTACCCAAAAACTGCATATTCACTGGGCATTATAATTTGGGAAATTCATACCACATTGCTTGATTGTTAAGCTTAAGATGAAGGAAGGAAATTGTACAAACTGAATGGAATAAAGGCAGATGTCATTTTGGAAGATTCATACCACAATATAACCTTCTTTATCTTGCTAGTGAAAAATAAGTTCTTCATGAAAAATCAATGTAGTAGTTTGAATTTCGTTTGTGTTTGGCATCTTTCTTTATGAACTAACCTTAATCCACTTTTTGGCACATTGAACCCCCAATTGCTCATGTTAGACACTTTGCACCCCCAAAATTTTAAATGTGGCACTTTGCACCCCCATTTGCATTTATTTTAGCACTTTGCACTCTAGGGCATCGTAATGAAGGGTATTCTAGTCCACCTTACTTCCCAATAGACAAATACACCTCATTTTTTTATATTTCAAAAAAAGAGGGATATTTTTGTCCACCTTCCTTACCAATAGACATATACACCTGATTCCTTCTCAGCACCCCCAAATCCTTCAGGCATAGCCTCTTTTATTCAAGGAATTTTTGCCTCATCGCCGAAAATACTCCTTAAATTTAAGCCTAGAGTGCAAAATGGCAAACTAAATACAAATGGGAGGTGCAAAGTGTCATATTTAAAATTTCGGTATACAAAGTGCCAAACCGAAGCAAATGAGGGGGCAATTAACCTAGCATGATTTAAGAATTGGAAAGAAAGGAATTCGCATTTACCCTCATGGAAACGCCTGCCGGAGGAGGAGATAGTCTTGCCCTCTTAAACCCTTGCTTGCCAAAGCGATTCTCACTACCAGTTTCCCCAACCACATTCTTCTCTCTGCAATTTCTCCCCGCTCTTCCCAAGGAAGCCTCATTGCATTTCAAGATCCCGGATCTCGCTGAAAGTCTAGGCGATCGCCTCGGTAACTGAGGCTTGATCTCTTCGCAATCCGGCTCCCGGTTTTCTCCGATCACATTCCCCGGAATGTTGGGGATATCGGAGGAGCGGAGGAGCCGTGGGGGATCGCCGGAGATGGGATTGGATTGGGCGGCGCCGGCGCCTAGTTTCATCGACGGCAAAGTTGGCTGGCGTCGAACGCTCGTTCATTGGAATGAGAGGAACAGTGGAGAAGGGATTGAGAAATGAAAATTTGACGAATATTTATAGCCTGTTGGAGGGTAATATCTCGAGGAAATATTAATGCCGGCATTTAATATTTAATAATTAATAAAAGAAAATAGTTGAAGGAATTTAATGGGGGGTTCTGTTTTAAGAATATGATTAGCATTCACGCGCGGCAAGGCTGCGCTTCTTCGGTCTTTTCGTATTAGCATTAAAAGTATATATTTAATGTGGATTAAACGCCGGGATTATCAAAGTAATTAGAAATCAAATAACTAATTTTAAAATATATTATACATGTGCACGAATTTCTTGCATACTATAAAAATAATACGAATTGAAAGAATAATACAAATTTTAGAAAATATAAAAATGATAAATATTGAAAAATAAATATTTCAGGAGAGAGTAGGCGTGAACAAAAAAACCGGGCCTGACGGGCCGGCCCGAGCCCGGCCCGGTCAAAGCCCGGTCAAGCCCGGCCCGGTTCAGGCCCGAACCGGGCCGAGCCCTAACCCGGGGCCCTGAAAGGGCCCCGGTTTCAAGCTGTTACCCGGCCCGGTACCTGGCCCGGTCCGGGCCGGGTAAAGCCCGAAAATCGGGCTAGCCCGAGACCGGGCCGGCCATAGCCCGATCCGGTCTCGGGCTAGGCCCGATTGAGCCTAACGGCTCTTTTTAAGAGCCGTTAGGCTCTCATGGCAGCATGGCTGCCACGTGGCAGCCATGCTGCCATGAAGAGCAGCCAACGGCTCTCTAATTGAGAGCCGTTGGCTGCATTATTTATATTTTTATATATAAAAATATATATTTTTTATATTTTTTTATTATTTTAATATTTTATAATATTATTTAAATTAAAAAAATTAAAAATAAAAAATAAAAAAATTCTTAAAATCTTATAAATACCCCCCCTAACCCCCTTCTTTTTTTTGTTTTTTCTCACACTCTCTCTCTCTCTCACTCTCTCTCTCTCTCTCTTAGCTCTCTCAATGGCGTCGTCTTCCCAAAATACGGCTGCGGTAGTGGAGCACAATCGTAGAGCGGGTATTTGGGAGCATTTCGAGATGGTCCAAGTCGGGACCGAAAGGAGAGCGCGCTGCAAGTTGTGCTCGAAGCTGCTATCCATCACCGGCAACTCGACGCTTGTTAGACACCAGAAGTCTTGCGTGTCGAAACAAGCTCCTCCCGAGTCAAGTCAAGCCCAAATTTCTGGAGCAGGACAGATTTGGACGTACGATCAAATGCGACAGCGAGAGCTGCAGGCGCAGTTCGTCATCAAACGCGGGCTGCCATTCAGCGTCTTCGACAATGACGACGCGACGGAGTACATACATGGGGGGCTTCAACCCAAATACCAAAAGGTTAGTAGAATTACTCTAAGGCGTGACGCGCTTAAATTTTATTTAGCAGTAAAAGAAGAATTAATTAACTATTTTGAAAATTTCGAAGGACGTGTGAGTCTAACGAGCGACGTTTGGACGAGTAATTTAAATTTAGGATTATCTTATCTTTGCATCACTTGTCATTGGATTGATCCCATTTCGTGGGAGCAAAATAAACGCGTAATATGTTTTACAGGTTTTGAATACCCGCACACGGCTGTAGCTTTATATAAAGTTATTATGAAATGTGCGCGAGAATTTAAAATTAACGATAAAATACTTAGTATTTCTTTTGATAACGCCGCTAATAATGGCGCCGCAATTGAATTGTTAAAACGAGATTTAAAACCATTTCTCAACGGCGCGTTTTTTCATACTAGATGTGTTTGTCACGTGCTAAATTTAGTTGTACAGGATAGTTTAAAGAGAATGGAAGAATATATTAATAAAATTCGAAACATGTTAAAAACTATTTATTGTACTAAACAACGAGCTCAAGATTTTAGAAAATTTTGTAAAGCACAAAATCAGAAATATTTGAAACCCGAATTTGATATGCCGGTTAGATGGAACTCAACCTATAAAATGTTAAAAAGAGCCGTTCTACAAAAAGAAATTCTAATGGAATATTATAGTTTGCTTAATATTGAACACAATTTAGGTGAAAATGATTGGGATATTATAGAACATTATCTAGATTTACTAAAGTGTTTTTATAGGGCCACTGTTTCTTTATCTGGAGTGTATTATCCAACGAGCGCATTAGTAATTGAACATTTCGTACATATCACACAAAAATTTAGTTATTATGGACAACACGAAGGTTGGGCTCCTTTAATTAAAATAATGGAAGAAAAATTTTTAAAATATTATAGAGCTATACCGCCTATGTTTTCGTGCGCCGCCGCTTTAAATCCGCTACTTAACGTAGAAGGCGTAGAAAATTTGATCGATGAAATCAATACTAATCTAACCTTAAATATAAATTATGATGATGATGACCCCGTTAGTACTACAAATTTTACTACTTTTTTTACACAAAGTTATAATTATTACAATAACTTATACGGGTCACGACCCCGCGAAGAAATAACACAACCCAAAACAAAGGATAGTCTTAAAAATAAAATTTTAGATTTAGCTTCTAGGAAAAAATCTCGCACATCTGGTAGTTTAGATGAATTAGGATTATATACAAAAACACAATTTAGCGATTTTATGAGTTCGGACGAGATCGAAAACTTCGATCTCTTAAATTGGTGGAAAGGTAAAGCTAATACCTATCCTGTTTTGGCCTATATGGCCCGTGATTTACTAACTATCCAAGCTAGTACAGTAGCTTCGGAGTCCGCTTTTTCTCTTAGTGGCAGGGTTTTGAACGAGCGGAGGAGCCGGCTTAACGAAGAATCGCTGGAGATTTGCATATGCTACAAGGACTACTTGGATGCTACGAAGAGGAAGCAGCACATAACAGCATTGGAGGATAGCTCGGAGGAGATAGAAGACGAAATTGACGCAATGAATCTACAAGATGATTAAATCGGGCAATCTTAAATTCTTAATGTAAATTTTTTTGATGTATGTAAATTTTTTTAATTAAATCTTAAATTCTTAATGTAAATCGCGCAATGTCTGACTTAGATTTTGTATTCTAATATTAATAAAATTTTTTGATTAAATTTTTTGTGACATTTGTGCAATTGTATAACTAATAAACTAATAAATATATATTATAATAAATTAATAATATAATATATTATAACTATTAACTATTTATAATAATATAAATTATAATATAAAATTATAAAATTTATAAATAATAAATTATAAAATAATTAATAATAATAATAAAATCGGGCCGGCCCGGTTCGGGCCCGAGACCGGCCCGGTCCTGCCCGGCCTGGCCTGAAGGGCCGGAGCAGGCAGCCTATTTTAGCTGCCTGCCCGGCCCGGCCCGGCCCGATTGCAGGGGAGGACCGGGCCGGCCCGGCCCGATAACTGAAAAAGCCCGATCGGGCCCGGTCCGGGCCGGCCCGATCGGGCGTTTTGTTCAGGCCTAGGAGAGAGTGTTTTTCCTAATGCAACCGGTTGCGTTTGGCGCGGCGAAAAAAATTTAGGTGAGTTACTCTCACCTAAAAATCGGTGAGAGAATAAATAGGAGATTGTGGAGTGGGGCTAACAATCGTTCCGAAAAATTGAGCGGGATTTTCAGGGGCGAAATGGTTTTCGGATTTCACCTCCTGCAGAACAACGAAACCTATCCCCCCCCCCCCCAACAAATCTCGGCCTAAGCCTTTTCCTCTGGAGAACCATTACACCGTCGCGACTCCTCCGGCTACCCAGTACGCCGTCTGTCCTCCTCCATCAAATCACGGCCTCATCCTTCTCCTCCGGCGAACCAGTATGCCGTCTGTCCTCCTCCATCAAATCACGGCCTCATCCTTCTCCTCCGGCGAACCATTACATCGTCTGTCCTCCTCCGACGAACCATTACACCGTCTATCCTCCTCCCCCGCAAATCTCGGCCTCATCCATCTCCTCCGACGAACCATTATAGAGACGCAAAGAGGGTTTCTTACACATTGTCGTACATTTGCGAGGAAATAGCTATGGAGGTATAAGATCTACATTCCAAGAAAGTTGATCATTCATAAAACCTGATGCATAAATTTTTCATAAATGTAGCGTAGTTCATTTTATTAAGGCTCTATTTGTTTGGGCGTTTTGCTACTCCGTTTTGGGCAAACACCGCCAGAAGGAGGGTAACAAATGAACCTCCGGCGGCGTTTGCTCCGTTTCCACCCGCCCGCATTGAGAAACGCCCCAAAAGCTCTGTTTGGAGCAGCCACTTCCCCCCTCCGGTTCGAACACTCCGTTTCCACCCGCCGGATCGACCCGCCACCGCCGAACCAAATGAAGCCTAAATCCTTCTGAATATGATACACCCGTATTTAATATGTTATTGTTCTTATATACGGCCGTATTTAACTGTTGTCAGGAAAAAAATATATAAACAGTTTCACACTAGCTGATGTTATTTTGCGAAAAAATATGTAAGGATAATTACAAGTGTTTTTTGTTCAAATACAGGGAATTAGCATTGAAACTGATTTCCATAGCGCTCATTATGATGATATGGAAACAAATACACAATATGAGAAAATTGATCATGCTTTTCAGACGGTATGTTACAACAAAAAATTACTATAATTTCGGATTTTTATTCAGCAAATGCACTCTGAGCGCATATTTGAGAAATTTATCACAGTAATATAGATAAATACTGCATTATTTTTCTATGCAGGGAAGCAATGATGCAAGTGTTTTTCATGCAGTTCATACTTATGAAGAAGCATATGCAATGTATGTTGAGTATGCTAGAAATATGGGTTTTGGTATCCGAAAACAGCATATTTATTATTGGACTCATACAAGGTTTATAAAGGGTTGTGAATATTATTGCGCGAAAGTTGGTTATAATGTTTTGAAGGTGGGGGTTGATGTGCAAAGGAAGTTTCACAAACTTGATACTCGAACCGGATGTTTGGCGTGCCTACACTTTATAGCTGATGAAGAAGGAAGGAACTGGAAAATTTCTAAGTTTGTTGAATAGCACAATCACCCACTGACTCCATTGGTGGATTCACATTTGTTGAGAATGCATCGTCATTTATCTAATCATCAAGCAACGCTCATTAAGAATATGATGAGAGTCGGTACTAGACTCGTTCATGCATATAACTTTTTAGCATATGAAGTTGGCGGGCCTGAAAATGTGGGATTCTCTAAAACAGATTCGTATAATTATGTACATCGAGAGAAAAGAGCACTAATTGAGAATGGGGATGCAGCATGATTGTTGGAAATATTCAAAGAAATACAGCGTGAGGATAACATGTTCTCTTTTGATGTGCAGACAGATGAGCATAACAGGTTGCACATTTCTTTTGGATTGATGGTCAAGGAAAACTTGATTACGATTGTTTCGGAGATGTAATTATATTCGACACCACCTATAGGATGAACAAGTACAATTTGGCATGTGCTCCTTTTATTGCAGTGAATCACCACTGGCAAAATGTTTTCATTGGAGAGGCATTTGTAGCGGAGGAGATGATTGAATCATTTTGCTGGGTTTTCCAATCCTTCCTAAAATATGTTGGGGGTAAACAACCCATAACGATTTTCACTGATCAAGATCAAGAAATGGCTGTAGTTATTGAGAGAGTCTTAACATCAACTCGACATCGGTTGTGTCAATGACACATTTCGAAGAAAGCATCATTGAAGGTACCAAGTTTCAGTCAAGATAAGTCTATTCGATCTTTATTTTATAGTTGCATGAACAAATGTGATAGTGAAATGGATTTTTAAACAAATTGGAAAGAGATGGTATTTCGTGGCAACTTGCATGATGATCGATGGCTTAATGATCTTTTCAAGATTAGGCGGAAATGGTCAACTGCTTTTAACAAAGAAATATTAGATCTTGGTATTTTTATCCACCCAACAAAGCGAGTCTGTAAATAATCGTTTACATGGATGCTCAAAAGTCACAAGTTCACTGGTTGAATGTTTTCTTGGAATGCAAACATTAATTTAGACTTAGCGCATGAATGAACACGAAGAAGAGTTTAGAGGTAAACAAGGGAGTATCACTCTTAAATTCAAAAGCTCTTCAATACTCAGACAAATGTGCAAGGTATATGCACGGAAAATTTATTCAAAATTTGAGAATGCATTTTTTCGAATGAGCAGTTGGCTTAGTAGTTGCTGATGTGAGAAGGTGCGAGACAGAACAAATAGCATACTTCATTAAGAAATGCAATGGTACTGATGTTGATGGGCAGTGGTTTGTGACAGTAGATATAAAAACTAATGATGTGGATTGCTCTTGTTATGGATTTCAAACAACCGGCTTGTTGTGCAAACATGTACTATGTGTGTATAATATTCAGAACGAGAATCAAATTCCACACAAATATATACTAATGTGATTTACATTGCATGTGAAGAAGGGTTTCTATCTAAACAAGCATAGTACATCAACTAACCATGGTTCTACTGCACTTTACCAAAATCCAGTAATGCGATACACTTATGATTTGTGTAATTGTATTGAAAACAGTCAAAATGCTAAGGACTACCTAGTTAATGTGCTGAACGAAGTGGGTAAAACTTTAGACGAAATACTGGAGTATGATGAGAAGGGAATCTCACCCTCTAATAACCAAAGGAAGATCGTCATAAATGATCCACCAACTATGCGACATAAAGGAGTTTGTAACGCACGTTTGAAGAATTATTGGGAAAGTTCTTCGAAAAAAAGAAGTATGTTATCCTACTATTTGTTAATTCATTATCTTATTTTGCATGCATTATAAAGGTTTTAAATGCCATACAGAGCAGAGTCGGATTGTCAAAGCTAAAGTACCAGTTATTGTTGAAGATAATGAATTACCAAAGGAGCATAATTTTGCGGACCTTCTTTCTTGTGAGAGGGACTCAAATTCAGTAAAAACTCCTGCATTTGTGGATCTAAGCCAAGACTTCTCTATTAATGATGATTTCTCAATTAATAGTCCTTTCTCATTTTCCTGGATTCCTGATGTGTTCAAAGACTGAAATGTGCACAAACTCCCGCAAAACTATATTTGATAATGTTAGTTATGCATTTGTCCTGTGAACTTTAATAAAAGTACTGTAAACTAAGACATTATTGACGTCTTAACTGGTCATAGTATTGGAAAATTCAGCAATTATGAAATTGAAATTTGCTTTCATAACAGTGTTAATTTCATAAGGTTAAATTTTATCAATCTTTAAAGAAACTTTGATCAAAAATTATTTCTAACTATATCTTTGGACATTATCAATCTAAACACTATCGATATTAATATAAATATAATTTGATAGTTATGACAGTTATGTCTTGATATTGTGCACCATTACAGTATTGTGGTTAAAATCATCCATAATCCAATAAAAGTAAATAGTGTTTCTATTTGTAACAGATTATCCTTTGAAATTGTTAGGTCTTCAAAATTTTATTGAAATACTATAAACTATAATAGTATTACTGTGAAATACTGGTAGTATTACTATCTAGAGCTGTCTAGAAAAATAATCTATCATGCATCCAACATGCTAGTCTTTGATTAGCGTATTAGTAATATAATTGTAAGTAATGCAAAATCGCACAATTCTATGAAGACTTTGACATGGATGACTTCCATTAGCGACAAATTTGTTTAATAGATCAATGAATGACTAAATATTGTAATGTTTTGTTTGTAAATAGAGCCTTTTGATAGCATATAGTTTGTAGACATACAATGATGCCAAAGTGTACAGAAATTTTTCCATTTATTACACGAGACTTCCCCGACCACATTCATTATTGCTGTAGAAAACAATGGGCAAACCTTGTATATACTTCTTCATGTCTCAAATAGTTCGTGAGCATTTTTTAAACAAAATGGTGTATTAGAGATACAGTTGAAATTTGTCTTGATACTGTGCACCATGACAGTATTGTGGTTAAAAAACATCCATAATCCAATAAAAGTAAATGGTGTTTCTATTTCTAATAGAATATCCTTCGAAATTATCAGTTCTTCAAAATTTTATTGAAATACTGTAAAATATAATAGTATTACTGTGAAATACTTGCAGTATTACTGTCCAGAACTGTCTATAAAAATAATCTATCATCCATCCAAAAGTTGCTATAGAATATTCTTATAAATTGTCATTTTTTTTAAATTTAATTGAAATATTGTAAAGTATGACAATATTACTGTCATATACTGGTAGTATTAATGTCCAGAACTGCTAATTTAGCTGTCAAAAACTCTATTTTTAAATTAACACGACATATTTTTTGGAATGTTAAAAGTATGCAAAAACAAACCCCACAAACCTACATTAGTTTAACACATTTTCTCTAAGTCTCACTCTCCGTACAAGTCTTTCGACGAACAACACGATTGAAGCATTTCAACCGCAATTTCTGCCCGAAAGAGCGGCATTTTTTCTACCCTGTTTTGAGTTTTTCTCCAACAAGTCTTCTTCCGGCTAACCCTCGTTTTCATGAACATAAGAACAATAACGACACAGTCGTCCCCACTATCCTGCGTTGGGATTCCTTCCACGGGTATATTCCGTCATTCATGCACTGTTGCTGGAAGACTTTCTCCAATATCCTCATGTAAAAACTTAAGCTTCAAATAAAAAGAACAACATAAATTTGTGGATGAATTATAGGTGACCAAATTGAAATGTTAGCTTATCATTCTCACCACTTCACCTACACTCCTCAGATGTATTGGGTTAGGCAAGGAGTCATAAAACTCTCATATTTCGTCTTTCATGTTGCCAACAACTAGAGCCCGATGCTCGCTAACATGAATGAGAATTAGGAGCAAGTCTGAGAACATTATAGTATCCTTTGTAATGTGACTCAGCAATGTCTTACCACCTTTGAATTTGGCTCTTCTAAATTACTGCAGGATAAACCATGTAAATAAAAAATGTATTCTGATCATAATTGGAATACTGCTATTTTATTTAATGTCAATTGAAATACTATTGATTATGATAGTATTTATGTCAAATACTATCGGTATGTTGAGGATGAGAAAAGGTTTAATGTTAAATAATTCAGCATGGTTATTAAAAAATGAAATGAAATGAGAATTAATATTCACTCACAGTATGAGTGGGGGATATAAATGTATTCTGATCATAATTGGAATACCGCTATTTTATTTAATGTCAATTAAAATACTATTGATTATGACAGTATTTATGTCAAATACTATCGATACTAACATAAGTATGTAGAGGATGAGAAAAGATTTAATGTCAAATAATTCCGCATGGTTATTAAAAAAAGAAATGAAATGAGAACAAATATTCACTCATAGCATGAGTGGGGGATATATAAAGAAAGGGCTTCACACGATCTGGGTGTTCAGCATTATGCATGCTCAAGAAGACGTTATACGCATCTAAGTGGAGGTCACTAAGCCATCCAGTTCGTAGCAGTGCTTCCAAATCAGAGCGACACATCTGTAAATTTCCATGCCAAAATATGATGTATGTACTGCAACAATGCAAATACAATAATTTTTTGTAAGCAAAAAAAATCTAATATTGTGTTTTAGAAAATTGGCCAATGTATATTTACCTAGCTGAGTATTTTTTTCATTAAATGATCTATCATGGCTTGATTATTTGAAGAAACCAAAGCTCACCCAGGAAATTGAAAAGCCTGTTGTGGAGAGAATCCTACTCTTTTCTTTCTGTCCGGCCGCTCTTTAATAGCCTTAATCAAGCTACGCTTGTGTATTATTTCTAGAGTCTTGAAAGAAACCAGTGGCGGTGAAGAATGTAGGGATGTTGGTGTGTGGATTACTAATTCATGGTTTTGATTTGGCACAGTGTGGGATTACTCACTGCATGAAGTCGGAGCCCGTTATATCGACACTAATGCATCATATCTTTCGTCAAAGTATCTTCGTAACTCAGTAATTTCTTGATCAACATATTGACGTACTTCATCAACACATTGCCTTACTTTTGAATCCATCTCAACTTCTATAATCTTTCGTTCTCTTACCAACCCCCTATCAATTTCCTTCCTCTTCTCTTCTTTGTCTTTCTTCTTCCACTATTTCCATCGTCTATCGTTAATCTTCCCAAATTTACTAGCAACAAACCTCAGTATATGGTTCTCAATACTTTCTTTTGCTTCCTCATCTACCTCCTCTTCTTCATCTTGTTCTTTATTGGAAGAACTCTCAAAATCAGAAGTCCCTTCGTCCTCAACTCCAAGAAGTTACTCCTCACATGGAAGAACATTTACAAATGTACTGCAAACCTCGTTAAAGTTGAAAGAAGATAATAATACTATAAATACAACACCTTAATACTATAGAACCATATCAATTAATAGTAACAGCGTTGTAGACTAACCATGCGAGTCTCCATTAACATGGACTTTAAGGATGAACAAAACTTAGCGTGAAAGCTAATCTTAGAAGACCACCGATTCAGTTGTGGTCTAACCAAGTCATCGAACACTTATGTCGCCTTTGTTACCTCTAAGAACCACACCTATAATTTATAAAGTTGGAGCTTAACTTCTATTTCTAATCACTGTAAGTTAATAAACAACAAGTATATACGTACCAACAACAACACCGAACATTTTTCCAAGTATCCTATGCTCTCCTCAGGATCTCTGGTAGACGCTTTAAGACTCAAAAACCTGAACTGTGCGTGCATAAATTTGTGCATTGTGATCGGCCAATTGTATCTCTGAAACTCTTCTAATCCGCCAAAAATATGTATATAATGTGGTATTTTTAAAACTTGAAGGGGGAAAAGTATCTTGGAAAGAAGATATTTTACCAAAATATCTACTCTGCTCTTCTCTATATCTTTCGACCAATCAGCCTCTAATAGCCGTTCCATATCAGCAAGTAAATCTTTCTGCTCGTAGGCAGCAAATGGTTGTCTTTCAAACTTAAATTCAACTCCGCGATTTGGTAAACCTTACATCAACGCAACTTGATTGGCGGTGAACTTCACGTAGACATTGCCAAGAAGAAATACTTTGTGCTTCCTCGAGTAAGTTTTCGCCAATGTGGTGAGCAATGGAATGTTTTGCTTTAGATCTGGGATGAAAAATAATTATAGTATACCAGCCTGGCGAAGATCATTCTTGGACCCCTGATTAATGACATCTAAGATTGGTTTTGCACGTTCTTTGAAAGAAGATATGCCGCACCTACAATTCATGGTTTGGGAACGACTCATCTGAAAATAGAAAATACAGATTAGTAGTTACTTTAAATCTCAATTAATAAATAACAACAACAAACAACACAAAAAATAATGTAATCACTATCTAATTAGTACTTCTTAAAATTAACAACATACACTATTTATCTCAAATAAATGACAGATGCAAGATAAAATTTGGGAAAATTAGCATACTTCAACAATATTTATACAAATACTGTTGATGCAGTATTAGAGAAAGAATTTTATACACGAACTTTTAAATTTGAGGGTATTTGTTGTGAAATTGGGTCCGATCCGCGACTACGGGAATCGTCGCGGATTATGCAACGGAAGACTTGAGCAATTTGCAATAGTGCGCAATAAATAACGGAAAAAATTCTACAAGCATACACACAGACGACAAAATAATATACGTGGTTCGGAGATGGGCTCCTACGTCCACGGGGAGAGCGCGCCGAAGAAATCCACTATAATCAATGAGGTTACAAGTTACAACCAGAGACCGTTAATACGGTCGAACAACAAGAGAAAAGCAAAAAACTAAAGAAGATCGTTGTCGCCGCCAATATCGCCTGGCGATATCGCCCTGTCTTCTTCCTCCTGGATCCGTCGTCTCCTACAACTGCTATCGCTGCCTGGATCCACCACTGCACAGCCGGCCGTCGGGATGAGCCCGGACAGATGTCGATCCGTCTTGATCGCCCGAACGCCGCCGCCTCTCTGTTGTCGTCGGAGCCTGAAATTGCTTCCTCCTCCTGGAGTTGTCTGCCGCCGCTGGACAGAACACGAAGCCGCCTGAAGCTCTCACTGCTCCCTCTAATGGATCTCACGGATTTCTCCCTCTAGTTGAACACATTAAACGACTGGGGGGCGGGCTCATATTTATAGGATCAAGATCCAACATCAAATTAGGATGATGATCTCCTATTAAGGAGATTGCCTTATTTCTTCTCATAAAGATATTCCAAATATAAGACTCCTCCAAAATTAGGAATTATGGAGGCACACGGATTGATGAGGTGTCATAATCAAATAATAATATATTCTCCTATTAATGATCTTCCTAAAAAATATTCCTAAATAGGTTTAGCCCGGATTAGGAATCATGTCCTCCCACGGATCGATGACGTGTCGCGATCCTGACAATCCGGGCATAAGGATCGCGGAGGTGTCATAATCTCAACAATCTCCACCTTGACACCTCACGCGATGAACTCCACCTCGACACCTAACGAACGTAACTCTACCTCCAGCCTGGAGCTCTCCTACCAACGACTATGAGCCCCCTCTCCCTAGGGTCTCTGCGATCAACATGCATCAATATGAGTCAAGTCAAGACCGTTCTTGAACTTGACTCCTATCACTGATTTCGTCCGCATGTTCGCACCGTTATCCTCCGTAGAGATCTTCCGCAACTTCATGCCTCCACCTCCAGCGAACTCCCTCAACTCCTGGTAGCGCATACCGATGTGTTTTGTCCTTGTACGATAGACCGGGTCTTTTGCAAGATAACTTGTACTCAGACTTCCACTGTGCAACTCCGCCTTCTCCTAAGTGATCCTAAGTTCCTTGGTGGGACTTTTGAGCCAGATGGCTCCCCTTGCGGTGTCTGGGCACTTCTGAGATAATACTCTGCCCTCCTTCTCCACGGCTGCGAAGATTTTATCTTCGCCAAGGCCCTTTCTCTGCGCGAACTCCTTTGCTACGAAACTTGTCTTGTTCCTCCACTAGTCCTTTCTAGCTTTCCCCTGAGAGCGGTCTTTGCTCTCTAAAGCATTTCCATAGGAACCAGGATCCGAGGAACTGACCTAAAAGGCATATGCTACCGTGTCCTATAGCCTGAGAGGCAATTTGACCTCTCTCCTCTCCCTTCCACTCGCAATCGTGGTACCGATTAGTCTGTAGAGAGTACCGTAACGCTCTCCTACCATGACTACCTGCGCGCCTCTTCTGACCTTCAAACATCCGCCATTGCCGGTATAAGAATACCCGACGGCCTCTAGAGTGCCTAGAGAAATCAAGCTCTTTCTCAAACTGGGCACATACCGAACGTTGGTGAGTGTCCTGACCACTCCGTCGAACATCCTAATCCTGATACTACCAACTCCTCAAATCTCGCACTCTGATTCGTTCCCCATAAAAACACGACCACATTCACACTGCCTAAAGCTAGAGAACCATCCCATGTTTGGGCACATGTGGTACGAACATCCTGTATCCATGATCTAGGAACTTGTGGTCACAAGACTGGGTGAAACATGAAGAACGTCGGCGTCGTTCTCATCCTCTGATGCCACCGCAGCCTGATGTGGCTCATGCGTCTGTTCTCTAAACTTCCTCTTCGGGCACTCATTCTTTCAGTGCCCCTCCTCCTTGTAGTAGTGGCACTTTGTATTCCTGCCACGGACTTAAGCCTAGGTCGGTCTTCCTCCTTCCCTTTTTCTCTCGATCTACCCCGGGTGGGGTCTTTATTCTCAACGAATAAGCCCTCGTCGACTCTAGGGCTCGACTTGCTTCTTGTTTCGTTAGAGAGCAGCGTTGTCATCACTTCTTCCATCCTCAAGGTGTCCTTCCCATACAGAATCGTGGTGACCAGATGATCAAAGGACTTCGGCAATGAAGACAATAGGAGAAGAGCATGGTCTTCCTTCTCGACCTTAATGTCCATGCTGCGCAACTGAGAGATAAGTTTATTAAACGCATTCTGTGATCAAGCAGCTTAGTGCTTTCGGACTTCCTAAGGCTGTAAAGTTGCTTCTTCACGTACAACTTGTTTGTGAGCGACTTGGACATATACAGCTCTTCCAATTTTGTCCATAGATCAGTCGTAGTCTCAGCGTCGACTACGTTCTACATAACCTCATCGGCCAAGCACAGCTGAATTGTGCTGATGGCCTTTAGATCTAGCTCCTCCACTCATCATCCTTCTTCCCAGACTTCTCCTTTCCGAGGAGAGCTTTATGAAGACCTTGCTGGACGAGTACCGCTTTGATCCGTTTTTTCCACAGACCAAAATCAATTTTGCCGTCGTACTTGGGAATTTCAAATTTTGCTACCATTGCTTTGCTCGCAGGGTTACTAGGTAATCTGATTAAGTTCACGGATCAAATCTGAGAAGATAGGGAGCAGACCGATGGTCGTCACCTACCGTTGACCCAAACCTGAAACGAAACGTACAATCGATCACCTCCGCTGAACCTCCCTCTGATACCAATTGTTATGCAATTGGGTCCGATCCGCGACTACGGGACTCGCCGCGGATTATGCAATGGAAGACTTGAGCAATTTGCAATAGCGCGCAATAAATAATGGAAGAAATTCCACAAGCACACACACAGACGACAAAATAATATACGTGGTTCGGAGATGGGCTCCTACATCAACGGGGAGAGCACGCCGGAGAAATCCACTATAATCAATGAGGTTACAAGTTACAACCAGAGACCGTTAACACGGTCAAACCCCAAGAGAAAAGCAAAAAACTAAAGAAGACCGATGTCGCCGCCAATATCGCTTGGCGATATCGCCCTGTCTTCTTCCTCCTGGATCCGCCGCCTCCTACAACTGTTGTCGCTGCCTGGATCCACCACTGCACAGCCGGCCGCCGGGATGAGCCCGGCCAGATGTCGATCCGTCTGGATCGCCCGAACGTCGCCGCCTCTCTGTTGTCACTGGAGCCTGAAATCGCCGCCTTCTCCTAGAGTTATCTGCCGCCGCTGGACAGAACACGAAGCCGCCTGAAGCTCTCACTGCTCCCTCTAATGGCTCTCATGGATTTCTCCCTCTGGTTGCACACATGAAATAGCTGGGGGTGGGCTCATATTTATAGGATCAAGATCCAACATCAAATTAGCAAGATGATCTCCTATTAAGGAGATTGTCTTATTTCTCCTCATAAAGATATTCCAAATATAGGACTCCTCCAAAATTAGGAATTATGGAGGCACACAGATTGATGAGGTGTCACAATCCAATAATAATATATTCTCCTATTAATGATCTTCCTAAAAAATATTCCTAAATAGGTTTAGCCCGGATTAGGAATCGTGTCCTCCCACGGATCGATGACGTGTTGCGATCCTGACAATCCGGGAACAAGGATCGTGGAGGTGTCATAATCTCAACAGGTATTTAAGTTAAAAACTATCAAAGTTGAAACTGACAAAACTATCATTTTTTAATTTTTTCAAATACTACACAGTACTATTGAATGAATAAATAAACAATATTAAATCATAAAATACTAAATGATAAAAATCAAAATTGACTTAATACTTTATTTCTCTCTAATAAATGACAGATGCATGACAATTTTGTGGAAAAATTTCTACGACAACAATCAATTTACAGATACAGTTGATGCAGTATTAGAGACAGTATTTTGTACAAACACTGTTAAAGATGGAGGTATTTAAGGTAAATACTCATAAATTATACAGTACAACGCAGTAGTATTGGATGAAAAATATTGTATATTTAACCCTAGAAAACTATAACATATAAAGATCAAGAACTTGTTTAGTGGAACAGTAATAAATAGAAATGTTCAACAATTTCTTTGGCAATGAGAAATTGTCATACTTTTAATATTACTACAGTTATAAACATCAATAGTCTATGATTTAAATTCATTTTAAATCACAATTTCATTTAGGCAATAATAGGATGCAATAAAACTAAATTGAGATGACAAAACAGTCATTTTTTTACATTTGGGAATACTATACGATACTATTGGATGAAAAAATAATCAATATGAAATCATAAACTCTAGAGACAGTATTTTGTACAATCAGTACTTTGTACAATCTATTTATAGATACAAAAAGTTGGCACAATATTAGGGACAATATTTTGAACAAATACGATTAAATCTGGGGGTATTTAAGTTAAATACTCATAAATTTGACAGTACTAATGTGTAGTACTATATCACAGTAGTACTGTATGAAAAAACTTTACATTTAACTATCGAAAACTCTAGAGTTAAAGATCAACAACTTTTTAAGTGGAACATACTTTTAATATTATAACAGTTGCAAAAGTCAAGACTCCATAATTTAATTTCATTAAAGATCACAATTTTATTTAGCCAATAGGTAGATGCAAAAAATACTGTCAATTGTGATGGAATTTCCGCTTAATAATAGCAAATTTGAGAATACTGTGATCAGATATTGTTCCTTAACAAGAGAAGGAGAAAATGCGGCTTATAACCACCCCTAGAGGAAGAAGACGACTGGTGTAAGATTGTTTAGAGCGGAAACAAGTCAGTATGTCGGAGGAGGCGGTGGCTTAGTTGATGGATGAGTCGGAAAGAAGAGCGTAAAGGGTGGCGCCGCTGGAGGAAGGATACAGGATGAGCGATGTAGCCTACTGCTTGTAGGGTGGCGTAGCGTAAAGAGGATAAGCCGGGAACTGGCGCTTTAGGGTTTCACAAAAGGGAGAGGAGAGGTCGAAAGGTCAGGGAGGAAAAATTTTCTGAATGAATGGACTGGGTTCCACTCCACAATCTCTTATTTATTCTCCCACCTATTTCTAGGTGAGAGAAACTCACCTAAAATTTTCTCTGGCGCGGCCTATTGCGGCTTATTTGCTCTGATGAGGTTGGACAAAAATGACATTGTAATATCAAAATATTATGCCTCAAACTAGTTTTTTTATAACATTTGTGATATCAAATATATATTCTATGACAATGATATTGTCCAATCTCACCGGAACAAATAAGCTGCGATAAGCCGCTCCAAACACAGTCTTAATATGGAATTTAAATAGTTAGTCGAATAAATGGAATTCAAACTATATTATGTTATTTTTAATAACAATGGGTCATTAATGTCCTCATAGTGACAATACTTTGGTTTAGGTATAGTTAGCAACTATTGTTAAAAATATGGAAAACCAGAATGCGTGGGACTACAATATGGTCCTCAAACATTAATGTTGTGCAATATCAAAAGGATGAGTACAAAAATTGTCACTTTTTTGAAAAGATTGTTTAGTTTGTTTGGCTAAACGGCAAATGTTGCAATGGCTAAAGCCTAAAGGGAAGATGTAGCAATGCATGAAAGGAAATTCAGTAATTTTTGAGAAAGTAGGAATGAGATGACGAATCTTAGCAAGCAAAGGGTGTCTCATTGTTTTATGTTAAAGCTCGATGTTTTTGTGAATGGAAGTGGCATAATTGCCGGTGGATTTTTTATGGCGGGATTATAGTTCTGGAAATAAGACAATATAGATCTCTCATTTGTTTAACAATTACCACATTGATCTAATGTGAATGGTCCTAAAGATTACATGAGTCGTGATGGAAGAAAAAGAACAATTAGAATTGATGGGTTCCCCCTGAGTTTTCTTGAACTGAGGTGCGGGGGGGGGGGAGCATCCATGTGGGAAGAGGCACACACAAGCGCAACTGGCCCAAGTAACAATCCCACGCAGCGCAAGGGCAAGCATAAGCTAACATGGGCGAGCATAAGCTAACATGGGTGAGCATAGGCCAACATGGGCCAGCATGGGCGAACATGGGCGAACATAGCTGAGCATGAGTGAACATGGACGAACATGGGCGAGCATTGGCGGGCGTGGAAGTGCAAGGGAGAGCATGTGAGTGTAAGGGAGAGTGTAATGTGGTGAGGGAGGGAATGGCCACCAGCAAGGTTGAGCCCGGAGGATAGAGACGAACAAAGGGAGGAGAGAGACGAAAATTTAGATGAGAAAACATGACTTAAATTGTTGCACGATGTTTAATTATAGACATTTACATATTTATAGCTACTCTTCCTATTCGACCTTTGGTCATGCCAACTGGCGACAATTATTTACAACATTACATTTATTTGATATGCTTTGTCTATAGTGCAACACCCTCCTCTACATCCCCTGCCCTGCCCCATTTTGTCAATCGGTCATCACTTGGCTGACTGTAATCTCATCCGTCTTTATAATCGTGCCTTCAGGGTTTGGAATAAACCCTAAAACTTGATTCCTCCTTTTTCTGCTAGCGAGAGAATGACAATGGCGGGGAAACTTGGGAAGTTTTGCAGATGGTGGAGTAGAGTTATTGTCGCTCGCTGAGATCGGCATAGTCCGTTGCTGGTCTAATCCTCTCATCGGGTATCTATGTATCTTTTTTGTGACTCTTTCAGTAATTTTGGTTGGATGTCCAATCGTTTATCTCCTTGTTTATGTTGTGTTTATAGGATGATCTTCATTGTTTTATGACTTTAGGCTATAGATCTACGATGAACAACTTATATCCTCGTTAAACTGTTGATTTATAAGTAATGGGATGACAAATGAGTTTGCTTTATTTTTTCTTCCTTGTTGATAGCTGAGTTGGATGCTATATTTTGGTCTATAGATCTATCTTTGGTTGATCTTTATTATCTGGCTTAAAGACTTATGATGGATAGTATAAATCTTCATTAGTTTGTTGGCTTATAGCAATAAGGATGACATTATTGTTTTATTTTATTTTGTTTATCCCTATCTCGGGTCGATCTGGGCAATCACTACTCTTTGGTAGTTGCTGCCTTGTTTATTGCTTGATTCATCCTTGACACAGATCGATTTTTGCTGTAAATCTGAGTAGAAAAACACAAATCAATAATATTCAGATTATGTATATTAGTATGAATTGCCTCATCTGGCAATAATCCTTCCCAATGAATTAATCCTTGTTATACTCAATGACCATCTTGCATTGTCAAGCATTTTTCCAAAATTTCTGGTGGAAAATATGAAGATGAAACCTTAACTAGAAGAGCATGAATCTCGGTCATATTCTGCATTTTTAAAATAAGATTTAAGCAGACTAACGTGAAAGATAGGGTGAATTTTACTGGTGTTGGGAAGATCTAATTTATATGCCACTTCACCTATTTTCTCCAAAACTTTATAAGGCCCAAAATATCATAGCTGGAATCTTTTGCACTTATTTGTGTGCAGGGATAGTTAGCGATAGGGGTGTAGGTTCAATGATACTAAATCACACACCTGAAAAGAGATTTATCGTCTTCTTTTATCTACATATTTCTTCACTTTATTTTGTGTGTACTGTAATTGCTTATGTAGCTGTATATGCAGATGATCTCTGGTTATGATGTTTGATAATACATGGGTTATTGATACCCCACCTGTCGTACTGGCCAGGAAATTGGGTGGGGATCGAACAAACATGGCTTTATAGGGCGACATACCAGTTGCTGCATGATAACTGGTATTGTAGTAAAACTCGGCCACCTTAAAAGATGGGCCCAATGTGCTGGATGTTGATAAGTGAAAGTTCATAAGTATTGATTAATACATCGGTTGACTCGCTCAGTCTGACCATCTGTATGGGGATGGTAGGCCGAGTTGAAACAAAGTTTGTTATGTTATATCTAAAAAAAAGTCAACCATAATTTACTGAAAAAATGGAGTTTCGATATGAAATAATTATTTCGGGGAGTTTGTGAATTTTTTGCAGTAATCCCAAAAATCCTAGGCCACTATCGGCGTGGTATACTGGTTTGGAAGGGGCACAAAATGAGCCCTTTTGGATTACTTGTCTGCCATAACTAATATGGTTGTATAAGACTTTAATTTTAGTAGTTGCGTGATGAAATCGATAGAAATATCCGCGGTCAGGATTGGCAAAGTCTATAACTTGCCATAAGGTAAATCATTATGATCCTTTGACTTCTAGCAGACGTCACAGTGTTGGACATACTGATACACTTCTTTGTGCATATTTGGCCAATAGTTATCGTGCCAAGTGGTGATAAGTTGATGTAATACCCAAGTGTTAGCCAATTTCCTTATCATACTCTTCACTGATTAAAACTGTTCATAGAATGGAATCAGGAATGTATACTTTTTGTTTATAAAAAGTTTATCGTAGGTCATCACCTAATTAGGCATCGACGATGGGTCTTTTGCTAATTTTAAATAATAAGTTTTGAAGTTTCATCCCCTTGATATAAAGATAATAGATCTGAAACAAGATTTAAATATGTAAAGGATATATTTTGGAAACTATGTAAAGTGGCACCCTCTTCTAGGTCACAAACTTTAGACAAAACATAAGTTGTTGTTTCTTCCTTACCAGGATGATATTGGATAGAATAATTCCTAACATCTTAGATAAAAACTTTTAATATTCCAAAGTTATCTGAATTTGTGAATTAAAATTATGTAGGGTTTGGTGGTTTGTTAGAATAGTGAGTGCGGACCCAATTTAATAATGTCTCCATTTATTAAAGGCAGCAGTAACTGCTAATAGTTCTCTAGTATATGTAGATTTTATTTGGTCTTTAGGAGATAGTTATTCACAAAAATGTTTGATCGGATGACCCTTTTGAGTGAGAACCACTCCAATCCCTACTTGAGTTGCATCACATTCCAACGTAAATGGTATTGAAAAGTCTGGTAAGGTTAAAACCGGATCTGAATTAAGCAAAGCTTTGATATGTATAAAAGCATGCTCAATTAAATCAGACTAGTGAAACCCATCTTTAACTAACAGGTTTGTTAAAGAGTTGTTACTGTGGCGTATTGACGTATAAAACGTTTATAGTATCCCGCCAGCCCTAGGAAAGCGCATAGTTGTTTCTAGTTTTTGAGTATAGGCCACTCGTTAATTACATCTATTTTACTTGGATTAGGACAAACTCCTGCTGGTTAAATTATGTGTCCTAGAAATTCTACTGAAAAAGTGAGGAATGAACATTTTGACAGTTTTAGTGATAATTTGTGAACGTGTAACTAAGCTTAAATGGGAGATATGTGTATATTCAAAGGGACTATAAATGAGGATGTCATTAAAAATGACTACAAATCGACACGAAAAAGGTTTGAATATTACGTTCATGAGAGCTTGAAAAGTTGCTGGGGCATTCGTAAGGCCAAAATTCATTAAGAGAAATTAATATTGCCCATTATGAGTTTGAAATGTAGTTTTGTGCATATCCTTAGGGTTCATTCTAACCTAGTGATACTCGGAGTGGAGGTCTAATTTGGAAAAAAGTTTGGCTCTGTGGAGTTCATCCAGCAGCTCGTTGATCGTTGGCATAGGGAAACTGTCTTTAAGTGTTATAGTATTTAAGACTCGGTAGTCGATGCAAAAGTGCCACGTACCATCTTTCTTTTTGATAAGTAGAGCTGGTAAACTAAAGGTGGACGTGCTAGGATAGATCAACCCTTGTTCTAACATTTTGGCATGCAATTAATCATTCTACCTCATTTTTATGGAAATAAGGATATCGATATGGTCTGGCCTTTGTAGCTTTACTATTATCGATTAACGAAATTTTATAGTCTAGTGAACGGGATGATGGTAGACCGGAAGGTTTATCGAAGAGGGTCTAAACTTCCAAAAAATGTGATTTTAAGGGGGGCAAGTTGGATATTGGAGTATTAGTCGGTGTGGTATTAACCCGAAATTTTGACGACTCCATTTGTAAACAGGGTAGCATCGATTCGATCGAATCTTGCCTTGCTAATTTATTTATTTAGGAAGATGATACTATACCCGAATTTAAGGATTGGTCTCCCTTAATTACACAAGTGGTTTCCTAGCTAGTAGTTAAAAGACATTTCACTTTTAGCATAATCTGTTGTAATCGGACCCAAAGTTTCTAATCAATTAAGGCCTATAATAACATCAGCTCTATGCAGATTTGTAATTAACAGATCGATAGTAAAATTGATCCCTTGTATAATTAATAGCACCTGGGGATAGAATTCTTTACAGAACATGTTGCTACCATTACCCACATGGACTTTAAATGAGAAATAGATATTATTGATAATTTTAGGAAGATTGCTGCCCGTTTAGTGATAAAGTTATGTGTACTATCATTATCTAGAAAAATATGAATTATTGACTGTCAGATTTTGCCTTGAACCCTTTAAGGACTTTATTGGAAATGACCTCATTAGGGCTTTGACACTTATTTCCATACTGTCCCAATTTTCAGGTGTGTTTTCGTTTTCTGTAATAGGGATTAAGTCTTCTATATTATCCTCTTGGTCTGCCTCTAGAATATAAAGTGTGGATTTATTCTTACATTTATGCTTAGGTGAGTATCTTTCATCACATGTAAAGCATTGAACTTTTTCCCGACGGGCTTGTAATTCTAATGGGGGTTAAGTGCTTAATAAGTAATCGGTCTGGATGTTTAGGAATGGAAAGTTGAGTACCGGATTACTATGTGCGTGTAAGATTGGCCAATGTTTAGTTAGTCGTGGGTCTTCTAAACATTGATCTTCGAAAAATTTAGCCAATTTAAAAGTGTCACACTTGGATTTTGGATGAAGAGCAATAACTTCGCGTTTAATGTGTGGATTAAGTCTAGAAATAAAATTTTGTTTTAAGCTGTCCTGAGAAAAATAAACTTGACTGCTTAATATTTCAAGTGTATCTTGATAAGCAAAAATAGTAGTAAATTGTATTAATTTCATAACTTACCTAAAATATCTTCATTTTCAGATGGACCGAAATGGTCCAGAATGGCAGTCTTGAAGGTCTGTCAATCTGGACAAAGCCCATTTTATAACAGCTTCTTTCCTTAGGCTACCGCAACAATTAAAGATCTCAATTTATTACTGAATCATCTGAAGCGCCAGGTATAAACATTCAATAATCATATTTGCATGATAAAGTATAAAAAAAGTGCAGGAAAATAAAACATTTTATTTATTCTTATATTTGATATAATATAACATATTATCCAAAAGATAACTCTGCATATATGTATACAAAAGAAGGGTTTATCTCAAGTTCATGCCACATTTATAGACGAACTACATGACTACACCAAAATATATACATGAGCACCGGATCAAAAACTATACTACATGACACTACTGAAAGTAGAACTGAAACTTCTCGTGCGGGCAATTAGGATCACAACACCAAGCTTTGTGTGCATCCAGAACACCAAAAATGGTGGTGATGATGTCGATATATAGTCTGTACTTTTTTTCCTTGCGTGAAAGGGGCCTACTAATATTAGCGAGAGTAGAGCTGTCACAGTTCCGGTTTGGTTCTAGTTCTACTAAAACCGCGAACAAAACCGCTAAGGTAACAGTTCTTTAAATTAGAACCAAAATCTTTTTTGGTTTGACTAGTTCTGGTTCCAGAATAATTTTTAGAACTATCATGTAAATGGTTTCGATTACAGTTCAACAATAACCAAAACCAAACCGGTCACTAACGGTTTGGTCCGGTTATATACAGTTCGGTCCGGTTCCAATCGGTTTCAAGTAGAACCCAAACTTATTTTGGCAAAATGAATGAGGGAAATAAAAAAATAAAACCAGAGGCGAAATGTAAATCCATTTGGTTTTTTGCAAGGGCATCGAAGTCCGGGGCCCGAGAGTAGGAATTTTGCATTACTGCAATGGAGATTACTTTTTGGTTTAATATAGTAAGTAGTGCTGAAAGTTAAAAAATGAAATCGCAAAACCACAAAATTGCACAAGACCGCACCGATTATAAACCGTGTTGATATTAAACCGCACTGAATTGTTTGGTTATAGAGTCGCTTTGTTGGTTGCAAAACAGTATAGTTTGTAGTGCTATTTTTGGTAGTGCAAAATCGACAAAATCGTGTCGCACCATCTTCTTTGAGAGGGCCTAATATTCCAATCATTGCCAATGAGTGCAGTTACTTTAATTATTTTAGAAAATTGTATGAGTAAAATTAAAATTACATTGTATAATAGTATAAAAATCGAAAATACACTGCAAAAACCGACTCCAAACAACATGGTTTTGGTTTGGTGTGATTTTGTTCGGTCCAAAACCATCCTCTTTTAGTGCGATTACGGTTTGGTTTAAACCGCATCAGTTTCACTCATAATAGCATATATAAATATTATAGATAGATTATAAAAAATAACAATATAATAATATTATTAATAATAAATAATAATAATAAACAGGTTACGGTTTGGTTTTTCTTCTGTCCGGTTTGGATCGGGTCTAAAAATCTTGGAATCGCTTGAGACTTGTATGTTGCAGTTCCGGTTCTAGTACATTCCGGTCCGGATAATAAAATGAAAGATCCACACCCAGACCAATGTTCACGGTTCCAAAATTCAAACCGGAACCCAAATAATTCTCGAACGGTTAGGTTCGGTTCGGTTTGATTATTTGCGGTTCCAGTTCATTTACTATTTTTGGTTTTAAGTGACAGCTCTAAGCGGGAGTGGCCTCCTCCTTGCCATATATTAATTACATTTTCTATTAGTCAAAAGACTAAATGAATTTGTATTATTCTCTTGGTTATTTATGATTTCTTATTTGTTGTATTTGATAATTGTTATTTCGTATTGTGTTGTTATCTCGTTGTCTCTCATTCGCTTTCTTCTTTCTATTTCTTTTTTTTTATCTTGTCATTTCTTGTTCAATATCTATTTTATTATATTTACTTATAATTAAATGTGAAAAGTTGATTGTAAATACCTATTGTCTAAGTTGGCGGCGTCACAATTCTCGATTTATTATACCTTTCTACTAGACTTTAAAAAAATCGAACTTCTTGATTTCAGAGTTGCTTATCTTGCCAATCTATAATTTTGTAGGGCTTGGTAGGGCTTGAAAGGTCAGATTTAATTTGGATCTACTCAGAAGGAACTATTTTATTTGGATCGGCTACATATTTCCTCAAGGAAGACATGTGGAACACATCATGAAGATTCTAAAGATTATCAGATAAGACAAAACGATATGCCACATTGGCAATCCGTTCAGAGATTGGGAATGGTCCCACATATCTTGGACTAAGCTTTTTGAGTCGATGAAATCGTGAAGCCCCCTTGAAAGGTTTTACCTTAAGACATACTATGTCTCCCACATTAAACTTTACCTTTCGATGTCTGGCATTATAATGCTTTTGTTGTCTATCTTACGCTATTTTCAACCTTTCGTGTATAAGTGTAAGTTTATCATACATTTTATCCACTTGGTCCTTCTAGAATAACTTTTGTTCACCATCCTCAGCCATACTTAGCCGGATGCGACACCTCCGCCTATATAACGCTTCGAATGGTGTCATCTGAATACTTGACTGGTAGCAATTAATATAAGAAAATTCTACCAGGAACATGATCCTCGTAGATCGAGTAAGACCATCCTCAAGAGGTCTTCCAACATCTGAATGGTATGCTTAGATTGACCATAAGTTTGTGGGTGAAAAGTAGTACTAGATAATAATTTTGTTACCAATCTTTTTTGTACTAGCTTCCAATTATCTGATGTAAAACGTCCATCTCTATCAAAAATGATAGATCGGGGAATTCTATGATATTTCACAATAACATCAATATACAGGTCGACGAACCTTTTACTTGACCATTATTCTTCATGGGAATGAAATGTACAACTTTTGTTAATCGATCAATAATCACCCATATACCATTTACTTATAATTACGTATAATTAAATGAGAAAGGTTGATTGTAAATACATAGTGTCTAAGTTGGCAATGTCGATCCATAGTTTATATATTTTCTCTTGACGTAAAAGGAGTCTGCTTGTACTAGCGGGAGTAGCCTTCTCCTTTCCATGTTTTAATTACATTTTCTAATAGTCAAAAGACTAAATGAATTTTTATTGTTCCCTTGATTATTTATGATGTCTTATTTATGTATTTGATAATCGTTGTTTCGTATTGTCTTATTATCTCGTTGTCTCTCGTTTGATTTCTTCTTTCTATTTTTTGTTTATTATGTTGTCATCTCTTGTTCATTTTTTTTCATATACTTTAATTTGTGTACATACGTTTGTATTCATTTGGTATGAATTTTCCTATTCTTTTCTCTTCATTTATTCTTTTTATTATCGGGCAATGTTAAAAATATATTAGTATTTCTTTGCATTTATAAGGCACTCTTTTATTTTATCTGTGTGCATTTTTATATTCGCACACACATAAATCATTTACGTGTCTTTTCTTATTTGCATGCTTGATTTTATTTCATTTTACGTTGGGAGTATATTGATAAAGAAATTCTCATTCTCCAATCCATACTCGATTAAAGCAAGTGTATCTATCGAAATATAGTATAGGATATATAAATATCAAATTCGTATTAAAATTCGGGTTTGTTGAGTACTTCTACTTTAAGAAAAACAACTATTATTTTACCAATGAAAACTTAAGAATTAAAAGAAATTAAAATAAAGAATAAATTAAAAAACTAAAACTTGATCAAAACGCGCTTCAAGTAAAATATAAGAGATATTTTAGAACTTTTTAATCTATACAATGACCGCAAGGATTCTCATATTATGAATGTACTTCTCTCGAGGAATACACCCAACTGAGATTGAGAATATCAACCGAACTCTTGTTTTATAATCAATAACCTAATACTCGCATTACCGAGGTGAATCCTACAAAATAGGAAGAATCACGTCATCCTCTCTCGATGGTTGCATTCAACTTTCTTTATTTGTGAGTGATCTCTTTGTATGCATGAGCCTTTCGGTTAACTAGAATATGAAAATAGATACAAAAATTTACACATCGACATATGAACCCGATATTAATCACAAATAAATCTAAGGAGATCAAAAATATAAAAGAGAGAGATAATATTCCATTTAAAACTAGCAACGAACAAGATCTAAATATTATATTTACTTAACAAAATAAATAAAAATACATGAAATGAAAAAGACATTTGCATAAATAAAAGAAAATCTAAATTATATTTCATAAAAGGAAGATACATGAAATCAAAAAGTGCATAAATGAAAATTACATAAAAATTAAACTATGCTAAATAAAAGAAAAGTACAAGAAATAAAAGGCATGCTCTGTCCAAATGGACAAAGGAAGAGAGAGGGAAATATGAAGAGATTAGGCCACTATATACAGGCAAAGTGAAGGATGAAGGTGGAGGAATATATGGGGTTGGAATAATAACATCATTAAAGAGGAGGAGATAGTGGGTCCAAGGGGATTGAAGATGGAGGGGTAGAAGAAGAGTTGAAAGGCTACATTATAAGGGGGAGGAATATGGGCAGTCAACAATAAATGAGAGTATATGAAGAGATGACAACATCATTTAGAATTCATTTTCATGGGATTGAAGAGGCGTGGAGTACAAGTATTTTTTTATGGGAATAGGAGATGTACAACCATATTGAAGGGGAGTTGATGGGTTTAGGCCAAATTAAATGATGGAGAGGATGAGTTGTTAAGCTATTTGCATAAAAAAAAGGAGGTGGCAGGCAGCAGCAAATAAAGGAGAGGGTGGCATTATTAAATGAGTTTTATGGGAGGAAATGATTTTGGAGCCATAATAGTATATGGTGTGCATGAATCGAAATATCTGTATCATTGGATGGAGGTGGATGATGTGGATGGGCTGCTTGGAATATATGAATATAGCTGGCAGAAATATTGAGTGGAGACATTTACTTAGGAGGCATTGCATATATGAAATGGAGAGGGAATGAGGTGGCGTTGTGCATGGATGGAGAAATAAATATATGTGAATTAGGTGGGGCTTCATGGCTTCACGTTAAATGACATGCAAATAAATAAAAAGAGAATATATGAAATGACAGCCATATGGGGGGAGGGGTTTACATGGATGCATGGAGATATATAGGTGTGGTTCGACCATATTGGAGAGAGTGGCGAAGATGGTATTGTGCATGAGAATATTATGTGGATGATGAGGCAACATGTAATAAATGAAGAGTTCACATGAGTGTCCTTGTACGGAGCATGTAATAAATGAAGAGTTCACATGAGTGTCCTTGTACGGGTGCAATGAGACTTTGACTTTCTTGCTTTGGATGGGTGCAAATTGAACTCTCAGTTTGGCCAACGCGACAATTTCAGTAATATATCATTTTCAACGCAAGTAGTGTGAGCGCAACATTAATCCAACAAATTCAAAATAAAATTAAATTATTTCCCTAGCGCCTTCTTCCTTGATTGACCTCTTCACCCGAAGTACCGCCGATTTCTTTAAGCCGGTACCACGAACCACGACCACGAAGGTCGAAGGGACTCACCGCATTGGCATAAGACAAAGACATTTTGCAGCCTATTTCTTTGATTTGAGGAGGGGAACGAACGTAGCTAATTGGCAAAGAAGCTAGCTGGACTGAGCTGCTCTGTTTCATCGGTTTTGTTAATTGGCTTTAGGGTTTAGGGTTATATTAAAAAATATAAAAACAACCGATTTATAAAATAAAATATATAATATATTACTAATTTCTATTAAATATTAAACTAAATTATATAATAAAAATATGTATAATTTTTGTTTATCAAAGACCCTCATACTTGAGCATTTGTTATTTTAGAGCAAAAGTATGAAAAAGAAGTCATTAATAAAAAAATTTAACTAAACTAAAATTCTATTAAATCAAAAGAAATCAAGAAATAAAATTTAAGGATTCAAGAGTTAAGTCCTAAATTATGAAATTAAAATGAAAAGAGAGAAATATTTAGCCAAAACTTCTCAAATAAATTAACTAGCAATCAAAATTGGGTAATATTAGATTAAAATTATAAAACCCTTACTCTAAATCAACTTTGAAAAAAAAGCAACCTACTATTTATGCTCTCTTAATATTTTAATTTAAATTTAAGACAATTATATTGGCTAAAGAGTTTTGGGAAAAACAAGTCTTATGAAGAGATATTTGATTGAAAGTAATGAATCTTATTCTCTCACCTCACACTTTTTTTCCTTTTTTAATTTGTATATGTTTACCAAAAAATAATAAACTATTATCTTATCATTTTCCATGACATATAAGTAACTTTTTTTTTCTCTTCATCTATTTTCTTCTTTTGGCTTTGCATATGTTTACCATAGAATTTTGAATTCCCATGATATGCGATCTAATAATAAAATTAAAAAGGGGTAGGGGAAGGCTAAGGGGTTAAATATATTTTAGAAAATAAATTAAAATACTAGAGAGCAACTAAAAATAAATATGATCTTTTTTGAAATTTTTTTATAAGCTAAATACTAGAAAAGAAAATAGCATAAAAGGAACTGTAATACTAAAAAACTTTTTATATTTTGGAGTTTTCTTTTTTTGGAATAATAGAAAGGGAAAGACTCCCTCATACTTAAAATTAAACATTGTCCCCAATATTAAAATCTAAGTATGGAAGAAACAAAAGGAACAAAAACACAAACATAAAAAAATAGGAGAAAGGGGGAAAGATAGCACGTCCCTGATTTGGAGACGGGGGAGGCGGAGAGCCCACGAACACCTGCAAAAACACGTTAGAATAATAACAAACAAAACCAAATGCAAAACAAAAATAAAACAAACACAAGAAAATATTTTTTTAATTTTGTAAAAGTTTATAATTTTTTTATATTTTGAAGTTTTAAAATTATTTTTATTTTTTTGTGTTTTAAACTTCCTAAAAACAATAAAGAGAGAAAAGAGATTTTTTTGGTCACTTAAATTAGTTTTGGACTTCCCAAGGTCTACCCAGTGAAGGGCTCGCACGGTACTAGGAGATGTGATAGGGTGACATCCTAAATCTTCCTTTTCTAAGAATTTAGTTACAACTTTAAAAACAATTAGAGGGAGAAAAAGAAAAAAATGAAAAAGGTAAAAGTAATAGCATCTTCTCTTTTCAAAATATCAAAAAAAATCTCCCCAACAACCGCGATAAAAACTTGAATTAAAAATATAGCATAGGATATAAAAATATCTTCGTCATCTCTTTTTTTCTCATTCTTCAATCTATACACAATTAAAGCAAGTGTTTTTATCTAAATATAGCATAAGATAAAAAATATCAAGGTCGTATTAAAGCTCGGGTCTATCAAGTACTTCTACTTCAAGAAAAATAACTATTTTTTTATGGATAAAAACTTAAGGATTAAAAGAAATTAAAACTAAGATAAAAAAACTTAAACTTGAACAAAACTCGCTTTGAATAAAATATAAATGATATTTTAGAACTTTCTAATCTTTATATTGACCATGGGGATTCCTAAATAATGAGCGTGCCTCTCACGAGGAATACCCTCAACTGAGATTAAGAATATCAACCAAACTCTCATTCTATAATCGATAACTTAATACTCACATTACCAAGGTGAATCCTGCAAAATCAGAAGAATCATGTCATCGTATCTCAATGGTTGTGTCCAACACTCTTTATTCGTGAATGATCTCTTCGTACGTATGAGCTTTTCGGCTAACTAGAATATAAAAACAAATACAAAAGTCCACACATCGACATATGAACTCGATATTAATCACGAATAAATCTAAGGAGATCGAAAATATAAAAGAGAGAGATATTATTCCATTTAAAGCTAGAACCAAATAAGATCTAAATATTATATCTACTTAAAAAAATAAATAAAATGCATGAAATTAAAAGAGACATTTGCATAAGTAAAAGAAAATCTAAATTTTATTTCATAAAAGAAACATACATGAAATCAAAGAAGTGCATAAATGAAAATCACATAAAAATTAAACTAAGCTAAATAAAAGAAAAGTATAAGAAATAAAAGGCATGCTCTGCCCAAATAGATAGAGGAAGAGAGGGAGAGAGAGAGAGAGAGAGAGTGAAATATGAAGAGATTGGGCCACTATATATAGGCAAAGTGAAGGATTATGGTGGAAGAATATGTGGGGTTGGAATAATGACATCATTAAAGAGGGGGAGATAATAGATCCAAGGGGATGAAGATGGAGGGGTGGAAGAAGAGTTGAAAGGCCACATTATGAGGGGGGAGGAATAAGGGCTGTCAATAATAAATGAGAGTATATTAAGAGGCAACAACATCTTTTAGAATTCATTTGCATGGGATTGAAGAGGCGTGAAGCACAAGTATATTTTAATGGGAATAGGAGATGTACAACCATATTGAAGGGGGGCCTATGAATTTAGGCCAAATTAAATGATGGAGAGGATGAGTTTTTAGGATATTTGCGTGAAAAATAGAGATGGCAGGCAGCAACAAATAAAGGAGAGGGTGGCTGTATTAAATGAGTTTTATGGAGAGGAAATGATTATGGAGTCATAATAATAATAAGATGAGGAGATAGATCATTTAATTTATTGGAATAGAAGAGGATGTGTATGAATGGGAATCTCTGCAGCAGTGGAAGGAGATGGATGATGTGGATGGGCTACTTGGAATATATGAATGTGGCTGGCAGAAATATTGAGTGGCGGCATTTACTTAGGAGTCGTTATGTGCATGGAATTGAGAGGGGATGAGGTGGCGTTGAGCATGGAGGGAGAAATAAATGTAATGTTAATTTTGTGGGGTTGCATGGTTTCACGTGAAATGACTTGTCAATAAATAAAAAGATAATATATAAAATGACAGTCATATGGGGGAGGGGTTCACGTGGATGCATGGAGATATATAGGTGAGGTTCGACAATATTGGAGAGAGTAGTGAAGATGGTGTTGTATAAGAGAACATTATGTGGATGATGATGCGACATGCAGAAAATGAAGAGTTCATGTGAGTTGTCTTGCACAGGTGCGGCGAGACTTTGACTTTCTTGCTTTTGATGGGTGCAACTTGAACTCTCGAGCTTGGCCAACGTGACAATTTCAGTAATATGTCATTTTCAACACCAGGAGTGTGACCGCAACATTGATTCTACAAAATCAAAATTAAATTAAATCAGAACAAAAATATAAAAGCAACCGATTTATAAAATAAAATATATAATATTTTACTAATTTATATTAAATATTAAAATAAATTATATAATAAAAATATGTATAATTTATACGTATCAAATGCCCTCATACTTGAGTTTTTGCTATTCCAGAGCAAAAGTATGAAAAATAATACATTAATAAAAATTTTAATTAAACTAAAAATTTTATTAAATCAAAGGAAAGATAAAAATAAAATTTATGGATTCATGAGTTAAGTCCTAAATTATGAAATTAAAATGAAAAGAGAGAAAAATTTAGCCAAACTTCTCAAATAAATTAACTAGCGATCAAAATTGAGTAATTAACAAACAAAATTAGATTAAAATTATAAAAACTCTTACTCTAAATCAACTTAAGAAAAAATACAACCTATTACTTATGCTTTCATAATATTTTAATTTAAATTTAAGACAATTATATTGGCTAAAAGTTTTTTGGGGAAAACAATACTTATGAAGAGATTTTTAATTGGAAGTAATGAATTTTATCCTCTCACCTCACACTTTTTTTTAAAAAAAATTGTATATGTTTACCAAAAAATGATAGACTATTATTTTATCATTTTCCACGACATATAAGTAACTTTTTTTCTCTTCATCTTTTGTTTTCTTTTGGGGTTACATATGTTTACCAGAGAATTTTGAATTTTCATGACATATGATCTAATAATAAAATAAAAAAGGGTAGGAGAAGGCTAAGGGGTTAAACAAATTTTAGAAAACAAATTAAAATACTAGAGAATAATTACTATTAGATTAAACTTTTCTAAGAATCTAAAAGAATGAGGTAAAAATAATTAAAATCTAAAAGTGTTAAGCAAAATTACTACAAAATTGAAACCAATTAAAATATAAGAGAAAAAGTGCAAAATAAATTACTCTAATTAAATTAAAATCATAAGATATTACTTAAAATTAAATCACCTAAAAATTAAATCTATGACGACTGCTAAAAGTTAAAAAAGGAAATTTTGGGCAAGAAGAAACTTGTTATTAATAGTGATCAGTTTGCATAAGCCGCAGAACAAATACGATTTTTATTTACATCTAATATGGGATTAGGAGCAAGTCCATTGGAAATTTGTGCACAAATAGATTTTTTTCGTCTTGCTACTTTGTGGTAATTACTATATATGTTCAGAATGCTAAAGCTAGATTTCTCAAACTTTTTTTTAAGGTCGACTCCCACTTGCCGGATACTCGGAGTTGGACATTTCTTTCCGAGCGTGGAACTCGCTCGAAAAGAGCGGCGATTGTGTACAACACTGTATCCTGTCGAGTGGGATCCTCCCCAGGTAGTGGGTTAAGGGCGTGCTATGAGCGGTGATTTGGTGCAGTCCCGGTCGATGGATGCTTTTTATATATTTAAACATAAATATATAAAGTTTTTTTATATAAATATTTGATATAATTAAGGAGAGAATCGCAACGCCCCAAATTTAATCGTAGTTATTTTAGTGTGCGTTTAGTAGGCGTCGGTGGGCGGTTTGTGAGTTTTTGGTGTCCATTTAGGGGGTGTTCTGCGGTTAGCATTTTGGCTAGGGTTTAATATAAAGTAAAAAACTAAACCTAACCAAAAAGAGAGAGAGAGGAGGAGGGCGAAGGGCTCTAGGCAGAATCCCCAAATTTCTCCAGATCTACATTCGGGTAACTCTTCCTCCTGCTTCTCTAGAGGTGACCTCGATCCCTCCACAGCATTGGTGAGATGAAGACGAAGACGAAGAGATGGAGCTCGTCTACTACCTGCTCTTCAGCGGCCTGTTGGCGGTGGTGGCGCTGCTAGAGCTGAGCAAGAATAACAAGGATCGCGTTGCCACTTCCGCCGCCTTCAACTCCTTCAAAAATAACTATCTCGTCATTTATTCTCTAATGATGGCTAGAGATTGGTTGCATGGGCCTTATGTATACTTCCTCTACAGCTAGTACGGATTTGACAAGGGAGACATTGGCCGTCTCTTTATTGCTGGTTTTGGTTCTTCAATGTTGTTTGGAATCATACTTGGATCTCTAGCTGACAAACTAGGTCGGAAGAGGGCCTGTGTAGCATACTGCATAACTTATATTTCTTAGTTGTATCACAAAGCATTCTCTGCAGTATAAGATCTTAATGCTTGGCCGTATATTAGGTGGAATAGCTATATCACTGTTGTTTTCTGCCTTTGAATCATAACTTATTCCCGAGCACAATAAGAGGGGCTTTGAACCTCAGTGGCTATCCCTAACATTCTCAAAGGCTATATTTTTCGGCAATGGTCTAGTTGCCATCATCTCGGGGCGGTTTGCTAATGTGTTGGATGATAATTTGGGCTTCGGCCTTGTTTCCCCTTTCGATGCGGCGGCATGCTTCCTTGCAATTGGCATGGCAATCATCTTATCCTCCTGGAGTGAAAATTATAGAGATTCTTCTGATAGCAAGAGTCTACTTGCTCAATTTAAGGGTGATGTTATAGCCATTGCTTCTGATGAAAAGATTGCTCTTTTGGGTGCAATGCAATCACTGTTTGAAGGCTCTATGTATACCTTTATGTTTTTGTGGACTCCTGCTTTAAGCCCAAACGAAGAGAACATTCCTCTTGGATTTATCTCCGCCACCTTCATGCTTTCTTCAATGTTGGGGAGCTCTATTGCTTCCCGGTTACTTGCTCACTCCACGCCAAAAGTTGAAAGCTATATGCAGATCATTTTTGCAATCTCCGCACTCACCCTTCTCCTTCATATTCTCACCAATTTCCCGCTGCCTTCTGCTGGAGTTAAAGGCGGCAACATCTTATTTGCTGGCTGCATCCAACTCTTTGGCTTCTGTACCTTCTAGGCCTATGTCGGTATATTTTGGCCATCCATCATGAAGATGATATCTCAGTACATTCCCGAGGAAGCCAGAAGCACGATCATGAACTTTTTTTGCATTCCTCTCAATATATTTGTCTGTGTAGTTTTGTACAATGTGAATGCATCACCCATCACTGTCATGTTTGGCTTGTGGTCTATTTTACTCTTCATAGCTTCAGTTCTGCAGAGGCGGCTGATGGTGACTGCCGAGAGCTACAAAACAAGAGGAAGTATATTGTTAAGCTTTGCAGGAGTCTTGGATTCGAAGATAAGATGCCTGATTTTGTTAACAAACTGAGCAGTAAAGGGAAGCAACTTGATGTTGTCAAATTTCTCATTGAATTCAAGTTATTCAAAGAATGCCCTCCTGCTGAGCCAGGAAGAAGAGCCTTGGGGCTCGAGTTTGGCCGACCAATAGGAGGGGAGATCTTGAGTGGTCTTCTGGAGCTCGAACCATTGCGTCATCCATGAGAGAACAGAAACTACGCTCACTGGATGCCGAGCCTCTTGCGAGATGTTTAGTTGTGGCTTCGCTAAACACGCGTCAAGGGTAACGAAGTTTCTTCCTGGGCAGGTGAAGCCCTCAATTATCATATTTGCATGGAAGCTCCTCTCCACCCACGGGTGGGGGAAGAGGGCTCTCCGACGGGTCGATGTTTACATCCCAGCAGTTAATTGCATTTAGTATCCGGAAGCGTGAGTACAGATTTAGGCATGCTGTATGAAGCCCATCCGGATGTGTAATCCAGTTTAATGATGTTCTGGGGTTCCCGGAGAAGACTCTGAGGAAGTTGTATATTATCTATTTGCAGGGAACAAGCATCATAGCCCCGAAAAAGGGGTGGGTGCAATATTATTGGGTCGCTTTTAGTCAACTGATGTTTAGCTTATCGTCGCTTGTCGAGACGTCGGCGTTCAGGTGTTGCAGTATCAAGCGGGAAGTGGCGGGCTTAAGCTCAAGTTTGTGTCGGCCCTAGAAGGCCTAATTTGCTTATGTTGCCGGCCTACATGCCGAAGTACGGAATTTATATTCCTATAATTTAGAATGCTTGTGCTGTCATATGTATGTTATTTATTTTTTTGTCTCAGGCGAGCGGTATTCTCGTGAACTGCTCGCCCCGTGGGGAATTCAAGGTAAATTTACCGGGAAGCCCTCGAGAGTTTGATAGCCTTTCAAAACAACGAAGTTACGTTATTGGCGACCCAATTGGGGTTGCATAAGATAGAGCTGTCCGGCGAGGTTACGTCATCGGTAGGGCGGGTGAGGAGCATTTTGCATAAACCAAGGAGACACATTTGGGTAGGAGAAAGTTGGTCTTGAGATCCTCCTTAGATGTTTCGGTCGGCCAAGAGTGCCCTCCGAAGGTGTCTTAGCTCAGTCTTTGGCTTGGGAGGGGAAGAATTTGTTAGTCTTCCGGATATGCGGTGGGACCTCCACGCAGAGACCTTGGGTCTGTCCCTTGTGTTCCTAGTCTTGTGCCTAGATCGTTCGCTTGAGGGTAGTAGGTGCGCGGTCACCCCTCTTTTGGGACCCTGAACTCCACATAGGTCAATTTTTGGCTTCAACATTAACCGCAGGGATTCCCAAATTATAAACGTACCATTCTCGAGGAATATGCACGATTGAGATTAAGAATATCAACTAAACTCTCATTCTATAATCGATAACCTAATACTCGTATTACCGAGGTGAATCCCACAAAACCGGAAGAATCATGTCATCCTCTCTCGATAGTTGTGTTCTACTCTCTTTATTCGTAAGTGATCTCTTCGTAGGCATGAGCATTTCGGCTAACTAGAATATGAAAACAGATACAAATGACCTCACATTGACATATGAACCTAATATTAATCACGATAAATCTAAGGAGATCGAAAATATAAAAGAGAGGGATAATATTTCATTTAAAGCTAACAACGAACAAGATCTAAATATTATATCAACTTAACAAAATAAATAAAAATGCATGAAATGAAAAGAGACATTTGCATAAGTAAAAAAAATCTAAATTATATTTCATAAAAGGAACATACATGAAATCAAAGAAGTGCATAAATGAAATTACATAAAAATTAAACTAAGCTAAATAAAAGAAGAGTACAAGAAATAAAAGGCATGCTCTGCCCAAATAGACGGAGGAAGAGAGAGGGAAATATGAAGAGATTAGGCTACTATATATAGGCAAAGTGAAGGATAAAGGTGGAGGAATATGTGGGGTTGGAGTATTGGCATCATTAAAGAGGAGGAGATAATGGGTCTAAGGGAGATGAAGATGGAGGAGTAGAAGAAGAGTTGAAAGGCCACATTATGAGGGGGAAGAATATGGGTAATCAAAAATAAATGAGAGTATATAAAGAGATGGCAATATCATTTAGAATTCATTTGCATGGGATTGAAGAGGCATGAAGCACACATATATTTTAATGGGAATAGGAGATGTACGACCATATTGAAGGGGAGTTGATGGGTTTAGGCTAAATTAAATGATGGAGAGGATGAGTTGTCATGCTATTTGCATGGAACAAGGAGGTTGCTGGCAGTAACAAATAAAGAAGAGGGTAGTTGTATTAAATGAGTTTTATGGAGAGGAAATGATTATGGAGCCATGATAATAAGTTGAGGAGATAGATCATTTAATTTATTAGAATAGGAGAGGGTGTGCAGAATGGGAATAACTATAACATTGAATGGAGGTAGATAATGTGGATAGGCTGCTTAGAATATATGAATATAGCTACCAGAAATATTGAGTGGCAACATTTATTTAGGAGGCATTATATGCATGGAATGGTGAGGAATGAGGTGGCGTTGTGCATGGAGGGAGAAATAAATGTAATGTGAATTAGGTGAGGTTGCATAGTTTCACGTGAAATGACATGCAAATAAATAAAAAGAGAATATATGAAATGGCAGCCATATGGGGGAGGGATTCACCTGGATGCATGGAGATATATAGGTGAGGTTCAGCCATATTAGAGAGAGTGGAAAATATGGCGTTGTGCATGAGAATATCATGTGGATGATGAGGCGACATGCAACAAATGAAGAGTTCACATGAGTGGTCTTGCATGAGTGCAGTGAGACTTTGAATTTCTTGCCTTAGACTGGTGCAACCTGAACTCTCGAGCTTGGCCAATGCGATAACTTTAGTAATATGTCATTTTCAACGCCAGGAGTGCGATCACAACATTAATCATACAAAATCAAAATAAAATTAAATTCAAACAAAAATATAAAATAACCGATTTAAAAAATAAAATATATAATATATTACTAATTTATATTAAATATTAAACTAAATTATATAATAAAAATATGTCTAATTTCTACTTATCAGACATTCACCCCACCTCCACTAGTTGGGTATACCCTTAACATAGTCCAATTTATAACTTTATTAACGTGGTTTTTCCTTTTATTTTTTTCTAGCTTCTTTGCATTATCATTTGAACTCCTTAAACCATAAGGAATAAGAACTCATCGCGGCCTTTCAATTTCTTTTATCCCTCCTACTATCATCATTGCATCTCCTGCCTCCTTGGGGTGTCATTACCTATATTATATCATCTTAATAATTATCTAAAATTATCAAATTACGTCTTCCATTAATGTCGATAACACCACAAGTCATCTTTATGGATTCCACTTGACCTAATTGGGCCAAAGGAGTCTTAAATGGACTAGGGGTTTGTTGACCTAATTTTAAATAAGAGATTTTCACGAATTTAGTGAAGCGCAGAAATCCTTAGCCTCCAATTAGCAATTTGGAGCAAAAGGATAACATCTCCCTCGAAATAATTTCCACCCTAATGCCATGAGGATGCAGTTTTGCTCTAATTTGAGAGGTATGCATGCTAGAGGTCCTTTTTCATCCTTATACACACTTCTAAATTTTGACATCAACATTATGACACTTAGGGCTTCACTAAAATTTCTTAAAATCATGGATTAGGGCATGAGAATGTATTTCAGAACTTTTAGTCAGAAAAACTAAGAAGGAAACCTAAGAAATTAAACCCTAGGATTTCTTCCCTAATCAATCCATACAAAACTTCACATAAGAAAGAAGAGGAATGGAGAGAAAGGGATTACCTCTCAAATGAAGAAGAAACTACCTCACTTAGACTTCTCGTGTGAACTGTGAGAGAAATGACTAGCGGGCGTTGCATATTTCCTTCTTATCAAGCACTACTTCCTCCTGGAGTGAAACGCACGCATCCTTGTGGCATGAATCATGATTGAACTATTCGGTTCAATATTTCTCTTCACCTAATAGATGTTATTTAATTATATTAAAAATCATATTAATCTTATATCTATTTTTATTGTATTTACTTATAATTAAATGTGAAAGGTTGATTGTAAATACCTATTTTCTAAATTAGTGGCGTCATACATTTCGTAGCAATCCTTGAAACCACTGGGCACTGGCCTGTCCAAGTGCATAAAAGCGATGAATACATAATCCAAGGGGTTAACGTTGTGATACTTCAAAAACATTTATATTTTAAAGAACCATGTAGTTGGGTCGCTAGTTGAAAATGTGGGGCAATTAATTTTTGCGGGTGCATGGTTGTAGTTATCGATTCCTTTGCTTGAGCTTTCCGATTCTAAATTTGTTAGTTGTATGGATGACATTGGCAATTTCCATGTTGAAAGAATTGTGTAGTACTGGAGGTGTAATTGTTGGGCTAGCGATCAGCAAGGATCCTAGAAGACTTGATTGTGATGAATCTAAAATGTTGATAATCGAAGCCTGGAACTGGGGCAGTCCTGCACCTGGAAGTGGCTGTCTGTAGATGCTGGGTGAGGAAGAAGTGAGACCTAGTTGCTCGTTATTCTGAGCCATTACTGATGCCAACAAATCCTTGCGATTTGCTGGTACCATAGATTGTATAAACTTTTGTAAATCATTGTGGAGATCTTTAAATTCCAGGTAGAATGTTGTATGTGATTCTTGTAATTGTTCTTGCGTTTTCTAAAAGTTTGTTTGCTGCTGAGTGTGATTTGAGAACGTTGAATGCAAATTCTGTAGTTCTTGAGTAAACGTATCTTGGGTGTGCTTGATGGAGTCGCGAATAGACGTATGTTGAGCCATATAAACGGCATGACGACGATCAAGATCTAACCAAGTAATGGGTTTAGAGTAATCGGAGGTGGGTTGTGAGGTGGGGGTTGAAGGTCTCTCCATAAAGAGGTTGCTCAATAGAGAGCAAAAATTATAACGTGGTGGGAGAGGGAATGGCCGTCAGTAAGGCTGGGCCAAAAGGAGAGAGTTGAACAAAGGAAGGAGAGAGAAAAATTGAGAAGAGAAAACAAGACTTAAATTCATGCACACTATTTAATTACTTACATTTACATATTTATAGCTACTCTCCCTATTCGATCGTTGGTCATGCCAGTTGGTGATAATTATTTACAACATTACATTTATTTGATATTGCCCTGCTTATAACATAACATCCCCCTCTATAGCGAGCATGGGCGAGCATGGGCGAGCATGGGCGAGCATGGGCGAGCATGGGCGAGCATGGGCGAGCATGGGCGAGCATGGGCGAGCATGGGCGAGCATGGGCGAGCATGGGCGAGCATGGGAGAGCATGGGCGAGCATGGGCGAGCATGGGCGAGCATGGGCGAGCATGGGAGAGCATGGGTGAGCATGGGCGAGCATGGGCAAGCATGGGAGAGTAACTCACAAGTATGGTCGAGCAACTTGCAAGCATGGGCGAGCAGCTTGCGAGCATGGGTGAGTAGCCCTTACAAATTCGGCAAGTATCCAAAGCCCCAAGAGGTATTCTCACATACCCCTTAGGATTTGTCTATAAATAGACCCCCAATGGTACCAAGAATGGCACATTTGAAGAGATTGAGTCCCACAAGTTGATACTCGTCAAGTCTGTGCCTTCCTCGTACCTCACCCACCTTTTTGGTTGCGGAGGGGAAGTTTTTCCAAAACTTACGGGTACGTGGCAGGACCTCCCTGATGAGGCACCTAGGGTGTGCATGTAGACTTTTCTCTCTCCTGCTCTAGCCATCAAAATTATGACGTTTGACTGCAGAATCAGTAACCTTAGGCTGCAACTATGTCCGAATAATTGGAGTAGGGATTTTCCCGACTTCAACATCATCCATGACCATAAATTGTGGGGGTATTGATATGTCATTCTTTCTATTGGACTATCGAGTAGTCATCTTCAATGATTGGTAGTGGTTTCATGAGCAAAATTTCCCTCGGACAGGTTTGTAGAAGTCATTGATGTTAGAAATTTTCTATTTGGTAGACTCAATTCATCGAGATGTCTCGATAGAGTCGTACACGAAAATTAGAGACTATTAGGACTCCTACAAGTGCAAGTTAATTCAATCGCGCAAACGGTCGAAGCCTATGATAGGTGGGTTAGGTTGTCTCGTAATTTCATGTCGCAAACCCGGCCTCACACTTGACACATTGATGTTAGCATGATAAGTAAATCCTAATTAATTTGTGGGATTCATTGTAAAATGTGATTAATTAATTTTGAGAGTTATGGGGATTAATTTTGCCCCAATTTTGTAACTCTTAATTCAGGCTTCCTTATTAAGCATGGTGATTTACAGATTTTATTCATGCTAGTCTCACGGGTGAACAAGGGTGATAGGAGGTTATTTCTCTCTCTACATTGTGAGAAACCACTCATGTTGTCTTCTCCATTCGGAGCTTTCAAGAGGAAAGGGACAAAGACCCTTCTTTAGTTTTGGATCTTCTTCAGTTTTAGGAAGAGGATACAGGTGATGATTTTCTTAAGATTTTGGTTCCAGAAAAACTCAAGCCGACATCGATCTCTTGCATCACTGGATCTCAATCGCCGACCAGATATCATAGAAGTGGAAACAGGTGATGATGACTAGTAATTTAGTCATCATTTAAGGCTATTATCTTATTAGATATTTAAATAAATAATTATAGTTGTTTGTTAGTTTTATAAATTTCATAAAAATATTATTTTAAGTTTTAACTCATATATTTTCTATTTTGTAGGAATGTCGCAGGCTTGGGGGGAATTTCTGTACAATATCCCGCCGTCGTGTCCATGATTTTTATTTGAGACAGGTTTGTCAGCATGGAGCCCGGTCACCACCTTTGCAGTATGATTTAGGCCACCACCTTTGCATGCATGAAGCTCTCTTCCAAGCTCTCGGCCACCTCCACCTCCTCCACTATTCTCGCCTTCAATAATTAAGCTTCCACTATTCCCTTCTTCAACAATTAAGCCTCCAATAAAAGCCGGCCTCAGTTGCCTATACCAAGATTTTATTTTGCACCTATAAATAGGGCTGATTAGGATGGAGGAAGGGACATTGAAGGTTTTGGTCAGAAATTTAGAGTATTCATTTGGGTAGAAAATTCTAGTCTAGAAATTCGTATTGAGAATTGTTCATTCTGAGGAAGAAATCATTAGAGGTTTAGGCCTAATTTTATGAGTGAAAAAAGTTGTCATTTTCTGTGTTTAATTTAATTGTTCTTCTATAATCTTGTACATCTATTTGTAACCTCGTACATTTATCTCTTATAATCTTTTTTCGAATAGCAATAAAATTTCATCTCTATTTCACTTAAAATTTTATTCCAATTTCAAGTTATCTCTTGTCACTTTCATATTTTTTCATGATGTCGCATTTTTTATGATAATGATTTCATCATCTGCATGAGTAACTAATTTTTTTAGCACTCGATCGAGATGATCGGAGGATGAGAAAATATTGTTATGATTTTAGATTTGCTTCTCTTTAATTGTTGAACGCTTACGATTTACCTTTGATCAAAATTTCTATGGGGCTATATTGTTGATATATAGTTCTCATTTTGTTTTCGTTCTTTAGTTAGCCGAGAGGTTCGTAAGGCGAATCGATTGCTCATATGTAAAAGGAGTAGAATACAAGCCTCGAGAGAGGACGACATAACTCTTCCGGATTGGAGTAAAATCCAATAGCGAGGTTTACTACCTAAAGCAAGTCTTAGACGATGCGATTTGAGAATGAGAGTTCGATCGATACACCTAAGCTTAGTTGAATCTAATCCTCGAAAAAGGAGTGTTCATGCTTCGGGAACCTCCACGATCAAAGCCTCTTCAACAAGAGAACGACATGCTACTTTTATTCCGTATTTTCTATTTCTGAGGTGACTCAATGACCGGGTAGTAGCTTTTAAACCATCGAATTAATTCTGTTAACATCTCTAGTTTTTACTATTCTCAACCCAAACTCCAAGTTCTAATTGATAAGATAATAGTGATTTTCAAAGTAGAATTACTCAACCGCCACGAGTCTAATACGACATTGGTTTTTATAAACCTATACTACTTCTGATACGGTACACTTGTTGTTGTCAATTGCAGGCATAGTTTTGCGAATCAAGTTTTTGGCGTCGTTGTCGGGGACATGACCAATAATTTGAAAAAGAAACAATTATTAATTTTATCGCTTCTCTTCTTCTCACCCCTTTTCTCTCAAAATTTTTTAAAAAAGGAGCAACTTAAATTCTTGGAAAAGGAGGCTTGGACTTGTCATCCCAGCACACCTTCTAGTACCGGTGTGAACCCTTCATAGGGTAGATCTCAGGAAGTCCGGGACTAACTTAACCCATTTTTTGAAAAAAATCTATATATTTAACTATAATATTATAATAATACTATTATAATTCTTACTTTTCTTTCATCATCTTTTTCTCCTCTCTTTTCTTCTCTTTTAGTTTATGATCCGGAGAAACTCTCAACTAATTTTGGATTCTGTTTTGATCCGGAAATTGAGCGCACCTTGCAGTGACGTTTTCGATTTAGTGATCTACCAATAATTTGTGAAGAGTCAATCAGAGAAACTAATGAGGAACTAATGGAAGATCCCAACCATAACGAGGCCCCGCAACGGACCATGTCAAATTATGCGAAGCAAATTGGGAGGGAACACAATCTAGTATTATCTGCCCGACAGTGGCGAATAATAATTTTGAATTTAAAATGAGTATCATTCAGATGGTACAACAATCAGTTGTATTTGATGGCTTACCAGATGAAGATCCAAATTTACATCTGCTTAATTTTTTTTGAAATTTTTGATACGTTTAAAATTAATGTCATCACAAATTTCTGATATTAAGAGAATTAGCTCATCTTTTTGCACGCACAAAATTATGCTAGAAAATAATTCTCGCAGCACCATTCAACCTCAACGACGGCTAAACCCAAATATAAAGGACGTCATTAAGGCCAAAATTATAAAATTATTAGATGCGGGTATTATTTTCCAAATTTCGGATAGCGCTTGGGTTAGTCCGGTGCAAGTCGTGCCAAAGAAGGGGGAATTACGGTAGTTTCTAACAAAAATAATGAGTTGATCTCAACCCGTACTATTACGGATTGGTGGATGTGCATAGATTATAGAAAATTAAATGATGTCACCCGTAAGGGTCACTTCCCATTACCCTTCAATGATCAAATTTTAGAACGTCTCTCTGAACATTCTCATTATTGTTTTCTCGACGGTCTTTCAGGATATTTTCAAATCTTAATTTCGCCCGAGGACCAAGAGAAAACCACTTTTAATTGCCCGTTCGACACCTTCGCCTATCGTAGGATGCCTTTTGGTCTTTGTAATGCGTCGGCTACATTTCAAAAATGTATGTTGGTTATTTTCAATGAGTTAGTAGAGGATGTCATGGAGGTTTTTATGGATGATTTTTCTGTATTCGGCGATTCGTTTAAAAATTATCTTATAATCTTGATCATGTTCTTCAACGCTGCGAAGACACGAATTTGGCACTCAAATGGGAGAAGTGTCACTTTATGGTCCGAGAAGGATTGGTCCTCGGACATAAAGTATCAAGTAAGGGGATCAAGGTCGATTTGGCCAAGATTAAAGTCATAGAAAAACTTCCTCTGTCCACTAATATTAAATCTATTAGGAGTTTTTTAGGATAAACGAGATTCTATAGACGATTTATTCGAGATTTTTCAAAAATTACAAAACTTTTAACTCATCTTTTAGAAAAAGAATCCGCGTTTATTTTTGGTGATGAATGTTTGAAAGCTTTTGAAAAATAAAAAAGGAACTAATAAACTCGCCAATTTTAATTGCGTCGAATTGGACTTTACCGTTCGAAATCATGTGCGATGCGAGTGATTTTGTTGTATGGAATGTTTTAGGCCAACGTGTGAATAAATATTTTCACCCGATTTATTACGCAAGCAAAACACTCACGTCCGCTCAAGCTAATTATACAATGACGGAGAAAAAGAACTTTTGGCGATTGTTTTTGCATTTGATAAATTCAGTTCTTATTTAACGTTTTCAAAAGTTATTGTTTTTTCAGATCTTATTGAACAAAGGGGACGCCAAGCCCCGACTTTTGAGATGGGTTCTCCTATAGGAATTCAACTTGAAAAATTCGAGACAAGAAGGGAGCGGAGAACTTGGCGGTCAATCACCTCTCAATATTAGAGAATCTGGCTGCAGGAGCGCTAGTAGAGGCCGATATTGATGTCATATTCCCTGAAGAGCGCCTCCTCGCCGTCGATCAAGTAACAACTTCCTCCACCCCTTGGTATGCGGATTTTGTCAATTATTTAGTGGCACAGATCCTCCTAAAAGATTTTTCAAGCCAACAAAAGAAGAAATTCTTTTCAGACTTGAAAAAATATTTTTGGGAGGATCCCTTTTTATTTCGTGTCTTCACGGACCAAGTGGTAAGAATATGTGTATCGGGCAAGGAAGGCATCCCAATTTTGTGGCACTGCCACGAGGGACCGACAGGTGGACACTATCAAGCGAACCGGACTTCTAAGAAGGCGCTAGAGGCGGGCTTTTATTGGCCCACTATACAACCCCTTATCCGGCGAGTGGGGTCGGCATGAGCCAGACTGGCCAAGTCCAGCCCAAGACCCAGGCGAGCCAGGCCCGTGGCGTCGAGTGAGGCGAGCCAGGCCCGTGGTGTCGAGTGAGGCGAGCTCACTCAATGACTTCTACCGTAGCGCCGAGTGAGGCGAGCTCACTCCGCACCTTCTTCAGTGGCGTCGAGTGAGGCGAGCTCACTCAACGCTTTCTGCAGTTGCATTGAGTGAGGCGAGCTCACTCAACGCCTTCTGCCGTAGAGCCGAGTGAGGCGAGCTCACTCAACGCCTTCTGTCGTGGCATCGAGTGAGGCGAACTCCCTCAACGCCTTTTGTCTTGGCGTTGAGTGAAGTGAGCTCCCTCAACGCCTTGTCTTGGCGTCGAGTGAGGCGAGTTTGCTCATCGGTCGGCTTGCACCCGCCCTAAAGAGCTCGATAGTAGCTCCGACTCGCCCAAGCGGGGGGGGGGGGGGCATGTTGTTGAGGGGAGAGCTTGTACTCACCAAAGCCCCGTTCGTCGAGATCTGACCTTTTAGTGAGCTCGCGACATGCGGTTAGGGCAGGCCGAGCCCATGCCTTGGCATTGAGTGATGCTTCTCCACTCCCGCATTTGGCAAATAGTGGGCGGGTAGGGCCAGCCGGGCCCGTACTCGCCAAAGGCTGAGTAGAAGCGGCGAGTGCCAACCTCGTCAAGCACTTTCCATCCTTGCCGAGTAGAGATTGTTGGGGGCTACTCGCCCAGTAGTCTGTGAGGTGTTTTTACCATTTTACCCCCGCTGGCCTGCCCATAGCTGGTTGAAACAGCAGAATCTCGTTGTTGGCAGACTTAGGTGGGCTGCACATAGCTACTCAGAACAGTGGAGTTTGGTTGTTGGCAGGCCAGCCCAAGTGGTTTTCAGTAATTTCAGGTCGACAGAGGTTAGTTATTTACAGACCGTTTTCAGAAATATATAAATAGGACCCAATGGGTACCTCAGAAGGCATGCTTACTTATCTCTCAGTCTTCTAGCGCTTTCTGAGGTACTTTAGCCCGGCATTTGGCTAAGGTGGGGAAGCGCTCAGTGATCTTCCGGGTTTGTGGTGGGACCTCCGCGCTGGGCCCTTAGTCTAGTCCTTTGCTCTCTTTTCCTTGTTGTTTTTCTTGCAGGAGCGAAGTAGCTGCGCGACCACCCCTTCCCCAAGGGTGAACTCCACAAGAGACCGATTTTCGATTTCAACACCCACCTTATTCAAAGACGCTCACACCATTGTGAGTAAATATAATATGTGTCAACGGTCATGTAATATTTCTAACCGGGATGAAATGCCTCAAAATATATTTTTAGAATATAAAATTTTCGATTTATGAGGTTTAGATTTCGTAGGTCCAGTACCACCCTCTCACAATAATAAGTACATCTTTGTTGCAATCGACTACGTATCAAGGTGGGCAGAAGTGCAAGCTTTCCGCACTAATGGCACAAGAGTTGTTGTAAAATTTTTTAAAAAATTATTTTCTAGATTTTGCACACCACGTACGCTGATTATTGATAGGGCACTCATTTTTGTAATGGTTAACTTGCTAAAATTTTAGCTAAGTATGACATCACGCACAAACTCTCCACTGCCTATCACCCACAAGCAAATGGCCAAGTGGAGTAGTTAACCGAGAATTAAAAAGAATCTTATAAAAAATGGTGTCGGGTAATAGAAAGGATTGAACCCTAAAATTAGACGACGCTTTATGGGCTTATCGAATGACATATAAGACCGTCATCGATTTTACACCATACAGATTAGTCATCGAAAAAGCGTGTCATTTACGGGTGGAATTAGAACATCGTGCATATTGGGCATTTAAATTTTTAAATCTAGATTTAAACTTAGCCTCTGAACAAAGAAAGTTCTAATTAAATGAGTTAGATGAGTAACGTGCAAACACCTATAAAAATAATAAATTTTATAAAGAGCGTATGAAGTTTTATTACCATAAAAAAATTAAATATCCAAAATCTTGTTCACTGGGGGATCTAGTCCTTCTATATAACTCACGTTTAAGGCTTTTTCCCGAAAAACTGAAGTCCTGATGGTCCGGCCCCTTATAGTAAAAGAGGTTTGGCCATATGGGACTGTGCTAATAGAACACCCGAAAAATAACTCATTCAAGGTTAATGGGCACCGATTAAAATTATATCACCCCGACGACCCCTCAACCAGAAAAATTGAATCACTTAACCTTCCAAACTTAAAAAAAATGCCACTTAGTCAAGCTACGTGACTCTAAACAAAGCGCTTGTGGGAGGCACCACATAATTATCTTTTCTTATATTTGTTGTTTCTCTTGTCTTAATATATTTTACAGGATTTTTTTAATAGATATGGGTGGCAACCCTGACGACTAATCAGGGAAGTCTTCTTATAACATCTTTTTAGCATCGTTTTAATTTAGTTTAATTCACACACTTAGTTTTAAATATTGGGGATAATGTTTAATTTTAAGTATAAAGGTGTGTGTGTAGTTTAAATTTTTCAACTTCATACTTTGTTTTAAACAGTGGGAACAATGTCTACTTCTAAGTATGGAGGGATAACCTAATTTAATAAACTTTTTTTTTAAAGGGCTTATTTTTTGAAAAAAGATTTCATTAAACAATTTCTAGCCCTTACTTAGTTGACTAGAGAGTCTAAGCATCTCCTTCAAGCGATGCACTCACATCTCGCAAAGGCGAAAGAGAATATGTGCTTAGCTCAACTAAGGAAAGGGCTAGAGAGCCAGGGGCTTTCATACCCTCTCACAGTTTGACCATTTCTCCTATTGTTGCAGGCTAATGTGCCTAAGCAGCATAACAAGGATAAGGGGGCACTTCACTAGAAGGATAGTTGCCTACTACTAAGCCAGGCAGGGTAAAGGGCTAGCTAGTATAAGCGAGTTCATTTATAATGCTTCTAGTCAAATGCATGTGTTTGAGTAGTATTAGTGTAGATTTAAATTCTTGACATATATTTAAAATTATGATTTCTTTTAATTTGCACAGCAGGAATTTATTTTACTTCTAATTTGAATTCGATTTTATCCAAAAGTATTTAAGGTGAGTGTGTAGAAGATCGTTAGAAAGCTATTACTCTACTCAAATGGAAGGGTGTCCTTTCTCGATATCTAGAATTGGTCCTTAGCTATCTTCAAAACATTTGCACTTTAGAATAATTAATCTTATGGAAATGATTTAGGCCTTTCTTTGGATAGTTTGAGCCCTTATATCCAATCCTAAAATTACTACCTTTATTGACACAAATTTGAGTCGTCTTATCCTTTTATTTTGATCCACCCTCACCATTTCGCCACCAAAACCAAAAAAAACCCAAACCCAAATATACACTTAAATTTTGAGCTAAATTATTGAAATATGATTGTTGAATTAAAAAAGCAAAGTTTTATAGTGATATGCAGTCTAGGTATGCACATGCATACTTGGAATGATCCTAACTATGAAGGAAAAATATATGGGCGTTGATTCAAAAAAAATCATAGTGATATATGGCCTAGGTATGCACATGCATACTTGGAATGATCCCAACTATGAAAAGAAAATTCTCATAATGATATGCGACTTAGGTATGCACATACATACTTGAAATGATCTCAATTATGAAGAAAAAGAGAAATAAAATTTTAGCTCAAAACTCTTTGTTTAAGTGGAATACACCTTCATGTTTATCATTGTTTACCTCGCCTTTAAACCCAAGCCTTAAGTTACATCATATCTAAGTCCTAAAAATCCATAGAGTTGATTTAGAATGAAGTGTAGTGGAGAAGATACAACGGGAAATCCTATGGCCATCATCATTGATGGATTTCATTGGAGGCCACTCCGAGCGTCAATATCTAGTAATTAAAATCTCAGCGATCACACTATTTTCTACCTTTACATAACTTTGATATTAACTGATCGATTTTTTTTAAAAAGTATTAATAAACAAATGAAATGCATTCTTATTATTTCATAAATTAGTATTTATGCCAAGAACGTTTGTCTACTAAAATATCTATGCACGCCAGCATAAGATTTCACATTTTACTCTCCAGCTTTCGAAACTCTAGCTAGCATTTGATTTTTCTACCTTTACGAAGAATGGGTTTGCTCGGGACGAACAACGAGCAAATATGAAGGTGTTTGATGACCAGTAATTTAGTCATCATTTAAGGCTATTATCTTATTAGATATTAAAATAAATAATTGCAGTTGTTCGTTATTTTCATAAAAAATTTGTAAAAAAAATATTTTATGTTCTAACTCGTATATTTTCTGTTTTGTAGGAATGCGGCAGGCCTAAGGGAAATTTCTGTGCAATATCCCGTTGTCACGTCCATGATTTTTATCCGAGATAGGTTTGTCAGCATGGAGCCCGGTCACCACCATTGCATGCATGAAGCTCTAGCTCTTCGAAGCTCTCGGCAACCTCCACTTCCTCCACTATTCTCTCCTTCAACAATTAAGCCTCCACTATTCCCGCCTTCAAAAATTAAGCCTCCACTATTCCCGCCTTTAATAATTAAGCCTCCAATAAAAGCCGACCTCAATTGCCTATACCAGGATTTTATTTTGCACCAATAAATATGGCTACTTAGGATGAAGGAAGGGACATTGAAGGTTTTGGTCAAAAATTTAGAGTACTCATTTGGGTATAAAATTCTAGTCCAGAAATTCGTTTTGAGAGTTGTTCATTCCGAGGAAGAAATTAATGGAGGTTTAGGCCGAATTTTGTGAGTGAAAAAAGTTGTCATTTTCTATATTTAATTTTGTTGTTCTTCTATAATCTTGTACGTCTATTTGTAACTTAGCACATTTATCCCTTATAATCTTTTTTCGAATAGCAATAAAATTTAATCTCTATTTCACTTAAAATTTATTCCTATTTCAAGTTCTCTCTTATCACTTATCGTACTTTTTCATGATGTTGCATTTTTTATAATAATGATTCTATCATCTCCATTAGTAACTAATTCATTTAGTACGATCAAGATGATCCAAGGATGAGATAATATTGTTATGATTTTAGATTTGCTTCTCTTTAATTATTGAACGCCTACAATTTACCTCTGATCAAAATTTCTAAGGGGATATATCGTTGATATATAGTTCTCATTTTGTTTTTGTTCTTTTGTTAGTCGAGCGGCTCGTAATACGAATCGATCACTCATAGGTAAAAGGAGTAGAACGCAACCCTCGAGAGAGGACGACGTAACTCTTCCGAATTGGAGTAAAATCCAATAGCGAGGTTCACTATCTAAAGCAAGTCTTAGGCGATGCAATTTGAGAACGAGAGTATGGTCGATACACCTAAGCTTAGTTGAATCTAATCCTCGAAAGAAGAGTGTTCATGCTTCGGGAACCTTCACGGTCAAAGCCTCTTCAACAAGAGAATTGCATGCTACTTTCATTCCATATTTTCTATTTTCGAGGTGATTTAAAGATCGGGTACCAGCTTTTAAACCGTCAAATTAATTCTGTTAACATCTCTAGTTTTTAATATTCGCAATCCAAACTCCAAGTTCTAATTGATAAGATAATAGTGATTTTCAAAGTAGAATTACTCAACCGCCCCGAGTCTAATACGACCTTGGTTTTTATAAACCTATACTACTTTCGATACGGTATACTTGTCGTTGTCTATTGCAGGTATAGTTTTGCGCATCAGACGACAATTCTTGCTCAAGCCAGAACAACTTCTTCATCAAGGTTGCCACCCAAGAAACCTATTCCCTATTCAGATTAGGAGGGATACTATGTCGGCGAGCTGTTTTCTTCTTCACTAGATAAATTTGCTCTCTCTTGCAGATTCTAAAATCTACTGGTAAATCATGCTTAATGTTTATATTGCACGATTTATTTTAACTAATTCATAACTAGAGAATTAGAGCCCGTTTGTTTGCGTCGTTTTCACAACCGATTTTCGTTCTGAGTTTTTGCAATCCCAATGTCGTTGCTTGTTTGCCTCTATTTTGATTTGTTTTGATTTTGACCCAAAATCATACCGTTTTCACTCCTTTGTTAAACACTCCCCTTCAAAATGTTGGTGATATTTTGTTGACTGGGTCAACTTATATTTTATGCTTTTTATTATTATTATCTTTTGTATTTATCTTTAAGCGAAGGAGAGAGAAAAGGTGATGGGAATGACATTTAATGTGAGTGTCACGTGTCGTTTTCATATTGGGTATGTTAGCCTATATAAAGGCTTGTTGTGTACATTTCTTGTTGTTGAAAATTGAAGAAAGCTTGAATCCCCTTCTCCCTCCCTTCCGGTGAAGCGCCGCAGCGCTAAAGCTTGTCTAAAAGTTTTTTTTCATTTTTGCATGCATCAGCAGTAGCTTATACCTACCACAGGAGGATCTCGCCCGATTGCCCGCTAAGGTCTCGCCACTCTAGCCTTCTGGTGGTAGCCATCTCGCCGGTGGATTTCTCGTCGAGCACCGAAGGAGCACTCGCCAGCCACAACTCTAGCCGTGTGATCTTGCCGCCTACCCGTCTCGCCATGTGATCTCACCGCCTACCCGTCTCGCTGTGTGATCTCATCGCCTATTCGACTCGCCGTAATGATCTCGCCGGGAGATGTTCTCGCTAGAAATTTTGGAGCAGTAGCGTTTGTGTTGTATCGGGTTGGAGAGCAGAGGGAGTAGGTCCCAAGTTTTGTGTGCGAGCCTATCCACGTTCCCAACAAGTGGTATCAGAGGGAGGTTGGATCCCCTTGAAGGGTTAGTGACTAGAGGAGATGGAGATGGGAAGTGTCATGCCGGGGCAAGTCCCCAAGTTGACAAACACCAATTATGGGAACTGGAGTATCCAGATGAGGGTGTTACTCACCTCGAAAGAGTTATGGGAGATAGTCAAGGAAGGCTATGAGGAGCTTACTACAAAAACAGAGGCGACGTTGACTAACGCGCAAAGGACGGCATTGACAGAGTCAAAGAAGAGAGATAAGAAGGCATTGTTCTTGCTATACCAAGGTATCGATGAGGCAACCTTTGAGAAAATCTCAAACACGAGAAGCTCGAAGGAGGCATAAGAGGTTTTGCAACGCTCCATGCAAGGGGTTGATAAGGATAAGAAGGTGAAGCTATAGTCCGTTCAAGCACAGTATGAAGTGATGAAGATGCAGAGTTCTAAGAAGGTCGGAGATTATGTGACCCGTCTACGGATGCTCACAAATGAGATGAAATGAAATGGAGAGACGATAGATGACGTGAGCCTCATAGAGAAGCTCTTGCGGTCTATGTCAAAGAAGTTTCGTCATGTTTTGGTGGCGATTCAGGAGTCAAAAGATCTCACCCTGGTGTTCGTGGATGAGCTTGTTGGCTCCCTACAAGCTCATGAGTACCACATATTGCAAGATGAAGAAGAGTCAAGTGGCTTGGGTAAAGCACTCCAGACTCAGTTGAATTTTGGAGAGAGCTCTGGAAGAGGAGGAGGCCAGTGAGGTCGAGGCTACCAAGGAAAAGGTAGAGTAAGAAGAGGAGGAAGAGACCAAGGAAAAAATTAAGGCCACCAGAGAGAGGCGGAGCAACCTCAAGGAGGAATACATGAAGGAAGAGGAATAGGAAGTGGCCGAGGAAGAGGCCGAGGTGATATGTCCCAAGTACAGTGTTATAACTTTAACCATTTTGGGCACATGAGCTATGATTGTTGGGCTCCGAGAAAGAGAGAAGAGACCAACCACTATGCAGAAGCAAGCAACACGGGTGGTGACCCAATGATGTTCTTGACTTTCAGAGAAGCTGAAGGAGGAAGGAATGAGGTGCGGTACTTGTACAAGGGAGCAAGTAACGATATGTGTGGAGAGAAGGAGCTATTCACCAACCTTGAGCCAAATGTTGGTGAGGTCAGTTTTGGAGATGCTTCGAAGATCTCGGTGAAAGGAAGAGGGTTGATAGCCGTCACCCTGAATGGAGAGAAGGTGCACCTCAATGATGTGTTCTATGTGCCAGGCTTGAAGAGTAACATCTTAAGCCTTGGGCAGCTGGTGGAGAAAGGGTACTGTGTGCAGTTGAAGGATGGGTCCTTGGTCATGAAGGACCATCAAGGAAGAGAGGTAGTGAAGGTGAAGATGATGATGAATTGTCTCTTTACGCTAAGGATGGATACTGAGGAGAAGGCGTGCCTGGTGAGAACTTAGGAAGAAGAAGAAGCCTGGTTATGGCATCACAGGATGGGTCATTTGGGCTTCATTGGCTTGAAGCTCTTATCTCATTCTAAGATGGTGGAAGGTCTGCCCATGATTTCACCACCACAAAATATCTGTGAGGCGTGCACGAAGGGAAAATAGAAGAGGCAGACGTTCGAAGGTGGCAAGTCCCGAAGGGCAAGGAGGCAGCTTGAACTAGTTCACTCGGACATTGCTGGTCTGTTTGAGACTACCTCAGTTGGTGGGAGCAAGTACTATATCACCTTCACCGATGAGTTCGGTCAGAAGTGTTGGGTGAATTTATTGAAAAAGAAATCTGAGGCCCTTGACAGGTTCAAGGAGTTCAAGGAGATGGAGGAGAAGGAGAGTGGGAAACTATTGAAGGTGCTGAGGACAGATAGAGGTGGGGAGTACACCTTTGGGCTATTTGATGAGTGTTGTAGAGAGTGTGGGATATCTCACCAATTGAAGACGACCTACTCACCTCAGCAGAACGGAGTCGCGGAGAGGAAGAACCTAACCATCATGAATATGGCAAGGAGTATGGTAAAAGGCAAGGGATTACCAAAGATTTTCTGGGCAGAAGCAGTGCAATGTGCTGTGTACTTGCTTAACAGGTGCCCAACGAAGAGCATGAAGTTCATGACTCCATTCGAAGCTTAGAGTGGATGGAAGCCGAGTGTGAAACACCTGAGGGTCTTTGGGTGTGTGGCTTATGCCCATGTACCGGACCAGAGGAGGAAGAAACTTGATGATAAAAGTGAGAAGTGCATCTTTGTGGGCTACGCTTCGATGAGCAAGGCTTACAAGTTGTACAACCCAGTGACAGAGAAGGTGATAATCTCAAGGGATGTCATTTTCTAGGAGGATAGCTGCTGGAGCTGGGATGAGAAGGTGAGAAGCATCAAGGGGATGTTCTTTGATGACGATGAAGAGGAAGGTGGTCACGAAGCAGAAGCTGAGGTTGGTGGAGCTGAGCCAGCATCACCACCAAGTGGAGAGTCAGGGGGAGCTCCTACTCCCTACTCTAGTGGAGCAAGCACAAGTGAAGGCAGTTCTAGTGAAGCTAACACTAGCAGGGGCAAGGATGATCGTCCTCAACCTAGGATGAGTAGGTTGGAGGAGATCTATGAGGAGACGACACCGACACTTAATAATTTTTCTTTATATTGTGTCTTAGCAGATTGCGTGTCGCACTCATATGATGAAGTAGCCCGAGAAAAAACTTGGAGGAAGGCGATGGATGAGGAGATAACATCCATTAAGAAGAATGATACCTGGAAGCTGGTAGACCCTCCAACTGGCCACAAACCCCTCGAGGTGAAGTGGGTCTACAAAGTGAAGAGGAACAAGGATGGAGAAGTGGAGAAGCACAAGGTGAGACTCATCGTGAAGGGCTATAGGCAAGTCCAAGTAGTGGACTACGACGAGGTATTTGCACTAGTGGCGCAGATTGACACCATCAGGTTGATCATCTCACTGGAAACTCACTATGGGTGGAAGATCTTGCAGATGGATGCGGTGTCCGCCTACCTGAATGGTTACTTGGAGGAAGATGTGTACATCGAGCAGCCTCCCAGATATGTTGTGAAGGGACAAGAGAGGAAGGTGTGCAAACTGGACAAAGAACTGTATGGACTGAAGCAAGGTGCTCGTGCTTGGAATGGGAGGATAGATGTATACCTCCAGAGGAATGGCTACATGATGCGTCCTCATGAATATGCTCTCTACACGAAGGTGGAGAAAAATGGACATATGATGATCATATGTCTATACGTAGACGATATGATATTCACAGGCAACAACCCTACCATGTTTGAGGAGTTCAAGAGAATGATGAAAAAGGAGTTTGAGATGACTGACCTGGGAGAGCTCAACTACTTCCTAGGTGTGGAGGTGCAGCAGAGTGAAGATGGTGTCTTCATCTCGCAAAAGAAGTACGCTGAGGAGATCTTGAAGAAGTTCAGGATGGAGGATAGCAAGGCTATCTCCACTCCCGCTGATCCATGGTTAAAGTTGAGGAAGGACTCGAAGGAGGGAGCAGTCAACTCTACGTTGTTCAAGAGCCTAGTCGGAAGTCTACGCTACCTGACCTTCATCAGGCCTGATATTATGTACGATGTTGGAGTGGTGAGCAGGTACATGGAGGAGCCGAAGCAGGACCACTTCTCGGCAGCGAAGAGGATCCTAAGATATGCGAACAGGACGAGAGGTCATGGCCTGAAGTACTCTACAATAGAGGAGTTGAAGTTGGTTGCGTACTCGGACAGTGATTACGGTAGAGACGTGAATGATCGGAAGAGCACTTCTGAGTATGCTTTCCATGTGGGAACATGAGTGTTCTCATGGAGCTCGAAGAAGCAGGCAACGATTGCCATGTCATCTGTGAAGCGGAGTATATAGCAGCAGCGGCCTGTACCTGCCAGGCGATTTGGCTAAGGAACCTCTTGGAGGAGCTACATCATCCGCAGGATGGCTCTATGACGATGTATGTTGATAACATGTTGGCCATCCAGCTCGCGAAGAATCCTATGCTACATGGGCGTAGCAAGCACATCGAGACGAGGTACCACTTCCTCCGTGAGCAGGTGAAGCAGAAGACGGTTAAAGTAGTGTATTGCACAACCGGAGAGCAGATTGCGGATATCTTCACAAAGGCTTTGAAGGTGGAGACGTTCCTGAATTTCAAAGGCAAACTCGGCATGTGCTGCCAAGTTTTAGGGGATGTTTGTTGGTGATATTGTGTTGACTGGGTAACCTTATTTTTTTATGCTCTTGATTATTATTATCTTTTGTATTTGTCTTTAAGCGGAGGAGAGAGAAAAGGTGATGGGAATGACATTTAATGTGAGTGCCACGTGTCGTTTTCATATTGGGTATGTTAGCCTATATAAAGGCTTATTGTTGTGCATTTCTTGTTGTTTAAAATTGAAGAAAGCTTGAATCCCCTTCTCCCTCCCTTCCGGTGAAGCGTCGCAGCGCTAAAGCTTGTCTTAAAGTTTTTTTTCGTTTTTGCATGCAGCAGCAGTAGCCTATACCTACCACAAGAGGATCTCGCCCGACTGCCCGCTAAGGTCTCGCCACTCTAGCCTGTTGGTGGTAGCCATCCCGCCGGGCACCGAAGGAGCACTCGCCATCCGCAGCTCTCGCCGTGTGATCTCGCTGCCTACCCATCTCGCCGCCTACCCATCTCGCGGTGTGATCTCGCCGCCTACCCGTCTCGCCGTGTGATCTCGCCACCTACCCGACTCGTCGTAGTGATCTCGCCAGGAGGTGTTCTCGCTGGAAATTTTGGAGTAGTAGTGTTTGGGTTGTATCGGGTTGGAGAGCAGAGGGAGTAGGTCCCAAGTTTTGTGTGCGAGCCTATCCACGTTCCCAACACAAAATAGACTAGGGAGATCTGTTTTGGTTGGTTTTGAGAATAGGCAAGCTCGCCATACACGGAAGAGAAAAGATCCCTCCTCAGACAGGCGATCTTCTCCGACGGGCCACGAAAGAGAAAAGCTCCCTCAGATTCTGGAACTGTTCTTCTCCGACATAAAAGCTCTCTCAGATCGCAGCAACCCTCAGATTCCGGCACCGCTCTTCTCCGACAGGCGATAGAAGAGAAAAGCCCCCTCAGATTCCGGCATCGTTCTTCTCCGACAGAAAAGCTCCCTCAGATAAGTTCCCTCATATCACAACAACCCTCAGTTTTCGTCATCGCTCCTCTCCGACAGGCGATGGAATATAAAAGCGCCACATTTCGTTTGCATCGTTCTTCTTGAAGAGGCGGAGCAAGCCCCTCTAGATTCTGGCATTGTTCTTTGCATTGTCCAGAAAATAAAGAAGAAGAACATCAAGTAGAACCAGAGGAAGAAAATAAAGAAGAAGAATAGCAAGTTGCATCCTTTTTTGTCTGCATATATTTGACACAAACTCATGCTACAAACAAACATATAAACGAACTTGAAAACCATGCTACAAACAAATATAAGTTTTTGTCTTGCCCCAAAACGAAAACACATGATTCTTTTTGTTTTGGAGCAAAACAAAAACCGAATATGAAAACGGTGCAAACGAACAAGCCTTTAGCCATATTTTGGTGCCGTAAATCTCAATAGGTTTCATAGCAATGTCTATGATTGGCAAGCATGCCATTGATTTCCAATATCAAATCAAGTGTTTTGTTTAGACATGTATATATTTTGTGTTAATTTTTGTTGTTGTAGATAATCTTGTATGTTAGTGGATTCCGCTAATGCCACGGACTTTATAAGGAATACATATTGCGGCTATTGTAGATATCCTCCATAGTCAAGAGCAAGCTTAAAGCCAACAGCGGTATACATTTATCTCCGCAGTTCAGTAGTTATACTGTTCGTTCAAGCTTTATTTATTTGCGTGTTCTTGAATTGATCGATTAATTAGAAATATTATTCATATGTTCTACACTCCAATAGAGATTAGTAGATTTTGAATAAGGCGATCATGCATTCTATATCATCAATACATTCAGTAGCTATGTATTTATCCTGAATTTTTGATAATAAAATTTGTGTAGCACACCTCAATTTTCTAACAATTGAAACCCATAAAACTGCATTAAGCTTTGTTCATCTTGTTGAGTCTCCTGGGCACATAATAACTTGCGTTGAACATTTGATGTGCAAAGAGGAATATAAGTTAAAGCAACTAATTTTTCTCATAATTGGTTTAGGTTCTGTTTGGGGGGACTTATTTTCACCGGTCAAGCGGTTACGACCGCATGAACCGGACCTTAATTACGATCCGATTCATGCAGTCATAACCGCTTGATCGGTGAAAATAAGTCCCCCCGAACAGAGCCTTAGTTTGTTGTAATATGACTCAATTTTCACGCTAGCTACTCTGGTTGCAGTAGAAAATCATATTGAGATGGAGCATGTGATATTTGATAATCATTGTTGCAAATCTTTCCAAATAATTGATGTTATATAGCCATGGAAATAGAGTTCTCGATTTCTTTGGAGACGACACTGATTATCCATGAAATGACCATGTTATTCACCTGTTCCCATCGCTAAAGATGTTTGTCTCCTTCTTCAGGTTTGCGATCCAATCCGTTAACAAAACCCAGCTTGTTCTTGCAGGCGAGAGCAATTTCCATGGACCGACGCCATTGAATGTAATTGGTCGTGCCTTCGAATATTTGACTAACAATCACCAGTCCAACTGCATTGCAATTTCTCAAGATCAATGTAGTAGGAATTGTGTTTCTTGAAATAACAAAATTCTCATGTTCTTCATGGAGAGAGGATACATCTTTATTTTCATTTGTGGCTAGATGTGGAGCTCATCAGAGAATATCGTCGTCGTCGGAGCGTAATCGCTCTTATTCTTCTGATATCATGTTAAAAAATAAGTAACGACAACATCTTTGTTAAAAATAGAAAAACAAACTAATTCAAAATTGCATTGAATATTTGCAAAATTATCATTCTATATTCCATCCCATTAAAAAAATACAATTTAATACCAAAAATTTAAATTATTCTTCATATTCAAATCATATAATAATTCTATAATATAATTCTTGATACTTAATAATTTATAATATGAATGAAAATAATTATACATAAAATAGTTATTGATGGGGCTCCCCTAAAAGATTCTCAAGTCAAATCGATAGGACTTTGACTGAAACGCTCAAGCAAGCCGACCCGATCGAGTGAACCGTGCCCACTCGAAGGGATCAAAATCACCTCGAAAGGGGGGGGGGGGGGGGGCGAAACCATCTCACACACATTGGCACGTGCGGGCACCGTGCATGGACATGTGTGTGCGACCAGCACGCGCACGCGCAGCCAACGCCCGCTTGCCATCCAGCCGCCGGTCTCTAGCGTGTCGCCGCCACTTCCACCGCCCCCGCCTCCTCCGACTGCCACTATTGTCGGATAACTTGCCTGGGTCGCCGGTGGGGGGGGGGCATGTTCATCATTTTCGAAAAATTGGTTATCTGGTTGACCGGAACAAAACAATGTCATTTGTCAACTCAAGATCCAACCAAGCACAATTACCAACACAACTCTTAAAGAAAGCTATAAAAGGCACTAGACTTTCATTTGAAGACAAGCTACCAAAGAGACTAGAGACATCTCTGAGGTTTTTCCGGCGAGAACATGTGACTTAGATCATTCATTTGCTTTAATTTCTCTCTGCTCACTCTCAATGCTTGCAGGAATGCTTCAGTAAGCACAGGGGGCGGCATAAAAGAACGATCTCATAGACACTCTAGCTCCGTGGAATTAGCCATTTTCTCCCCCTCTTCGCCTTTGAGGCTTGTAAAAGGAGAGGTGGCATGTCGCCCTCCGAGGATCTCAACTCTTGTAACAACAAAGGAACTAGTAAACTTCAGCCTGATACAAATCCGACTGTGTGATTTTTCACTCTTTTCGGATTTTTCATGCTAAAACATCTTGCTTGTCATTGTTGTTGGATGTCTTTTTTTCTATTTGCGCGCTCAGCTCACTCTCGGGCTAGGGCAATCTGATTCTCTGGATTGGGGGAAAACCAAGCAACCCACAACAGTTTGGCGCTGCCTATAAGAAAGTGTTCTCAACAATGCAATAAATCTCTAGAAGCCAGGCTTAGTCGAAACAAGTGCCCCTGACCAACTGCAATGGCAAGAAGAAACATGCAATGCAAAGGACACGGTTCCTGAAGAGTGTGCCGATTTGCCCCCCCCCCCCCAAAGAATTTATTTTTGAACCATAAATATGAAAGTGGCTTGCAAATAAAATTCCTTGAGCCGGTATATCAAAAAAATAAGTATAACATAACAACAGATACAACTATTCACAATGGGACTAAAGACAATTTAAAATATATGCATAGATTAAAAACATAATGTTGGAACATGGTTTCACACTCCTTAGGTTTGAGAATATCAACTCCCTGCTTGTATTTGATGAGATTGGTTGTGTGATAGAGTGTGCAGGCTGACAGGTGAAAGGAAAGGAGAAGAGCTTCAAAAGGTTACTACCGCCCGGCGATAACCTTATCGCAGCGCGGTAACCATCTCGATCGACGCATATCGGTTCGATGGTCGACGGCCCAATTATCAGCTAAGGAAGGATCGTCGACAATCAAAAGCTACCGCCCGGCGATAGGACGCTACCGCCGGCGGTATCCGGTCGACGTGCATCAAGGGGACGATCGTCGACGATGGTACCTACCGCTCAGGCGATAGTCTTATCGCAGGCGGTAGAATTATTTGGCGAAATGGCGCTATCGCTCTGACTGGGCGCGGTAACCATTACCGCCCGGCGATAGCTCTCTTGAAACGGCAGTTTCCTTAATGAGCAGTTATAGTTGCCGTTTCGGGAGACGCGTGGAGACAGCTGGCAGGCGTTACGCGCGAACTTACTGCCCGGCGATAGAGTTATCGCAGGCGGTAGTCTATTTTCTCCAAGACGTATAAAAAGCAGCGCCGTTTCCTCAAGACCTAGGCCTCCAGAGATTATTGACGAAGTGCTCCAGGAATACCAAGTTCGGCCGTCTTCCTACGTCCGTTCTACTCGTCTTCGTCAAAGAAAAAGCAAGGCTTCTTCCTCCCGTTCGAGATCGAAGAACTCCGGCGATCAAGGCTTCGCATCGTCTACGTCTAGCGACCGGGTGCTTTCCATCGAAGATCACAAGCACCGGCCGTAGATCTATCCGGAGAACTTCTCAAGAGGGAGAACCTAAACTTTAACGAATATATTTTGTAATCTCTTTTTGTATCTTTTTCTTCTTCTATTGTTGTAAGTGGTAAGGGAAATCGACCGGGGAAGGTCGTCGGAATCCGGGTTGGATTCCGTGGAAAATCGTCCCGGGATTTGGGGCGTCTAGATCGGGGATCTAGCAGTGCTCTAAGACCCTTCCGGTTGTGGAGGTGAAGAGCGGCTCTAAGACCTTTCGGGGAGAAAGTGAAGAGCGGCTCTAAGACCCTTCCGGGTGTGAAGGTGAAGAGCGGCTCTAAGACCTTTCGGAGAGAAAGTGAAGAGCCAACCGGTCCGGGTTTTGGGTCGGTATAGAAAACCCAAGAGTTTTATTCACCGCCTCTGATCTCCGGCGTCATGGAGATCCAAGTTGTATGTATTGTGTGTAAACATGTTTTAAATCAATCCTAATTACAAGTGTAACATTGTGTGTGACTTAATGATTCATATGAGATATTTTCTTCATATCATTGCCTCTTATGTTTACTTGTGAATGATAAGTCTAGTTTCACGTGTGTGCGCACAAGCTAATTTGTACAAGAAAAGAGTGAATAACATACCGCAGAACATTGGTTACCCAACGCTCTGCAGTAGTTTCCTAAGCTCTGGTTCTGTGGACAAATTAAAACTTAAATTTCAAGAAACGCGTCGAACCTTATTCACCCCCCCCTCTAAGGTTGGCTACAAGATCCAACAAGTGGTATCAGAGGCAGGTTATTCCAAAACGGTTTCACCACCGGGAATAATGGCCAACCTCCATCATGGACTGATGAGTGGGGATGAAAAATTGTACACCGAAAATGTGTTTGCACCACCTCTCTTTATAGGAGTGAACTATAACGAATGGAGAACTCTAATGAGAAAATTCCTTATGCTAACGGATGTAGAAGTTTGGAACATTACTTGTACCAAGCCCCCTTATAGCCTAAATAAGCACGAGTGTTATTTAAATGCCAAGGCTATGAACAGTTTGTTTTGTGGGCTTAGTCAAGAAATTTTTAAACGCATTCACATGTGTTCCACTGCATATGAGATATGGGAATATCTTGAGTCTACTTATAGTTCTCATCCTGCAGATAATGACTTCGAGCAGTTTCTTATAGATCCAAGTGACGAGTCAAATGGAGATGCACTCTTGGAGGAAGTCAAGACAGACACGTCAAGCAAGAGGGGAGATGAACATCTGTCACTGGACGAGAAGAGCCAAGGGGAAGATGATAAAGGAACCTTGTGTTCAAATCTTGCCTCGTCCAAGAGCGCTGTAAGAAACTCAAACTCTCTCCGTGTATACAAGTCTGTTTATACACTGAATATGCTGAATATGAATAGGCGTAGACTTAAGAAACTGAAAAATATTAATTCAAAACTACGCTTGGAAAATAACCTTTTAAAAGCAAATGTTAGTGTAGAATCTTCCACTGTCGTGTCTAGTTCTCCTGTATGCTCTTTAGAGGACAACTCTACACTTTGTATAAATTGTGAGAAGTTAAAAGAGAAACGTGAGGAGGAAGAGAAAGAGTGCATTTCTCTAAGAGAACAAAATGAGAAACTGTTTCTAGAAAACTTAGCGTCAAAGGGGGAGTGTGCTAAGTGCATGGACTATAGAGTTGAAATCACTGAGATGAGTGAGGTCTTCGAAGAATACAGAAATAAGTATGAAGCCCACATTAACTCAATAGTCGCAATACTCAAGAATAGCACAACTGCCTACACCAAAGCGAGAACAAATCTCAAACAGAGAAATGAAGATTTGGAAACGAAAATCAACGTGCTTAAGGAAATTTTAAAGAAAAATTCTCAACACATAAACGTGCAATATCAAGAAAATTCCAAACGCACGTTGAACACAAGCTCACTCACGTCAGTTAGGAAAATCAAAGGGAGTAGTAAACTTCAAGCCAACGCGAGTGAAAACCTCAAATATGAAAATCATATCCACTGGCGAAAACCAACTACTCCATTTACAAAACCAATTGAACGCAGATATCCTTCAAAAAGTCTTTATGCTATGAGTCAGTATGGTAACAAGAAGTATTTCATGTCAGAAAGTAATCTCAACATGATTAATTCACAAAGACAATTGTGCCCAACCACAATCTCTCACGTAAGGACTCCTAGACATCCAAAAGAGAATCTGCAACATAAGAAAAACATCAAACCAAGGTATGAATGGAGACCAGTCACGCGACGTAGCACGCCCAGTCCGATAGACCGGGCGAACCCTCCTTCACCGGGTTCAACTGTATCACAACATCGTTGGGTTCCCAAAAGGAAAGTCATTCTCGGCTCCTTCTGGATACCCAAACCTCTCAACTCCTAAGTATGTCCCGTTAGTGAAGTAGAATGACACACTTGATCATGTCATGACTATCTCCTACTTCACATCGTACGTCTGTTTTAGTTGTGCGGGACTCAAAGAGCTTAGGAGCAAATTAATACTGATCAAAATCCACTTTTCACGCATAATCAAGTGATAACAAAATAGAGATTAAATTGCCCACATAAAATGAAACCAAAAACATTCAAGAAAAATGTTCGGGCCGGTACCTGTATTATTACATCAATTTTTAATTGTTCATAAATCTAAAAACTCGAAAAGGTACAAAGAAAAATGGGATCACGCCTGTTCATCAGAGGATGTTGAAGAAATGCTGAGCTTCCTCATGATCTTCTTAAGCATCTTCTTCATGCCTTTGATCTCCTTTCCCTGCTCCTCCATGAGGCTATGAATTCCACAACTTGCCTCGCGAAGAGATCCCGACCGGGGTACCGATGGCTCCGGAGGTGGCACCTGTGGTCGCACCCGTGAAGCAGCCGGTTTCTCTCCTACATGATAGACCTGAGGAACGATGTCAATGGGATAGGAGGTCCAGTCGATGGTCGGGTACTTGATCTTCAGGATGGTCTGGATGACTCCTCCCAAAGGGAGTGTATTTACCCGCTGACGATCGGGGACTTGAGGCGAAAAGTATACCTCATGATAGACAGGATGAGATCTGAAATGCTGAATGGCTTCTACGCTATAATGTGATAGGTCACCATGGATAGCTGAGCCGTGACCTTTCGAGTATCTCCTGCCTTGAACATCAGCGAATGGCGGAGGATATCCTGAATTATCCGAGCAACTGGTGTGAGTGTGTCCACCGAAGTGAAAAAGTCAGGACGCCCCTCCGCTCCATGGAGAACCTCGTTCATCACTCTCCAATCCCGTGCTGTCCTGAAGGATTCTACAACATCCAAGTATGGAAGGTTGGATGGCCACACGTACTTCGTCTCCAGGTCGGCATGGGTGATAGTAACTATCTCATCCCCGATGCAAGACTGAACTCCTCCTCCCAGACGCATCAGAGATGGATCCCTCAAGTTGTTGTAGAACTCTCGAACGAGAGCGGAGGAAAAGGAACACCCATCTGATATCACCGCCAACACGCCCGATTCTTCGAGATACTCATAGATATGAGTATACCGATCATCAATTTCTATGAGCATAGGAATGCTCACAGTGGCGTTGTCTATAGCGGGGTGCGTAGTCTCTCCACGGTTTCGTTTTGAAACACTTCGACGTCCAGAGTGTGCGCTCGAGGAGGCCATTTCCTGCATGAAACAACATTCAAAAACTCAAATCAGGAACTGGGATCCAAAACTGAAAATTCACAAAAATTTAGTGAAATCTGGGAGCTATCGCAGGCGATAATTAGCTATCGCCGGCGGTAGCTCGACGGACTGCACTTCACCTCTTTCCGCCGTTTTGAGCTAAAAATCGATTTTTTTTTTGTAAAAACCACTCCAATCTCCATGTTTTTCATAGATCTATATATGAACTTCGTAGATCTTGAAAGAGGAGATGAGATCCGACAATAAAAATCTAAAAATGAAACATGTGAAAGTATCTCTTTTTACTCCTCCGCATTTCGGATCCTTTACAAACAATGGCAATATTTTTCACCTCTTAAAGCGTAGATCCGAAATAGACTAAAACAATGGCAATATTTTTCAAAAAGGGGGATATGTGAGAGGAGATCCGTGAAGAAGTGGATATAAAAATGCCATGAGAGAACACATCTACTCCACAAAGACATCTCATATGGATCCTAAACAAGAAATCAAGCAAAAATGAGAAAGGATAGAGCATTACCTGGAATCAAAGGAGATCTGTAGAGCTGGAGAAGCTTCTTTCCAAAAGGGATGCAAGGTGAGAATGCGTGTGGGCGGATCTGAAATAACCTACAGCATATCTATTCCGGAGTTACCGCGGAGCGGTAGTACTACCGCAGGCGATAGTACTCTGACTCGCATATAAGTACACACGAAAATCATGGGTGTCCATATAGTAGACAAATGGTGGTCGTTTTAGGGCCAAAGTGCGTTTTTTTATCTCATGGGGGCTCATATGACCGAGTCGTGGTATATTTTCAAGTATATACAATGTTTGCTAATCTTCTTGTCAATTTGTACGGCACATTGGTATCCGGTCATGATGAGCGAAGTTAAATTTTTGTCTAGCTATTGAGTGCGAAAATTAATGTGGGTGTACGTTGTCTACGCCTCTAAGTATGTGTGAGGATTTATTTACGATAATGACTACACCACTCACACACCACTTGATCATGCACTCAACCTGAGATAATAAGCTGACATGTTATAAATCGTGACACTGAATTTAACATATCTGATATATCTTGAACAATCAATGTCATGAAATCAAATTGCGCGTGTCTATGCTAATTAAATTTTTGGGCCAAAACTAGAAGCGCATATGTCCAATGTAAACAAGTTAAAGTGGATCTACCTATGTGGGTAGATTTCAATTGACTTGGGGTCTTGTTCTGCTTTGATTATGTATAAAATTGATGGCCTAACTCAAAATAAAATGATGGCCATCAAATCCCGCTTACAGACCCCCCAAGCACTACTCATCCCTCCTGATAAGTCTTCATAAGCGTTGTGAGGGTGAGCACCTTGGATTACAAAGTCGTTTCGATCTTGTGCATGGACTACACTTTATGATTTGTGCCCTTGATTTAATTTCTTTATGCCGCACTATGTCATGTGACGTGATTTTTCACTATATCTCTTTGGTGTTAGCATCGTTAGTTTGCTTGATATAAAACATGTCTGCATGATATCTCTATTGAATGTTTTGTCTCTTGATGCTACACGTGCACATGTCATTATCTTATTTAAATCTTCCGCGCATAAGAATTGGACCTCAACTACATTCGATGTTTTTCGCACAATACGTACTGGCACATTTTTTCTCTCATGACGATATTTGTGTTTGCCTATTTTTCTCTCTATTTATCTAAACCTTGCAAACATTCATGTCATACTTGATGTGTGCTATGTCTCGTGCATATAGTCCAATTTCTTCACTCTGATTAGCGTTTGCTCCTGATTTTGACCCTGTTTTACAATTCTCTGATTTCAAGTGCTTTGTGGGTCTATAGTACGTTATCTCTCGCCTACAATTTTCATCCTCCTTGGTCGGTTGGCCTCGCCCATTCTTTTGATATTATCAAAGGGGGAGAAGGTATTGGAGGTAGTGTTCATGATAGGGGGAGCGTATTGAGGTGTGTGTGTGTGCTCATAGATAGGGGGAGCATCCCACCGATAGGGGGAGTATGTAGTAGGATAGAACAGGATTGAACGGGATCGATATAGGTGTGTATTGCTTATTTGTTCAATATCATTTTACTCTGATACTCTACTTTATACTGTTCTACGTTGCTACATACATCTATTCTGGCACTCTATCTACTTGATTTTGGTTTATCATGAACGGGATTGATATTATCAAAAGGGGGAGTTTGTTGGAACATGGTTTCACACTCCTTAGGTTTGAGAATATCAACTCCCTGCTTGTATTTGATGAGATTGGTTGTGTGATAGAGTGTGCAGGCTGACAGGTGAAAGGAAAGGAGAAGAGCTTCAAAAGGTTACTACCGCCCGGCGATAACCTTATCGCAGCGCGGTAACCATCTCGATCGACGCATATCGGTTCGATGGTCGACGACCCAATTATCAGCTAAGGAAGGATCGTCGACAATCAAAAGCTACCGCCCGGCGACAGGACTCTACCGCCGGCGGTATCCGGTCGACGTGCATCAAGGGGACGATCGTCGACGATGGTACCTACCGCTCAGGCGATAGTCTTATCGCAGGCGGTAGAATTATTTGGCGAAATGGCGCTATCGCTCTGACTGGGCGCGGTAACCATTACCGCCCGGCGATAGCTCTCTTGAAACGGCAGTTTCCTTAATGAGCAGTTATAGTTGCCGTTTCGGGAGACGTGTGGAGACAGCTGGCAGGCGTTACGCGCGAACTTACCGCCCGGCGATAGAGTTATCGCAGGCGGTAGTCTATTTTCTCCAAGACGTATAAAAAGCAGCGCCGTTTCCTCAAGACCTAGGCCTCCAGAGATTATTGACGAAGTGCTCCAGGAATACCAAGTTCGGCCGTCTTCCTACGTCCGTTCTACTCGTCTTTGTCAAAGAAAAAGCAAGGCTTCTTCCTACCGTTCGAGATCGAAGAACTCCGGCGATCAAGGCTTCGCATCGTCTATGTCTAGCGACCGGGTGCTTTCCATCGAAGATTACAAGCACCGGCCGTAGATCTATCCGGAGAACTTCTCAAGAGGGAGAACCTAAACTTTAACGAATATATTTTGTAATCTCTTTTTGTATCTTTTTCTTCTTCTATTGTTGTAAGTGGTAAGGGAAATCGACCGGGGAAGGTCGTCGGAATCCGGGTTGGATTCTGTGGAAAATCGTCCCGGGATTTGGGGCGTCTAGATCGGGGATCTAGCAGTGCTCTAAGACCCTTCCGGTTGTGGAGGTGAAGAGCGGCTCTAAGACCTTTCGGGGAGAAAGTGAAGAGCGGCTCTAAGACCCTTCCGGGTGTGAAGGTGAAGAGCGGCTCTAAGACCTTTCGGAGAGAAAGTGAAGAGCCAACCGGTCCGGGTTTTGGGTCGGTATAGAAAACCCAAGAGTTTTATTCACCGCCTCTGATCTCCGGCGTCATGGAGATCCAAGTTGTATGTATTGTGTGTAAACATGTTTTAAATCAATCCTAATTACAAGTGTAACATTGTGTGTGACTTAATGATTCATATGAGATATTTTCTTCATATCATTGCCTCTTATGTTTAGTTGTGAATGATAAGTCTAGTTTCACGTGTGTGCGCACAAGCTAATTTGTACAAGAAAAGAGTGAATAACATACCGCAGAACATTGGTTACCCAACGCTCTGCAGTAGTTTCCTAAGCTCTGGTTCTGTGGACAAATTAAAACTTAAATTTCAAGAAACGCGTCGAACCTTATTCACCCCCCCCCTCTAAGGTTGGCTACAAGATCCAACACATAAAGCAAAATTAACCCATTTACTAAATCAAAATCTGGCCCAAGAAGAGGTTTAAAGCCAAGACTATATAACGAATTCAAGTTGTAATTCAACACACGTAGAAAAGTGGAAATTGTGCCGAACACTTGAGGTATGTTGTTTCGGAAAGAATTGAAATTAAATTTAGGAATTGTGATCAATTTATTTTGTGCATAAATTGGAAGAGTGTTGTTACTAGCAAACCTATTTTCGTTGCTATCAAACCATTACTACTAACAAACCATTATATTTGAAAATGATTATCTGAAAATCATTTTGTTATTAGGAAACCATCCAAAAATTTTCTAAAAAAACACAATCCTTAACTTAAGTTGCATCAATTCATTCATTCATTGTTAAATAACCCCTTGCATATATTGATGGTATATTTGAAAGACCAAAATAGCCTCATGAAAACATAGTCTGGAAAATCAAAAGTAATACAATAAAAATATATCTCAACTTATGTTACCATCTACTAAAATATTCAAGCCAGATGCCCTTTAATTCGATCATTTACAAAAAGTGTCTGCACCCCCCCCCAATAAGAACACCTATTGATAGTATAGATGGTTCTATCTCCCTCACATCTCCCTGCAACAACATAGCATGAACACGATTATATAAAAATATTGATTGTAAAACTTGTTCAATTTTATACTAGTTCAAGAATTTATTTTTAAATTAATGAACAAGACTAGGATGTACCTTAATAAACTATTCAGATGCTTAGCAAAAAAGGGCAAAGAGACAGCATTATCAAAATAATCAAGGTATGCACCTGCTAAAGACTGTAGGAAACTTCAACCTTCATATCCTATCCACTACTCAAAAATAAAATGCATAGAATACATAAGTCAATACAACCATATCAACACAATATCTACATTACACTATCACAAATAGATAAGGTTTCAAAGAATACCATTTATCTAATGGATTATAAACAATAATCTTCATTGAGGAATCAATGCCAAATGCATTTTTCAGTCAAGACTTTCGATACAACAGTTGATATAACGGGTGATGGAGGGGGCACATCCATCATTATACCTCTAGAACAAGGCAAGAATAAAATGTTTGAGCACATCTTCAACAATTTTAAGTAGTGTGGGACTTTATACACTAATATCCAAGCTAGGAATGAAAAACAATATGGAAACATGATATGTATGAATGAATGAGAAGAGGATAAGAGGAGAAATGATACCTCGGAGTGAAGGAAATGTTGGATCTTAATAAGTGCTTTAAGAAAATTTAAATCTTACTTAAAAATATCAGAATCACTTTAAAAAGTTGATATCAGAATCACTTTAAATATCAGAATCACTTTAATATAGCTGAAGGATATATTTTATATCTCATAAAACATTATATTGGAGATTGTATCGAATATGTGAGAATACAATTGATCTTCGCTATCTAGTGCGTTTACTTATGATTTTAGAGAATAGTATAGGTATGCATTAAGGTCTAATTATCAAGAGTATAAGTTTTATAAGAAATAATGGTGTGTATAAATAGTGTTTTGATAAAGTATACAAGTGAATTAATCAAAACCCATGACATTATATAATGAAATAACACAATAATAAAATACACAAATAATATTATTTTCACTATATTTTAATGCACAATTATAACTAGTACAACTATTAAGACTTATCAAGGTGCAAAGTAGTGTTTGGGTGATCACATTTTTTTTAACATTATGTTTATTGTTGTGATCCGGTGTACTAAGAAGGTGGTGTATGATTTGCTTGTTATAAGACACTTTTTTATTCTTAATTTTTTCAAGGTGCTCAACCTCGCAATGCTCATTAAAACTTAATGGGATGGTAAGTAGTGCTTGGTGGAGTTTTTTGTCATTTTTTTTATTTTATTTTAGTAATAAAAGACTCTGAATTCACTTGTTGCGCAAACAATAACAAAATTTTAAAAAAAAACACATTTCTTTCACGAATAAGTGCATGAAAAATAAAGAATTAAAATAAGGGTGCTGTTATAAGCAAACCCATTTTGGTTGTTAGCACACCATAATAAACCCGGTTCACCTATATTTCCTATTATTTCTAACCTAAAAAAAAGGTTGTTAGCAAACCTAGTATATAACTCATTTTCTAACATAAAACCTCATTTCTCTCCTCCCGACTTTTTCTTTTGCCCTAGTCGCCCGCGTGCAATCCGCCGGTCTCTCCTTCGGTGAACTCCGAAGGCGTCTCCTCCTCCGTCCGCTGCTGTCGCCGCCCACATCTTCCTTCCCCGTAGCCCGAGCCTCCTCCAGTTCCTCTTCCCGGTGAGCCCCCACTACACCTGCGCCTACAGCTTTTCCACGACCCCGCCCAGAACTCAGTCGGGCCTCCCCGATCTCCATCCCCGCCATAGATCCTGCCGCCGCTTACAACCCCGCCTCTCCTTCGGTGAACTCCTTGTTTTTTTTTATACCTTCGCAGTCAGTTTTACTTCGTCTTTTTTGAGTTAGAGTTGACCTTGCTCAAGGTGTACCTGCCATTTGTCCACATCGTAATTGTTGCTTTGCCTCTATGAATTTCTGCGTGGTTTAGTTTGATTGTTTTGTTAATCCGACTTCTGTGTTTTTTTTACTTAGGGGTTAATGGTAAGCACCCAGGTTAGGGTTTGTCAATCTTTTTTTTTTTAAATTTCGTCTGCAGTCTTCTTGATTTTATCTTAATTCTTTAATCTTGGGACGGAAATGTGTATGATGAATTTACGATAGTTCTATACTCTTACCATCACATCGTCTTCTTGAATAGAAGCATTGACTGATTGCAGCTGCTGCTGCTGCTGATGCGTATAGCCAGTCCTTTTCAGCATTATCTTAGTGATTGGGAATTGATGAATTATCTTACTTGGTTCCAATTATACTTTTATAATTATAATTGTATAATAAATTCATGTAAATTTAGTTAGAAAATCAGTTTTAATGAAACCTATGACAGTACAAATGCATGCTCAAAGGTGAGTTTAGGCAGAGCAATAAATGTCATTGCGAATAGCTTCATAAATTCACTCTCTAATTTGCACTTACATTTGCATTTGAGCACATGCCAGCTACTTATGTTAGAATCCTCTGATTTTCTTTGTTTTATTTATGCTGGTATGCTGATCATGATGTATGTAGACTAGATCGATTGGCAATTTAGGGGAGCTCATTTTCTTATATGTCTTTTAGTTTGTAATCCAGACATCATATTTTATGCTCCAAGGTTTTTGTGGACCTGGTTTGCTTTTATTGGCTTGTTGATGTTTAGCTAATGCACATGAACCTGACAACATTTCATTTTATCTTTTACCAAGAAATTAACATCAAATTAGTGTATTTACGACTCCCTTTTTTTCACTTGCTAGGTGATCTAATTGAGCATTTCATCGCCGGTGTCTTCCCAATGGAGATTGGTCTACAACATTCATCCTCTACAAGGTATCATTGTTTTATTTGAAGTTTGGTTTTTCTTGTCGCCGTATAATACATAAGAAATTTGAATTATTTTTAAAAATTTAATTTGTAGTGAAACAAGTGTATATCCGGATTATAGTAGACACTTTGAAACCGAAATTCAATTTCCATCAAGGGAAGCTTTAGTTGAGTGGGCTCGTAATGTCGGTAAAAGCCTGAGTTTTGCGGTCACGGTTAAAGGTTCAGACAAATTAGAGGGAGGAAGAGCAAGGCCACGTGTGTTTCTTGGGTGTGATAGAGGTGGTGTATACCGTGAGAAGCAATGCAAAAAAGGTTGGGTTAAACAAAATTTGAGAAAATGTACTAGTAAGCGTTGTGGATGTCCTTTTTCGCTGACAGGAAAAAAAAATGCGTACTCGGACGAATGGACTATTCAAGTCAATTGCGGGACGCATAATCATGAAATGGTTCACTTGGAAGCACATGCTACTGTGGGAAGGTTGGATTGTGAGGAGAAAAAAATAGTTCACGACATGATAGCCTCCAATGTGAAACCAAGAAGCATATTAACCACGCTTAAAAACCGAAATTCAGAAAATCATACAGTGATGCGGACAATCTATAATAAGAGATATAAGTTGCAGCAAGAAAAATTGAATGGTTCCACACCCATACAATTTTTGTATAAGTGTCTAACAGATAGTGGCTACTTGAGCTATCATACTAAGTAAAACATTTTATACCGTGTTTTTAATGGATTGTACGTACAAGACCAATCGGTACCGGTTGCCATTACTATCTGTGGTTGGTGTTACATCTACTCAACAAACTTTTTTCGCTGCTTTTGCTTTTCTATCTGATGAGTCCGAGTCGAGTTATAGATGGGCACTTGAGCATTTCAAAGCTACCTTGGATGAAACCTCCTTGCCAAATGTTTTGGTTACAGATAGAGATTTTGCTTTGATGAATGCCATAAAGTTTACATTTCCAAATGTCAAACATATTCTATGTCAGGTTCATGTGCATAGAAATATTTTGGCTCATTGTAAAAAATATTTCAAGGATGGGAAAGAGTTCGAAATATTTCTTAGTGCTTGGCAACGATTAGTTGATGCAAGAAATGAGAACGAGTATAATATGAGATACAACCATATTTTGAGTTCATACTCCACCTCATATCCGGATGTTGTCACTTATATATGCAAAACCTGGATCGATCCTTTAAAAGAATATTTTGTGTGCGCCTGGATTGATAGATATTTACATCTTGGCAACTCAACAACAAATCGGGTGGAAGGTGGTCATAGTAAGTTGAAGAAATTTTTAGAAGTGTCAATTGGGAATTTATCAACTGTTTGGAAGGCTTTTAATCAAATGTTAAATCTTCAACATATAGAGATCAAAAGATCCTTTGGGCAAAGCTCCATTCAAGTTAGTCAAGAATTCAAGGGCTCTTTGTATTCGGAACTCATTGGAAATGTGTCATTGCAGGCATTAAAGTTGATTAAAGTAGAAGAGGACAACTTGCGTAAGACAGGAAATATGTGTGTAGATTGTCCTCATACAACCCGGACCACGCTTGGGTTACCATGTGGTCACGAGTTAGCATCATATGTCACACAAAAGGCAGCTTGTCCGATTTGGTTAATTCATAAACATTGGAAGCAATTGTCTTTTTCATTAGATAGCTATGAAGTACCAGAAACACAAAAGTCTGTCAACACAGGAGACATAGATATAACATTTGAGTTGGAGGGGATCATAGAAAGGTACAAAAACACAAATGAGCATCAACAAAAGGAGATTAAGAATAAGTTGCGTGAACTCATGGATCCGACTTCAAGTGGAACAAAAGAGCCTCTCTTGCCTACAAAATTAAAGGGTAGACCAAAAGGGAGTTTGAAGAAGTTTAAAGATGACTACAAAAGTACTAAACGCAATCCGTCACTATTTGAAATTGTTTTGTCAGATGGACCACTTTCACAAGAGAAAATGTCAAAGTTATCAAGGGGAAATAGTAAGCAAAAGAACAAAGTATATGATAGAGTCCGCCGACAACTACCTAATTATTTTTCTGATCAATTGGTGGATGTTTTTGATGTACCCGCGAATGGCCATTGTGGGTTCCATGTCATTAGTGAATCAATCAACATGGGTAATAATGCACAAAAAGTTAGAGAAGATTTATTGAATGAATTGGTGAAAAGAGAAACACTATATGATGCACTTTTTGGAGCTCCTAGAAAGATGGAATTAGTAAACAACCTTGAGTGCAAATGCTCACCCGCACCATTTGAAAAATGGATGTCCATGCCAGATATGGGGTTAATTATATCTTCTTGTTACAATATTGGTGTGGCTTTAATCTCACGAAATCAGAGTATGATGTTTTTGCCATTGGACACCGCACTTCCTCAACTCCCAAACGTAATTTTTATTGGCTTCGTGAATGGTAATCATTTTGTGAGGCTATGCATGAAAGAAGGATGTACATTGCCTCAACTTTACACCCATGGAGGAGATATCATACACAAATAGCGAGTTCATGGGAAAGCATTCTCAACAACAAATCATGAAAGGTATAAATTTTAAGTTCAAAATTCATAGTCCAGTAAATTACTTAAAATTGTACTAATAATGTTTAATTATATTGCAGGATATTTTAGAGAGTACTAAAGACGAACAATTTTTGTAATATTTTGGGAGCAATTGAGAAAGGTATACATTTTGATTTATTTTTCTAACCGGATTCATTTATACATAATATTGTAACATTATTTTTATTTATTGCAGAGTTTTTTTGGAGCTATTGAAGATGACTGCTTTTTGGATTAACTTTTTTTGTACCAAAATGACGTGATTATTAGTCAACATTTGTAATGTTAAATGATATAGTATAGTACAAACATTTTATGTTTTTTTTAAAGTTTTTTGAGTGGTTTGCTAGTAACCATTGGGTTTTTAAATAGCCAATTTCAGATTTTATGTTTTGCTAGTAGTAATGGTTTGTTAACAACCAAAATGGGTTTGCTTATAATAGCACCCTAAAATAATCAATCAATATGGTGTGAGTAATCTATTTATGTATTTTAAACTATCATGTTATAATACTACACAATCATGTAAGGATATGATTAAAAACACATGTAGATTATCAAAAAAGTGAGTGAGCGAATCAATATCAAACATAAAATATTACTCATACTTAAAGACATGCTAAACAATCCTACACCTATTATATACGTTTAATTTATTGCAAATAACAAGATAATTTTCGTGACATGACATAAACAAAACAATATTTTAAGATTCTCGAAAATTAAATTACACATTGTAATTCATCTTAAATTGATATAATTAATCATCATTAACAATAACAATGAATAATAAGCAGTTTTTATAATTTTTTATTTTTTTTATAAAAATTACCAAACAATAAACACACAAAGAGATGTAGCAAAAATATATTTTTGTTCTTTTAAATAATTTTATAATTTTATATTTGATTTTCAACTATTTTATAATAAATAGATTTCTGGAAAATATAGAATTCTTTAACAAGCCTTTTAGTTATGTGATTTTTTATGCCAGAAAAAGAATGCAAAAAGAAAGAAAAAGAAATGATTTTATGCTACCGTCAGCGTTAATACTAACGCTTGGCATTAGCAACATAGATTTGCTTTTTTGCTTAAAAGAACATATTTCGAGATACTTTTTCATTCTATTTTTGTATTCATGTTTTTTTAATATGAGACACAATTACCGCAAAGAGTTTTGAATAATAATGAAAAAATTGTGGATTTAATATTTTTGGCTAAAGTGTGAAGAATAATTTTTCAAAAATACTTATATTTTTCAAAAGCATGAATGCTCTAATAAATATAGTATAAATAATATAAGATACGCATGGACGATCAATGGATATGCATGACATGATAATCATATGGTGTAAAATAATGTTCATGCACTGTATATGAGTATGCCCTAGATGAAAATATTCTAGCAATATGTCAACACCATAGCCCCGTACTAAGTGATGGATGGGCATGAGGAGCTATACACATGCCATAGGTTGGGGTGTTAATCTCATATGTGTTAACCCCAGAATCCGCAACATCTCCAGCTAGGCATCTTGCCCTTCCCTCGCTGAACTTAAGTACTCAGTTCGCCCAGCTCGCCAGTGGGCATGGTCCGTCACTTAGGCGGACTCCAGAAACCCGTCCGCTCAGATCGCCCTCAGTTCACAGCCCCTGCTAGATCGGCGAATCAGGTTCAGACCGGCAGGTTCCGAGTCAGGCCGCCCAGGCCGCTCAGGTCGCGGCTAGTCTAAGGGTCACGCGCTCAGTGCGACCAAGGGGGGTCTCCAGCTCGTTGGCCCAGTCCGCCTGTCCCGCGTGGACTGCTTGTTCCTTCTCCTTTTTTGTTTCCCGTCACCGCTGCCCGGCTCTTTTGTACCCCGGGCAGCCGGTTATTTTAGCCCTGCCCGCTTGGGCAGGCCCCCAGCCTATAAATAGGGGGAAGTGGTGCACCCAAAGCACGCTGACTCGAGCCCAGGAGCCCACTTGTTAAAGGCTGCGGACTTGAATCTCTTGCTTTGCGACCTCCGACTTGCTTTCCCCATTGCTTTCTTTTTCTTTTCTTGTAACCGCATCTTGATAATAAAAAGTAAGCCCGTCGCAGGAGTGGTATTTAGGCCGCGACGGGTGAAGTCTGGTGTTGCCGTGCTCTACGGCTCTGTTGCCTTTCCTTTCCTTTTCTAGTCCGCCAAGTAGATTGCTGCTCGCAGTTTGCTTTTCCCTTCTTTTCCCCAAGTGTTCGAACGGTTAGCTGGTGGTGCCCGAGTCCGTCGCTTTTCGAGCATCAACAGTTAACACGCGACCTTCAGATTCGAGCAGTTTTTTGAAACCGCGGATAGAAATGTCAGACCGCCGAGGTCGCCGCTCCGACCGCTCCAGCTCCCCCGATGATTTGCTGTGGGAGGCGTTGGAGCAGTCCCGCTGGGAAGCCGAAGTATCTCGAAGAGAGACTGACCAGCGGCTCGATGCGATTAGCCAAGCCTTGCTAGCATTGACTCAGCGACTTGCTCCCCAGGTTGCTGAAGAAGTTGCTGAGACACCTGTCCGCCAGACTCCAGTCCGCCGGACCCCGGCTCGTCGCACCCCTCTTCAGCAGTCGCCTGCGACTGCGCCTCCGCCTCTCCACCAAGCTCAGTCCGCAGCTCCCCTGCGACCTCAGGCGGCTCAGTTCGCCCCCCTGACGGATTTCTTCAGGGAGGCAGCCCGAGGGACCCCTGCTCGCCGACTAGACTTTGTTGATCGGCAGTCCGCAGAACTCGCAGAGTTTCATCCTCCAGTCCGCCCTTCTACTGATTCAGAAACTCCCTCTCCCTTCATCGATCGAATCCGATGGGAGTCAGCACCGAGCAATTTCAGAGAGCCTCGTCTCCCTTTTTATTCAGGGGAGACTGATCCAATCTCCCACCTGCAGGCATTCGAAGGGGCAGTAGCATTGAGAAGCCTCTCCGACGCCCTGAAATGTAAACTTCTGGTGACCACTCTTGATGGACAAGCAAGAGAATGGTTTTATGAGTTGCCTCCAGGCACCATTTCCTCCTTCGCTGAGCTTCGCAGCGAGTTGCTCCTGAGGTTCGCAACCTCTAAGAAGAGAAAGGATGGGCCGGCAGCCCTTTTTGATATTAGGCAAAGAGACAATGAATCGGTGGCAAGATTCGTTGATCGGTTCCAGAAAGAAATTCAAGGGGTAAGGAATGTGAACCCCGATTATTACAAAGTTGCCCTGATTCACGGCCTCCGGGAGGGCCCGTTGAAATTCAAAGTGACAACAAAGGCACCGTCAACCTATCAGGAGCTCATCGCGATAGCCAATCGCTTTATTGAGGGGGAAAATGCCAGTCCTACCTATATCTCATCCCTGACAGCTAAAGCTGGAGGAAGGGATGACCCTCACTCCTCTTCCAACAATCAGTACCACAGTAAGCCTCCCCGGCCTGATTTCCACCCTCCACCTCAGAGGGGGCGCAACCTCCGCCATAAGAAACCTTTCCTTAGCCATCAACAGTTTCATGATCAGAGACTGCCGTTGGCCGCTGCTCCCGCCGTTCCCCTTCAAGCGCTCCCCATTCTTCAGAGAACCCAGCCAGCTTCAAATCCTCACGGGAGCAGCCCTATGGAAGAGCTTGCAGATCTAGGCATCGACTTTGAAGAGGTTGCCCAAGTAATCCAGAAGAAAGTTGAAGAAAAGAGGCAAGGGCCTCAGAGAGATTGGAAGCCCAGAGACAACTCTCAGTTCTGTAACTTTCACAAGGAGAAAGGTCATCTGACTAAAGACTGCAAGGCTCTTCAGAAGCTAGTTGAGAGGTTGCTCGCCGAGGGTAAGCTCGAGGACCTGGGCAGGAAGAATGATTCTTCAAGGCCTTCCACCTCCAAGGGCAAGGAGGTGGCTGAAGTTCACCAGGAGTGCATAGAGATAAGGGATGAGGGCCATCTGGGGCTCGTTGACATCCAAAATGAGTGTATTGATGTTGTGGACGAGGGGGCCTTGGGAAGACTCTTTTTCATCCATGGCGGAGCAGGGGCTGAATCTACCCGGAAGTCCTCTTTGTCAAGGCTTTCGCGAACTGAGGTTGCTTCTACTTCTTCTGCCCCACCTTCTGAGGTCGTCACCTTTGGCTCTGCGGACCTTCCTGCAACCGCCAACCCCTTCGATGATGCCATCGTGGTCCAGGCAGCCATCGGAAACTTCACGGTCGATAGAATCCTCATCGACACCGGCAGCTCCGTGAATCTCCTCTTTAAGTCCACTTTCGAAGCCCTGAGGACTGGAAAGACTCTGCTTTCCACCGAAGGGCCGCTCTATGGCTTCTCAGGAGAAAGGAAGGAGGTTGAAGGAAGTGTCACACTCACGGTGACGCTCGGAGGGGTGACCAAAGAAATCCAGTTCATAGTGGTAGATGCTCCGAGCAGCTATCATGCCATCTTTGGAAGACCGTTGTTAAACAAATATCGCGCCATCATTTCAACATACCATCTAGCCATCAAGTTCTGCAAGGATGGCCGCCAGTGTAGGGTCAGGAGCGACCCGAGGCAGGCTCGAGAGTGTTACCTCCGAACGGTCAACATGACTGAGGTTTCCCCCCCAGTTTTTCCAGCAGCAGCAGAAGCCACTCCTTCAAAAGATGCTGAGATTAGAGAAGGCGCTCACCTGGAACCTGCCCAGGTGACGCAAGAAGTCCCGATCGCAGAGGGAGAAGGAAGAAAGCTCTCTATCAACTCCGAATTGCCAGAGGATCAAAAGGCGGAGTTGATATCTTGCCTATTGGAGAATTTGGATGTCTTCGCTTGGTCAGCAGAGGACATGCCAGGGGTGGATCCCGACGTGGCTTGCCACCATCTCAATGTCGATCCAGCCGCCAAGCCCGTCCAGCAAAAAAAGAGGGATGTAGCTGTCAAGCTAGCAGAGCCCATCAGAGAGGAGGTTGCTAAACTCCTCAAAGCGCGCTTCGTTCAAGAGATTCAGTATCCCGAGTGGGTCTCTAATGTTGTAATGGTTAAGAAACCTGGGGGAAAATGGCGTATGTGTGTAGATTTCACTCGTTTGAATAAAGCATGCCCGAAAGATTTCTACCCCTTGCCTCGGATAGATTTATTAGTTGATTCTGCGGTAGGGTATCCGTTTATGAGTTTTTTAGACGCATTCTCTGGTTATCACCAAATAAGAATGCATAAACCTGATATCCCTTGCACATCATTCATCACTAATGACGGTTGCTATTGTTATCTTGTGATGCCCTTTGGGCTTAAAAATGCTGGCGCAACCTATCAACGCATGATGGACCAAGTATTTAAAGAACAAAAAAGTAGAAACCTCGAGGTGTATGTGGATGACCTTCTGATTAAGAGTAGGTCTCTTCCGCAGCACCTGGTAGATCTTGTAGAGACCTTTTCCACTCTACGAAGGCGCAAAATAAAGCTTAACCCGTTAAAGTGCGTCTTTGGGGCAAGTAGAGGGAAGTTTCTCGGCCATCTCCTTACTCCCGAAGGTTTAGCCCCCAATCCTGATAAGGTTAAAGCCATCCTTGGTATGACCCCCCCCCCCCCCCCCCCGTTCACCCAAAGAGGTTCAGCAGTTAGGGGGAAGGTTGGCAGGACTCGGGAGGTTCATCTCTCGAGTTGGAGATAAAAGTGCACCATTCTTTAAGACTCTTCGGGGAGCGTCCAAGTTTCAATGGACAGAAGAGTGTTCCTTGGCTTTTGAGCAATTGAAAAAGCAACTAACCTCAACTCCTTTACTCCAAAGCCCTCGAGCAGGGGAGGCGTTATTCCTATACCTAGGGGTTGGTCCCGAGGCAGTTAGTTCAGTTCTGGTTCGCGAAGAAAGCAGGAGGCAGTTCCCTGTTTACTATGTCAGTCACATCCTGAAGGATGCAGAGGCAAGGTATCCCATCCTAGAGAAGCTAGCTTTAGCATTAGTTATGTCTGCCCGCAGACTCCGTCCGTATTTCCAGGCTCATTCAATTCAGGTAGTTACTGATCAACCTTTGAAGAATGTGTTAGAAAAACCAGAGCATTCAGGCAGGCTAGCTAAATGGGCAATCGAGCTGAGCGAGTTTGAAATTTCCTATGTGCCCAGAACAGCTATCAAGGCACAGGTGCTTGCAGATTTCATGATTGATACGACAGAATCCAGCTCGGACCAAACAGCAAGGTCCCCTTTATCTTGGGCCATTTATGTGGATGGAGCTTCTGGTAGAAACTCCTCGGGTGCAGGAGTAGTTCTGATAAACCCGAATGGTGTCAAACTTGAGCAGGCCATCAAGTTCTATTTTCCAGTAACTAACAATCAGGCGGAATATGAAGCTTTGTTAGCCGGCTTGAGGCTTGCACGAGAGCTTGGAATTGATCACGTTCATATCAAGACGGATTCACTAGTAATGGCTTCGCAAGTTCTCGGCAACTTCGAGACCAGGGAGCCAGTGTTGAAAAGGTACCTTATGCTGGTAAAGGTTGAGGTTGGCAGATTCAAAAGTTTTACTATTGAGCACATTCCAAGAACAGAGAATGAGGAGGCCGACGTTCTCGCAAAATACGGGCTCTCGTCAGGAGGGACAACTTCTGAACTTTTCCGCCCAGCGGTGGAGGAAGAAGGGCTAATGCAAATCGATCAGTGTCCCTCTTGGATGGACCCACTCATTCTCTACCTGTCAACCGGGAATCTACATCAGTCAGTCAAGGATAAGAAGAAATTCAGGTTGAAGGCAGCACACTATTACTTGATATCCGACATTCTCTACAGGAAAACCTTTTTATCCACAATGGCAAGATGTGTTTCAGAAAGTGAGGTTCCCACCATTCTTCGGGAAGTGCATTCTGGCGAGTGCGGAAGTCATTCGGGAGCAAAAACATTAGAAAGAAGGATCCTGCGGCAAGGTTACTTCTGGCCTACAATGAAGAAGGACTCTGAGACCTATGCGAGAAAATGTGTTCAATGCCAGAAATTCGCCCCTCTTCAGCATCAAGCAGCTCAATCTCTCAGGTCGATTATAACCCCTTGGCCCTTTGCTGTCTGGGGAATGGATCTCATTGGCCCTTTTCCCATGGCGAGTGGGCAGCGGCGTTTTATTATAGTCATGATCGACTACTTCAGTAAGTGGATTGAGGCTAAAGCATTGTCAAAGACAACAACCCAGGTCGTGAGGAATTTTATTTGGGGAGAGATAGTCTGCCGACATGGAATCCCTATGGCAATAATCACCGATAATGGACCACAGTTCAATAATGCGGAAATGATAGACTTTTGCAGACAGATCGGAACAGAGCTGCGCTTCGCATCGGTGCATCACCCCAGAAGCAATGGTCAAGTAGAAGCAGCTAATAAGCAAATCCTCAACCTGCTTAAGAAAAAGGTTCGAAATCTCAAAGGCAGTTGGGCTGATCAACTTCCCTCAGTCCTTTGGACCCTGAGAACAACACCTTCATCTGCAACAGGAGAAACCCCGTTCAAGCTTTCTCACGGGTCCGAGGCATTGATTCCTGTTGAGTTTGAAGTTCTGTCGCCTAGGGTACTGCTTGCCAGGCAAGGCATGGAGGATTGGCTTGAGTTGAACAGCGAGGAGATGAGGTTCAGTCTGGAGCATATCGAAGAGGTCAGAGACAAGGCTGCTATCAGGCAGGAGGAAGTAAAAAGAAGAATGGCCCGTTACTTCGATAAGAACGTAAGGATCAAACACTTTCAAGTGGGAGATCTGGTTCTTAAAAAGGTCGATGCTGCTGCAAGAGCCAGCTCAGTTGGGAAGCTTAATCCTAGCTGGGCAGGACCATTCATTATCAAGGAAGCACTTCAAAATGGGGCCTACCGGTTACAAACGTTTGAGGGTGAAGACATGCCGCACACATGGAGCGGAGATGACCTAAAGCGGTTCTTTTCCTGAACTTCTTTTCCTTTCTTCCGGTGTAAACTCTTTAAGAGGTTCACTATTAATAAAAATTCCTTGCCAACACTTTTATCAAGTATCTTTGTGTTTCAAGCATTGACAGTTAAATATATGGAGCAAGGATAACTCTAAACGATTCTCTCTGAACTCTCTATTTTATGGTTATACGAATCTCTCAAAATTGATACTCGCCTAAATACTCATACTAACACTTTTTCGAATGCCTCTTCTTTCTTACCTCCTCGAGCAACTCCCGGCAGTTGCTTGATGCCAGGAGATATCGCCGTGTCCAGCAAAAACCTCCCCTAGAACCGTTGGTGTCAGCATAACACCACGACGACCACGTGATGCGGGGAGATTTCGCACCGTGTAGTGGGAGCCTACCAACTCTAGAGCGGTAGGATACTGGATTTCGGATCCCGGCTAGTACCTAACCCCACTTCTGCATTATGGAGGAGCGAAGTGGAGGTCAGCTCTACCCAGCCATTTAAGGGATATTGTTACAACCCAGATGATCGCATGGGGAAAGCAATGACGCTCCGGCCGCACCTACCCCCAGATCATCTTGGGGCTGTGACTCTCGAACACTCCTTGGTACCCTCAAGCAGTGCCTGCAGGAGACCCACAGTCTTGTCGATCTCAAAGGAAAGCAATGCCGCTCCGGCCGTACCTGCCCGAGAGGTCGACTTAGACTGTACTCCAGGCAAGAGGGCAGTAAATTGAGTTATTGAGTCTGCAGATCTCGAGGTCCAGTGAGGAAAGCAATGCCGCTCCGGCCGCACCTACCCGCTTGGCCTCCAGACTACGGCTTTCTTCTTCACAGGGGTCGTCATTATTAATGAAGTGCGGACTCCAGTTGCCTTATCCGCTCAGTCCGCTGTCCCATGGGTTGATTCTGTAATTCATAGCCTTGTGAGGAAAGCAATGCCGCTCCGGCCGCACCAACCCGCTTGGTTGTGAACTACAGGTCATTTCTGTTATTATTCATTGATGAAGTGCGGACTTCAGTTGTATTATCCGCTCAGTCCGCCGTCCCTTGATTAGGTCATTTCTGATGTTGCTGGCTGAGGCAGTGCGGGTTTCGGTTTTCTAATTCGCCTAGTCCGCAGAATTCATTCGATGCATACAACGTACTTAGAAGAAATTCAAGCGTACATACCTGCGGACGGTAACCCTGGTCCGTCCAGTTCGCTTATTCATGATATTTGGGTTAGCAAATTATAGTTCTTTCGCTATCTTAGTTCTCGCAAAAACTGGCAAAAGTTCTGAGAAATGCGGGTTGAGAACTGAACTCATCCAAGCCCGCATCAATCGTCTCTTTCCCAAGGAACACATTCCGTTCATATTGTAACAAGGTTATGGTAGTAAAATTTCAGCTAGCAATGATATAAGTGCGACCTCTAAAGTATCAGCAAGAAACAAGCAGAAAATCTCAGAAGATATCAAAAGTATCCTTTTTTATATATATCCATTCAAAAATTACATGTCCTGGCGGACTCGCGTAAAGTCCGCCCCTCCCCCCTTACATTAAAGAAAACCAAAAAATTACAATGTATATATCCCTATTCTATCCTCTGCTTCTTGTCCGCAGGCTTCTCAGGGCTTGACCCATCCACATCCACAATAGGCGAGTAGCCGCCTGAGTCACTGTTGCTGCTGTCGTCAGAGCGAGAAGCGGCTGAAGGTTCTGTTCGCGAGCTACTCTCACCAGAGCTGGAGTTAGCGGACTGATCCGATTGACCTCCTTGCTGTTGGCTTGAGGCCACTTCCTCGTCAGCAGACTCCTCCTCGTCATCCTCGGCAACTGCTTTTCCCTTATCAGCTTGCTCGAACTCGCCAACTTTATCCTTTAGCTCCGGGAAGAGCTTCAGGAAGGGAATAGAGTCTACCCCGGCCTTCACGTACCCATCGCTGATAACGCGCTCAAGCGCGACCTCGACGCTTTCTCTTACAAAAGGAAACATGGCCTTTTGAAAGTCGGGGTTGGTTACCTCATAAGCGGTCTGCAAAAGATTTCAAAACATCAGTCCGCAGAAGCTAAGCAAGATTAATGGCGGTTAACTAAGCACTTACGGCCTTGTCTTCTTTATATTGGTTAACTTTTGCACCAAGCCGCTTATTCCTCTCTTTCAGCGAATCGCTTTCCTTCCTGTGCCGCGCATTGTCCCTAAGCAGCTCGCGCGTGAGCCTGCCTAAGAAATGATTGGTGACGGCAGCGTTCGCACTGGCCTGCGCAGCGAGAAGAGGGAGGTCATCAGGGGCCACACCTTGCAGATCGCGAAGGTTCTGCTTCCCATACAAAGCGGACAGGGCGACGTGGGCATGGCGAGACGGGCGCGGGCTCCTCCAAGAGGGAAGAGCCGTTGATAGGCGGACATACTTTTTCTTTTCATGCCAGTGGATCATGGGGTTGCCCCTCAGATCCTTTTGCTTCTCGCCGAAGCCCGCAATGTCGAAGCTGCCATCAGAAGAATAACCCGCGGCGGGGTCTCCGTCTTCCCTCCTCTTTTTTGCGATTTCTTTTCTCCTTTCCCCTTGCGTAGGAGTCTGTCCGGCAGGCGCAACGGGCAGATTTGCGGGCACCGCCAAGGTCGCTGCAAGAGAGAAAGTTAGCTAAAATTCCTAAGTTGTTGCGGGTACAAACGAAGGTCGCAAGACTTACTCTCTTGGCGGCTAACAGTATATAGCCCAGGCAGCAGCGGGATGTAATAGTCAACATCCAGCCTCGCTCCGTCAAGGAACTTGACGATGGCGGTCTCGGCATCGTTCAGCCGCACGCTCTTAAAGTCAGCATCTGCGCGCAGCTGCGGACTGGTATGAAGGAACCCCAGGTCGCCTTCAAAGATGAGATACCTAGAGGTCCAGTTGTGAATCTTGTTCGGCAAGCCCACAACTTTCATTCCCCTACAGTAAAAGTAGATGATGCCTTTGTACTCAGGGTCTCCCGTCGGTGTAATAGAGCGAACAGAGAAAATCTTCCTGAAAACCTTCAAGGAAAATTCAATCCTCTCAGCCCGCAGGTAAGCAATGAAACTGCAGATCGCAACCATACTGTTCGGGGCAAGCTGGCCCGGAACCACCCCATAATGCTCAAAGATCTCCGCGACCTCCCAGAGCAGGGGAAATTTGAAACCGCAATCAAAATGATCTATTGGAATTGCGAGCTGGGTAGCGGTTGAAAAATTCAGCCGTTCGTGGTGCTCGGGGAGCCGCGCGAGCACGGGCGAGTCCGCCATATGAACTCCCAAGAACGCCTCCAGATCGGCTTCGGTTAGTCTACTCTTTTTATGATCGGCAGCGTGGAAGGCGGCTGCGGCTTCAGTACGTGCGGATACCATGCTTTCAGACCGCAAGTCTTCAGCTCCCACTGCTTTCTACGCCAACAAAGAATAACAACTCTATTTATATAAAAATCGTCTGACATGACAGCCGTCAATCCGCTCAGATCGGAAAGCCAGTCCGCTCAGCTCGCCGCTTCCCTGTTTTCCCTGCAATATCGGATATTTTTCAAAGGCTTTGCGGATTCAAAGCCAGTCCGCTCAGCTCGCCGCTTCCCTGTTTTCCCTGCAATATCAGATATTTTTCAAAGGCTTTGCGGATTCAAAGCCAGTCCGCTCAGCTCGCCGCTTCCCTGTTTTCCCTGCAATATCGGATATTTTTCAAAGGCTTTGCGGATTCAAAGCCAGTCCGCTCAGCTCGCCGCTTCCCTGTTTTCCCTGCAATATCAGATATTTTTCAAAGGCTTTGCGGATTCAAAGCCAGTCCGCTCAGCTCGCCGCTTCCCTGTTTTCCCTGCAATATCGGATATTTTTCAAAGGCTTTGCGGATTCAAAGCCAGTCCGCTCAGCTCGCCGCTTCCCTGTTTTCCCTGCAATATCGGATATTTTTCAAAGGCTTTGCGGATTCAAAGCCAGTCCGCTCAGCTCGCCGCTTCCCTGTTTTCCCTGCAATATCGGATATTTTCAAAGGCTTTGCGGATTCAAAGCCAGTCCGCTCAGCTCGCCGCTTCCCTGTTTTCCCTGCAATATCGGATATTTTTCAAAGGCTTTGCGGATTCAAAGCCAGTCCGCTCAGCTCGCCGCTTCCCTGTTTTCCCTGCAATATCGGATATTTTTCAAAGGCTTTGCGGATTCAAAGCCAGTCCGCTCAGCTCGCCGCTTCCCTGTTTTCCCTGCAATATCGGATATTTTTCAAAGGCTTTGCGGATTCAAAGCCAGTCCGCTCAGCTCGCCGCTTCCCTGTTTTCCCTGCAATATCGGATATTTTTCAAAGGCTTTGCGGATTCAAAGCCAGTCCGCTCAGCTCGCCGCTTCCCTGTTTTCCCTGCAATATCGGATATTTTTCAAAGGCTTTGCGGATTCAAAGCCAGTCCGCTCAGCTCGCCTCTTTCCTATTCTCCCTGCAAATAATTGCGAATTCACGGTATGCCCGCAGGGATCGCAATTTTCTGGTAAACAAGATAAGCGGCATAAAACACCAGTCCGTAAAACTTACATTTCACAACAGGATTGTCCAAAAAGAATAATAGTATGCGACAAGCAGAGTAATATCACAACACAGACGCAATCACACAACGAAGAGTTTCAACAACAATATTATACAGCAGCTTAAAAAATAATAGAAAGCAAATGTTTAGGCCTTAGCGCCTTCCGCGGTCTCTCTGAGCAGGTCGCACCTCCTCCTCCATTCCGACATGTGCAGCCAGGTCACTTCCTCGCAGGATCTCGCAGTAGAGTTGGGAAACCAGGTGGTGCATGTTATTGAAGGTGCGGTGCATATGAGCCATGTCTTTGGCTACCCGCGGAAATGGAATCATTTGAACTGCCAGGGTTGGATCTGCGACCGCCGCGGGCTGTCCGCTTGCCGCAGGAGCCGATCCCTCCCCTACAGCAGGCTGAGGCGCTTGCGATCTCACCCCAGCGGCTTCGCTTACTTGCTTCTTTCCTTCCCTCGCCAAGGTCAAATATTTCCCCTATAATGGCGGACATCTCCGCTCAGACGATTTTTCTCCTTGTTCGCACTTTCCAATGCGGCTGAAAGGCTGGCGACCTCGCTTTCCAGGATTTTTTCCCGCGCTCTGCTTTTCTTTAGTGCAGTCCGAAGCTCGCATAACTCTTCCTCACTATTCTTCGCTAACAATACACTGTCTTCTTTAGCAGGCAGCTCCTCCTGTGCGAATCCATCAGCAGGCAGCTCCTCCTGTGCGAATCCATCAGCAGTCCGCGTCGCGGCCTCCGACACATTTGGCGGCGTAGGCACGATCTCGCCGACCTCGATAGAATCGGGCGTGGATTTCTGAACTGCAACAAAGAAAGTGAAGACGCCTCAGTATCCAGGCCGCAATGGCTCCAGAAGAAAAAAGAGAAAAGGGAAAAGGTTTTTTATCCACTTTTGGTTATCTTCGCGGCGATCTGACGACTATCAAGGATAGGTCGCCTCACCCGCTCCGGATCAAAAGCCTCTAGGCGACGCCTCCATTCACGGCGGACTAGTGCTCTTGTCTCGGCCAGCGATCTGCTCGAGGTAACTATGTCATCAGTTTCTGTAAGGATCTTGACTGGCCGCGACTTTCGAGGAGGGGATTTGTACAACCAAGAGCTCTGAAACCGCTTGGTCGCCGGCTGCAACTTACCAGATCGCATCAGCTCGGCAGCAATCTGAAGATCCTCAGTCCGCCTATCCACCACGAGCTTCTCCGAGGCCGCTTCAACCTTCGCCTTCATTATTGCGAGTTGATCCTCGTTTTTCTTCCTCTCTTCAGCTGGAAAAAAAGAAGAAGGGTCGTCAAGATTTTTTCCTCCAGTTGCGGTATCGGGCTGCAGCGCCTCCAGTAGAGAGCGATTTATACTCGCAAGCTGATCATTATCTATAGAGTCGAGTATCTCAGTGGTTGATAGGCTGAGCGTAGAAGGGGGATCACCTTCTGCGAACAGAGGATCGGGAGTGACGAGATCGTCTTGGACTTCTTTTTCTCGCGGCCTATGCTGCAAGCTCGCAGCTCCAGTCCGCTTGGAGATATTTTTCTCTTTCCTAACTTTCAACTTCTTCTCTACCCGCTCGGCGGCATTACCATCTCTTTTCCTCTTCTTCTTCTCCTCAGGAGTCTTCTCTAAATCGATGACAACCGGCTTGGGTTCGGGAGCTAAGTTTGAAGCGACAACTTGCTTTTCGAGGGAACTGTTGGTCGCGTTTTCAGCGGACTCCTTATCTCGTTCCTCGGCAACCTTCCCTCCCCGCTCCACTATCGTCTCACCAGCAGGAAGCTTCTCCTCGGTCCTTTGCTGCTGGATTTTCGGCGATGAAACTTCCTTTTCCGTTTCTATCCGCAACATGATGGTCCCCGAAGGAGAGCGATGCACCTCCATGCTGGAGGAGTTCGCAGGGTTTTGGTCAGAAACGGAGGGCGGATTCGGTTTCTCCCGTAGAGGACTTGGGGGAGCACTCGCAGTCTTCACAGTATCGCGGACTGGATCTTGCGTCGCCTGGTCCGAACTCTCCCCCTGATGGCGGGCAGGCGCATCTTTTCGATGGCTCGATTTTTTAGGCCGAGAACTCGCTTTCGGCTTCTCAATTGGAGCAGCCATGCTGCCAAAGAACGACCCCAGCCTCGCCATGCCGGACTGGAAAGTCGAGACCGCAAGTGGTGAGTAGCGACCCGTCGCGCAGACAGTTCTGACAGAAGACAGCGCTTCCGGCAGTATTTATAGCACAAGTAGCATTAATGATAGTTGCGGACTCAGCGGTTAAGGAAACATTTTCGGAATTTTCCAAAACTCAAAAATGTGCGGGGATTATGTTAACCCCAGAATCCGCAACATCTCCAGCTAGGCATCTTGCCCTTCCCTCGCTGAACTTAAGTACTCAGTTCGCCCAGCTCGCCAGTGGGCATGGTCCGTCACTTAGGTGGACTCCAGAAACCCGTCCGCTCAGATCGCCCTCAGTTCACAGCCCCTGCTAGATCGGCGAATCAGGTTCAGACCGGCAGGTTCCGAGTCAGGCCGCCCAGGCCGCTCAGGTCGCGGCTAGTCTAAGGGTCACGCGCTCAGTGCGACCAAGGGGGGTCTCCAGCTCGTTGGCCCAGTCCGCCTGTCCCGCGTGGACTGCTTGTTCCTTCTCCTTTTTTGTTTCCCGTCACCGCTGCCCGGCTCTTTTGTACCCCGGGCAGCCGGTTATTTTAGCCCTGCCCGCTTGGGTAGGCCCCCAGCCTATAAATAGGGGGAAGTGGTGCACCCAAAGCACGCTGACTCGAGCCCAGGAGCCCACTTGTTAAAGGCTGCGGACTTGAATCTCTTGCTTTGCGACCTCCGACTTGCTTTCCCCATTGCTTTCTTTTTCTTTTCTTGTAACCGCATCTTGATAATAAAAAGTAAGCCCGTCGCAGGAGTGGTATTTAGGCCGCGACGGGTGAAGTCTGGTGTTGCCGTGCTCTACGGCTCTGTTGCCTTTCCTTTCCTTTTCTAGTCCGCCAAGTAGATTGCTGCTCGCAGTTTGCTTTTCCCTTCTTTTCCCCAAGTGTTCGAACGGTTAGCTGGTGGTGCCCGAGTCCGTCGCTTTTCGAGCATCAACAGTTAACACGGCAACACCAGCTAACCGTTCGAACACTTGGGGAAAAGAAGGGAAAAGCAAACTGCGAGCAGCAATCTACTTGGCGGACTAGAAAAGGAAAGGAAAGGCAACAGAGCCGTAGAGCACGGCAACACCAGACTTCACCCGTCGCGGCCTAAATACCACTCCTGCGACGGGCTTACTTTTTATTATCAAGATGCGGTTACAAGAAAAGAAAAAGAAAGCAATGGGGAAAGCAAGTCGGAGGTCGCAAAGCAAGAGATTCAAGTCCGCAGCCTTTAACAAGTGGGCTCCTGGGCTCGAGTCAGCGTGCTTTGGGTGCACCACTTCCCCCTATTTATAGGCTGGGGGCCTGCCCAAGCGGGCAGGGCTAAAATAACCGGCTGCCCGGGGTACAAAAGAGCCGGGCAGCGGTGACGGGAAACAAAAAAGGAGAAGGAACAAGCAGTCCACGCGGGACAGGCGGACTGGGCCAACGAGCTGGAGACCCCCCTTGGTCGCACTGAGCGCGTGACCCTTAGACTAGCCGCGACCTGAGCGGCCTGGGCGGCCTGGGCGGCCTGACTCGGAACCTGCCGGTCTGAACCTGATTCGCCGATCTAGCAGGGGCTGTGAACTGAGGGCGATCTGAGCGGACGGGTTTCTGGAGTCCGCCTAAGTGACGGACCATGCCCACTGGCGAGCTGGGCGAACTGAGTACTTAAGTTCAGCGAGGGAAGGGCAAGATGCCTAGCTGGAGATGTTGCGGATTCTGGGGTTAACATAATCCCCGCACATTTTTGAGTTTTGGAAAATTCCGAAAATGTTTCCTTAACCGCTGAGTCCGCAACTATCATTAATGCTACTTGTGCTATAAATACTGCCGGAAGCGCTGTCTTCTGTCAGAACTGTCTGCGCGACGGGTCGCTACTCACCACTTGCGGTCTCGACTTTCCAGTCCGGCATGGCGAGGCTGGGGTCGTTCTTTGGCAGCATGGCTGCTCCAATTGAGAAGCCGAAAGCGAGTTCTCGGCCTAAAAAATCGAGCCATCGAAAAGATGCGCCTGCCCGCCATCAGGGGGAGAGTTCGGACCAGGCGACGCAAGATCCAGTCCGCGATACTGTGAAGACTGCGAGTGCTCCCCCAAGTCCTCTACGGGAGAAACCGAATCCGCCCTCCGTTTCTGACCAAAACCCTGCGAACTCCTCCAGCATGGAGGTGCATCGCTCTCCTTCGGGGACCATCATGTTGCGGATAGAAACGGAAAAGGAAGTTTCATCGCCGAAAATCCAGCAGCAAAGGACCGAGGAGAAGCTTCCTGCTGGTGAGACGATAGTGGAGCGGGGAGGGAAGGTTGCCGAGGAACGAGATAAGGAGTCCGCTGAAAACGCGACCAACAGTTCCCTCGAAAAGCAAGTTGTCGCTTCAAACTTAGCTCCCGAACCCAAGCCGGTTGTCATCGATTTAGAGAAGACTCCTGAGGAGAAGAAGAAGAGGAAAAGAGATGGTAATGCCGCCGAGCGGGTAGAGAAGAAGTTGAAAGTTAGGAAAGAGAAAAATATCTCCAAGCGGACTGGAGCTGCGAGCTTGCAGCATAGGCCGCGAGAAAAAGAAGTCCAAGACGATCTCGTCACTCCCGATCCTCTGTTCGCAGAAGGTGATCCCCCTTCTACGCTCAGCCTATCAACCACTGAGATACTCGACTCTATAGATAATGATCAGCTTGCGAGTATAAATCGCTCTCTACTGGAGGCGCTGCAGCCCGATACCGCAACTGGAGGAAAAAATCTTGACGACCCTTCTTCTTTTTTTCCAGCTGAAGAGAGGAAGAAAAACGAGGATCAACTCGCAATAATGAAGGCGAAGGTTGAAGCGGCCTCGGAGAAGCTCGTGGTGGATAGGCGGACTGAGGATCTTCAGATTGCTGCCGAGCTGATGCGATCTGGTAAGTTGCAGCCGGCGACCAAGCGGTTTCAGAGCTCTTGGTTGTACAAATCCCCTCCTCGAAAGTCGCGGCCAGTCAAGATCCTTACAGAAACTGATGACATAGTTACCTCGAGCAGATCGCTGGCCGAGACAAGAGCACTAGTCCGCCGTGAATGGAGGCGTCGCCTAGAGGCTTTTGATCCGGAGCGGGTGAGGCGACCTATCCTTGATAGTCGTCAGATCGCCGCGAAGATAACCAAAAGTGGATAAAAAACCTTTTCCCTTTTCTCTTTTTTCTTCTGGAGCCATTGCGGCCTGGATACTGAGGCGTCTTCACTTTCTTTGTTGCAGTTTAGAAATCCACGCCCGATTCTATCGAGGTCGGCGAGATCGTGCCTACGCCGCCAAATGTGTCGGAGGCCGCGACGCGGACTGCTGATGGATTCGCACAGGAGGAGCTGCCTGCTGATGGATTCGCACAGGAGGAGCTGCCTGCTAAAGAAGACAGTGTATTGTTAGCGAAGAATAGTGAGGAAGAGTTATGCGAGCTTCGGACTGCACTAAAGAAAAGCAGAGCGCGGGAAAAAATCCTGGAAAGCGAGGTCGCCAGCCTTTCAGCCGCATTGGAAAGTGCGAACAAGGAGAAAAATCGTCTGAGCGGAGATGTCCGCCATTATAGGGGGAAATATTTGACCTTGGCGAGGGAAGGAAAGAAGCAAGTAAGCGAAGCCGCTGGGGTGAGATCGCAAGCGCCTCAGCCTGCTGTAGGGGAGGGATCGGCTCCTGCGGCAAGCGGACAGCCCGCGGCGGTCGCAGATCCAACCCTGGCAGTTCAAATGATTCCATTTCCGCGGGTAGCCAAAGACATGGCTCATATGCACCGCACCTTCAATAACATGCACCACCTGGTTTCCCAACTCTACTGCGAGATCCTGCGAGGAAGTGACCTGGCTGCACATGTCGGAATGGAGGAGGAGGTGCGACCTGCTCAGAGAGACCGCGGAAGGCGCTAAGGCCTAAACATTTGCTTTCTATTATTTTTTAAGCTGCTGTATAATATTGTTGTTGAAACTCTTCGTTGTGTGATTGCGTCTGTGTTGTGATATTACTCTGCTTGTCGCATACTATTATTCTTTTTGGACAATCCTGTTGTGAAATGTAAGTTTTACGGACTGGTGTTTTATGCCCGCTTATCTTGTTTACCAGAAAATTGCGATCCCTGCGGGCATACCGTGAATTCGCAATTATTTGCAGGGAGAATAGGAAAGAGGCGAGCTGAGCGGACTGGCTTTGAATCCGCAAAGCCTTTGAAAAATATCCGATATTGCAGGGAAAACAGGGAAGCGGCGAGCTGAGCGGACTGGCTTTGAATCCGCAAAGCCTTTGAAAAATATCCGATATTGCAGGGAAAACAGGGAAGCGGCGAGCTGAGCGGACTGGCTTTGAATCCGCAAAGCCTTTGAAAAATATCCGATATTGCAGGGAAAACAGGGAAGCGGCGAGCTGAGCGGACTGGCTTTGAATCCGCAAAGCCTTTGAAAAATATCCGATATTGCAGGGAAAACAGGGAAGCGGCGAGCTGAGCGGACTGGCTTTGAATCCGCAAAGCCTTTGAAAAATATCCGATATTGCAGGGAAAACAGGGAAGCGGCGAGCTGAGCGGACTGGCTTTGAATCCGCAAAGCCTTTGAAAAATATCCGATATTGCAGGGAAAACAGGGAAGCGGCGAGCTGAGCGGACTGGCTTTGAATCCGCAAAGCCTTTGAAAAATATCCGATATTGCAGGGAAAACAGGGAAGCGGCGAGCTGAGCGGACTGGCTTTGAATCCGCAAAGCCTTTGAAAAATATCCGATATTGCAGGGAAAACAGGGAAGCGGCGAGCTGAGCGGACTGGCTTTGAATCCGCAAAGCCTTTGAAAAATATCCGATATTGCAGGGAAAACAGGGAAGCGGCGAGCTGAGCGGACTGGCTTTGAATCCGCAAAGCCTTTGAAAAATATCCGATATTGCAGGGAAAACAGGGAAGCGGCGAGCTGAGCGGACTGGCTTTCCGATCTGAGCGGATTGACGGCTGTCATGTCAGACGATTTTTATATAAATAGAGTTGTTATTCTTTGTTGGCGTAGAAAGCAGTGGGAGCTGAAGACTTGCGGTCTGAAAGCATGGTATCCGCACGTACTGAAGCCGCAGCCGCCTTCCACGCTGCCGATCATAAAAAGAGTAGACTAACCGAAGCCGATCTGGAGGCGTTCTTGGGAGTTCATATGGCGGACTCGCCCGTGCTCGCGCGGCTCCCCGAGCACCACGAACGGCTGAATTTTTCAACCGCTACCCAGCTCGCAATTCCAATAGATCATTTTGACTGCGGTTTCAAATTTCCCCTGCTCTGGGAGGTCGCGGAGATCTTTGAGCATTATGGGGTGGTTCCGGGCCAGCTTGCCCCGAACAGTATGGTTGCGATCTGCAGTTTCATTGCTTACCTGTGGGCTGAGAGGATTGAATTTTCCTTGAAGGTTTTCAGGAAGATTTTCTCTGTTCGCTCTATTACACCGACGGGAGACCCTGAGTACAAAGGCATCATCTACTTTTACTGTAGGGGAATGAAAGTTGTGGGCTTGCCGAACAAGATTCACAACTGGACCTCTAGGTATCTCATCTTTGAAGGCGACCTGGGGTTCCTTCATACCAGTCCGCAGCTGCGCGCAGATGCTGACTTTAAGAGCGTGCGGCTGAACGATGCCGAGACCGCCATCGTCAAGTTCCTTGACGGAGCGAGGCTGGATGTTGACTATTACATCCCGCTGCTGCCTGGGCTATATACTGTTAGCCGCCAAGAGAGTAAGTCTTGCGACCTTCGTTTGTACCCGCAACAACTTAGGAATTTTAGCTAACTTTCTCTCTTGCAGCGACCTTGGCGGTGCCCGCAAATCTGCCCGTTGCGCCTGCCGGACAGACTCCTACGCAAGGGGAAAGGAGAAAAGAAATCGCAAAAAAGAGGAGGGAACACGGAGACCCCGCCTCGGGTTATTCTTCTGATGGCAGCTTCGACATTGCGGGCTTCGGCGAGAAGCAAAAGGATCTGAGGGGCAACCCCATGATCCACTGGCATGAAAAGAAAAAGTATGTCCGCCTATCAACGGCTCTTCCCTCTTGGAGGAGCCCGCGCCCGTCTCGCCATGCCCACGTCGCCCTGTCCGCTTTGTATGGGAAGCAGAACCTTCGCGATCTGCAAGGTGTGGCCCCTGATGACCTCCCTCTTCTCGCTGCGCAGGCCAGTGCGAACGCTGCCGTCACCAATCATTTCTTAGGCAGGCTCACGCGCGAGCTGCTTAGGGACAATGCGCGGCACAGGAAGGAAAGCGATTCGCTGAAAGAGAGGAATAAGCGGCTTGGTGCAAAAGTTAACCAATATAAAGAAGACAAGGCCGTAAGTGCTTAGTTAACCGCCATTAATCTTGCTTATCTTCCGCGGACTGATGTTTTGAAATCTTTTGCAGACCGCTTATGAGGTAACCAACCCCGACTTTCAAAAGGCCATGTTTCCTTT